>OY728126.1:2024834794-2025434794 GCA_963277665.1 Viscum album | reverse complement strand
ATGAATCAATTCCCCAAAATCATCCCAAGGAAAACCCTCCCGCAAGAATGCACGAATCCGCGGATAAACTTGTTCGTGGTTGATCCGTGTTTGTCGTTTAAACTCAAATACGGGGAAAAATAAATTGAAATAACAACCCCTACTTTTCGAAGGGATCGATCGTTGACGAAGGCGTCGTGCTACCGTTGCCGTCTAGATCCTTCAACATCAGTGCAAAGATCCTAGGTTTCAATCTGTTGTCGTTCGTCATAGAGAATTTTCTCCAACGCGCCATGGATTCTGTAGATGTTTCTCTCTCTACGTTGCCCCGAACGTACAATTGCTTAGCCCATTAAAAAGGGGAAACAAGTTGGCATTTAATTTACATGATAGAATTAATGATGTTGACTCGCCATTTTGAAGTTATTATGACGTTCGATTAATTTAGGAAACAGATGTGCCGTTACTGTGCTGCAATAGATGTTTCCTTAAATGAAATAAAATATACTGGTTAATTTAATTTAATTTATTTTACTTAAAACGTCCGAAAATTAACTTTTTCCCTCGACCCACACCGGTCGTGGTTAGCCTCATTCTTAGGTAAAGTCGTTGTCACAGACGCAATGGTGTGCTCATATTTTTAATTCAGGCATCCGTTTGGAAACTGCCACAACCGCGCACAAGTGTCGACTCACTTAACTAAAAAAAGTTCAAACCACCATTCTGGGCTCACTGGACCTCAGAATGATGTGTCGTCTTCGCGCCCATTCTCGAAATAATTCCATATAATATTTAAAAATAATAAATGGAAAATCTGAGACATTACATATTTAATAACCATTATTTATTAAATTCACTATTTCAGGTTATAACTGCTTTGTTTTCAATGTATATTTTGGTTTGCTTGTTTGGGTCCTTTTACATAGATTCTTGATCCATCATCTCCAAAATTTTAATCATGGTATAAAAATAATATATAATTATTATAATATATATATATATATATATATCTATCCATAAAATTAAAAAATGGAAAATTTAATTTCATCGTTCATGGAGACCGTATGTGGTACGTACACATTGACGCTATATTGACATTCTCAATTGATGGAATGAAATAATGTTAAATATTGATTTACCTTTAAAAATTATATTTATAATATAAATATAATATATATTCAGTAAGTATATGTTAATTATCATCCATGTCAATATAAAGTAAAAAACATAAAACGTCGCTTCGTGGGGATGATAGTTCACATGTACGGACGAGCAACAATAACATTTTCAATGGATTGGAAGGTAAGAAGTTATATGTGATATTATTATTCCATATTTATAATTATTTCATGAATATCATATATATACTTTAAATGTATCATTATATCCAACCAAAATATATAGTGATGGAAAACAAATTATATCTATTTGTGAGGCGGTAGTCTGACATACACATGATCGATGGTTTTCATTCCAATTTGATGGAAGAAGAGATGGATATAGGATACTCCATTAACATAATTAAATATTAGTATATTAGAGACACACATTTTATTATATTATTAAGGTTTAATAATATTTTAATTCCGAGTAATAGAAAATAAAATTGAATGGCATGGTCAATAATTATACCTCTTATTCAGGAAACCTCTTTAAGGTTTCTATCTAAAGCCTTCAAAGGATGGTTTTCTATTCAAATAATGGAATCTAGGCCATTTGGATAATTTTACGGATGATTTTTGGGTATTTCATGGATGATCCAAGATTATTATGATGTTTATATATGATATTATAATATATTTCCTTTATTAAGTTGGGGGGATGACCAACTTGGAATCCACATGTAATTTTCCTAAAACAATTAGAAATGATAATATAATTCCCTGGTAAAATGAATCAAAATGACTTTAGATTCAAATTTGGGATAATATAATGTCTGAATATGGATATAAAATTTTATTTAGAAAATTTAAATTAAAAAAAAGACTCTTACCAGTTTTTTTACCCCACCCCTCCCAGGTAAACCCGTTTTAACCGTAACCGAATTAATTAATTTTTTATTTAATTACAATTAATTATGACCAGAAATTAGGGTTTATTTTACATAATATTAATTATTCTGATTAAAAATATGGAATTAATTTTACAAAAATAAATCCATCGAAGTGGTTTAATTTAATTTAAAAATCAACCTACAGACACGATGAAAAAGTAGTTTTACTAGGAGAATGTTCTCATAATACTAAAAGGGTTGTATATAAAAATACAACATAAAATTTCTTCCAATATTATAAATTAGAATAATAAAAATATAATTGAAATTTTTTTAATTTAAAAAAAAATTAAAATATAATTTAACATTGTAAATACTATAAAATCCATGAGATTTTAGAAGATGAACATTGTGTTCAACAATGTATGTGACACAAAATGCTGAACTTAAACTATTTGTGGAGAATATTTCTTTAAATTTATTGTCTTTAATATATATTGATACACACAACCCCATGTATAAAATAAATATAAACCATTATAACCAATATATTAAAATTAAATTCATTAATAATTATAACTAAATTATGAAAATTATATATTCAAACATAATAATAATATAAATTCAATGGCTATCAATTAATTATAAATAAAATAAGAATCATTTGAATGATTTTTTTAAATATATTTTTCAAAAAAATGTTTCAACATGGTTTTTACATATACATTAAAATTAATTATTACCACATTAAAAAAATATTATTTTTAAAATATCATAATTTTTTAAATAATCATGTCAAAATTATCTTTTATTTAATTTTATATAATTTTTTTAAAATATTTGTTTTTATAGAATAGTGAAAATTAATGATTAAATTGAAAACTATCATTTAATTTAAATAATTTCAATTTTATATTTTTTAATGAATATTTAAAATTAAAAATAGTTCAATTATATTATAATAAATACAATTAATGTCATTATAATAAATTTAATATTGAATATTGATATTAAAACTATCTATACTTATGGAAAAAAATCTTTAGAAAACTTCTTTTTCAAAAAAATATACTTGAATAATTATAAATTATATTCTTCAACTTATGTTAATTGAATTTGAAATAATGGATTCCATATTTTAAAAATTAATTATAAAAAATATGTAAAAAAGTCTAACTTACTTTTTTGTTATAATGAATAGTAAAAATTGTTGAAATTAATTAGAGCAGTTAAGGGTAAAACGGGATTACCTAAAGATAAACTGAAAAGATATGTTTTAAAATGACATATAAACTTTTATAGTTCATATTTTACTAAAATAATTATTCTTTATATCATTAATTGTTTAATAATTATCCATTTTTAATCCTAATGACATGTTATAAAACTTCGGTATAACTTCTTCTTTTCAAAATTTTCAAATATTTCCTCCCCACACTTATAAGTGGCCCCTCCCACCCATCACTTATCCACACCTATCAAATAAATTAGATCAAATAAACCATAAATAAACTACCTCCACATATCCTTAGACACATTTTAGAGGTTATTTTCTTCCTAATTTACTATCCCAAGTGTTCTTAATAAAATATCTAAAGGAAGTTCTTCTAAGCGATTGTAATTGTCTTCACTAAGTTCATTATTTATACTTCTTCCATCACAAAATTAAATTATGTAATTAAACATAAAACGTAAGGAAATTAATATCTCTTATATAATTATACATTATTAATTATATTGAATAAAATTTATCGATCTCCTTCTTTTTCAAATGGGAAATAAAGTTATTGTTCATATATGCGACAGAAAACCACATCACGAACTGATATAATTTTTCATCTATCAACTAATCACATGGGTAGTAATAACTATGAAAATAATGAACATATATGATATATATTAAATTTATTTGATTCTATAAAATTAATATAACATAAACTTCCTTACCCTATCACACATTAAAAAAATGATATCACTGCTCCTGTGTATGTACGACATACCGTCTCTAAGAAATGATTTGATACATTTCCCATATAAAAAATTAAATAATTTTACTAAAAAATTTTAAATAAGTTAAAAATTATATTTTAAACATAATGAAATTCTTTATATGATTTATATATACTATTCACAAGACTGGACATTCAGTGATAAAACACGCAAGAGAAAATAAAGCAATTAACACCACAATCAATAGTAATAATAAAATATTATTAAAATAATGGTGATAAAAAATATAATAAGGTCATATATGATATTTTTAATATTAATATCATTCTGGTATAAATTATTGACATTATTAAAACCATTAAATATGATTTTAAATCATGTTCAACTAAAGCGAAGTGTAAGGTTAAGAATTTTGTCTTAGTTTCCTTTTATTGGGGAAAATTTTAATGGTATGAACCTATTATTTTATGTTGTGTAAATTAAGCCTATTTTACATATTATATCATTAATACATCATAAATCATGGTTTTTTGTTTCATTTTTACTTATTTCAACTCAGGTTATTTGACATGACTGTTACAATGTGGTTAGAATTTCATAACACAATTTTGTTTTATTAGGTTATATTACTTCTTCCTTATCTTTAAAATTTTCATATTATGCATATAATGAAATTTTATTATAATATATTCTATTTCCAATTGTTTTATGTGGATTTAAATTTGATAAAAATAATCAATTTTTTGATTAATTCTAACTTTAATGTTATGGTCATTGTAAGGATCACTCGTCTCAAATTGTATTCTTCAAGGTATATGTTATATTATACACATATTTCCCTTTTATAATGTTTATTATCTACCCCGTTCATATTTTATATCATGAATCTATTTATATCAATGATATTTAATGTTTCATTTTAATTCAATTCTATCATGGACTTAGGATCCAAAAGTTAACGAAGTAGTAAGAGTTTATTTCACAATCTCGTTTTAATCAGTATTCCTTGTACTAAAATTTCCATTGAAAAAAATTATTTTATAATTGAATAATAAACCCCTTTAATTTTATTATCATATTTTTATTAATTATATTTTTATGTAATAATATATTTTTCCCTATTTGATATTTAATTTGGTTTAGAATATTCATTAATAAAATATTACATTACTTCTTACATCAGACGAAAATAAATTTTCTTCTAAATACATGTATTATAAAAACGTATTCAAGAATGTTTTTAGTATTTTTAATATGATTGTTTAAATTTATATTTAACCATTATTTTATTTAAAAAAAAATTCATAAAAGTAATCTCCCTATAATTTTTAAAATGGTTAATTTGTATTTTCTTATAAAATTTTGAAAGTAATTTTTTACTTTATCATAATAAACAAGAAAATAATTTCATGCCATCATAACCACTAATTTATTTTAATATTCTATTACATGTTTATGATATTATTTTAAATAAAATAAAATTTTTAATATTATGGAAAATTTTAGTTTTAAGATGTGACTTTCAAAGTGAAAATGATGTTTTTCTCAAGAATTTTTTAATTGAAATTTATTGTATTTCTATTCATCAATGAGAAAAAGCCTTATTTTACCTAATGATACATTATAAATATATTATAGTAATACCAAATGTATTATTTCACAAGATATATTATTATTAGTTAGACTATAATTTACTATTTCATACCACTCAACAATGTTCTTGGGATTGATTATGATTATGTTTACAGATTGGGTAAAGTATGAACATTTGAATGAAAAGTTATGAATATGAATATTTCTATTGATTATGATTATTTACTGGTGAATTTATTAAAAACAATTATGATATTTCATTAATACTATTTCTTATATTGACAATTGTTCTCCCCATTCCTAAGAAGAATGTATTGATCTTTGTATGAGATGTGTGTGTCTTGCTATAGCCACTTGATGAATCATTATGTCTCATGAGAGAAACTGGAGAATGTATTTTATTTAGGACTACACATTAATGTAACCTGTCTTGTAGAAATTCCTTCATTATACGGTGATGATGCCTGAAATTATTAACTAACTCATTATAATATTAGTTATCGATGATCCATTTGATAATACAATTAAAAATTATATTTGTTGTTAAATTTCTAGATCATGAAATGTTTTATATGGTATTATTTGATAATTAATCATTAATTCCATTTTATTCTCAATTAATTGATTTAATGTAATTTTTTTAGTAATATACCTTTCCATATTGATTATTCCTTATTTATTCATGATATCATTTCTTACACGAGTACACATTTTGAGAATTAAATCTCAATAATTTCTTATATGTTGAATGTTATATCATCAAATTTAATATGATATTCATGTATCTTTATAGTTTTCCCTGAAAAATAAGCTATTTAGTACTTTAGAATGTGATTTATTATATTTATAACAAATGTAATAAAGTAACCAAAGACTCTATGATACTAGTATCATGGTATTAATACTTTTTAATGGTTAAATTTTTGTTTATAACTTTTCATTTACATTTTAAAAAATATATACTATGAAACATATCCCTTTTATAAACTTTGAGGAAAATCATTTAAGAACATCGTAATTTTTTTGTGAGGAAGAAATTAAGTGGTTTCCCCTAGAAATAATTCCATGTATGGATACAAACAAATGGATTTTTCTCTAGAATAGTTGTACCTATGGGTAATAATTCCAAAACATTGGCATTAGGATTTTCCCCATTAATCACCTAGTGGATGAAAAGGGTCATTACTAGTCACCTAATAAGAAAATCCATGGGGATATTCCTTGGATATTATACATTTTCCTTTAAATCATTATGAATTATTTGAAAACATTTTTATGATTTTAATAATTTCCCTATAAATCATGTTTAATGTTCTTAGGTAATTAATTCATATGTTTTTCAATTTCTGTTATGTTATTCACTTGTTTTGGATTATACATTATGTTTCATATTTTTAGGAATGAATTTAGTGTATTACATTATCTATAACTGTCACCTATATGAAGGAATGGGAACTGTATTATTGCACATAATCCATGTAGCGATTTCAATCATAGGAAAGACAATGAATCTCTATCTAGTGCAACAACTAGAACTAGTCAAATTATAGACATATTAGTAATGTTTACTCCTGTAATGGGTAAAAACATTTCTTTTATAATGTTGTTTCCTAATTCAACATGTAATGAAACAATTTTACATTGCATCTTGTATCATAGCACTCTATCATTAAATGGGACAGTAATTCCAATTAAGGATGAACAATGGATATGTCCCTTAAATATTTTATTTATTTATATGGGATGTAATGAAATATAAAAGGTTTTAATTTCATTTTTATCATCTCTCAAGATATGAAGATCAATGGTGGTCATTGATTCAAATTAATCAGGATTTAGATGAAATATAAAAGAGAGAGTTAAAGGATATTATGGTACACATCTTGGAAAAATATTTTCATCATATGAAATGAGAAGATATGAAGACTCAATTCCTGAATCAATGAAAAAAGTATAATGAAAAATTTTCTTTGTATGAAGCTACATTTACAATATTATCATGTCATTCTATGGATTATATAAAAATTCCGAAGAGCATTATTTAAAATTTATATGATGGGTGAAATCCAATCCTTAAAAGTTCACTATTTTCCCTAACTTTCTCATCATATGAGGTGATTGTATCATTTGATATAATGACAGTGAAGGAATTCTACATGTATTATAGATTTTAATTAAATAAATAGAAAAATATGGTGGTAGATATTCAATGAATAATTGTAAGAAGAGAATGAAGGATTTTTTCAAATTTGAAAAATGTGGAAAGTAACACTCTAGTCCTTACTAAAATGGAATGAGAGTTTTCATCACATTTGGATAGAATGTCCACCAGGAACCAGAATTAAAGGGTAATAAATAAACCTCTAATATTTAACGTATCAACTATAAATATACAGGGAAATACAAATACTAATTCCTCAATAATCAAGGGGATATACATCAGAAGAGGATAATGGATCAATACCAAGATTATTCAATCAATATACTGAATGTGGAATGATTAATGTTCTATTGAGTTTAAATTAATTAATTATATTGAAGAAGTATTTTAACCAATAATATATAGGTTATAACTTTCATGAATTGTCTAAGGATAATTTTAGTTTTTTATTTATATATGTATTCATGTAATATTAATGTAACATTTATGGATTCCATCATGGTTCTATAAGTTAAAGTAGATAATAAATTCAATATCATAATCAAATAATTATTAGGCTTTATGTGATTAGATTTTTTCATTACTAAGGATATTTTGGAGGATTTTTGTATAAATATAACCCATTGGTTTAGTTTATGTTTTATTGAAATTATTAATTACGGAGTAATGTCCTTATAAATTTTTGAAATAAGACTAAATGGTTTGAAAACTTTTTAGTATGTATGTTCATTCATATTAAGGTAATACATGAAAATTATGGTTATTTAATTTCATGGAATGAATTATGTTGTAATGAAATCCCTTGGGGTTAAATAGTTATTTGATGGAAAATTTAATTTTTGGGGATATTCATCATATTGTTGGAAACGTTATAATAATTTTATTAATAATTTTTTATAAAAATAACAACCCTTTAACTAGTTGAAAACCCTTGTAATCAAGTAATTTTGAGGGGTTTTATCCCACCAAAAAAGAAGGTTAATGGTGAAACTCCAACCAAAATCCTATGTAATGTTGTTGTTAATATGGTTTTTTTCTAAGTCAATTTTATTAATAATAAGTATGGAATGGATTATATTTATCATTGGGTGATAATGTTGAGGTTTATATCTTAATGAATTGTATTGGATAACTCATATAAAACATTTTGGTCGTGGTAAATATTTAGAGACATACAAAAGGGATTTTCCGACTTTTATATATTTTTTATCTATTATATTTTATTTTATTTTTGATTTGGGCATAAAAAATTTCTTAGGGGATATTAATTTCTTACAATAAAAAATAATGTGATAATTGATCAAAGAAAAAAATAAAGGATAAAATTTTATGTATCTTTTCTGGTGTTCTCTATTAGTATAGTAAAAGAAAACCTAAACTCCATAAAAATGGTCTTGAAAGAAAACATTTATCATATTAACTTCATATAAAATGAATCAAATTTTGCCAACTCATTATAAATTTTTTAATTTGTAGTCATTAAATTTTTATTTATCATTCAATTTCTTATTATCAACGATCTTATCTCCCTACCTTTTTTTTATTATATGTCTATAACACCCCATGATTTTCCTGGTATGTCTATTTTTCAAAATTACAATTCTAATATAGCTGATGTTGCACACAACAACGATCATAAAAAAACTACATATTATTATTTAAATATAAATGTTATAACATATATATTAAACCTTAATTTATGAGAATTATTAACTAAATTATGAAAATATATGTTTTATTGAAATATAAAATGAATTCATTGGATATAAATCAATTATAAATGAAAATATAAACCAATAGGGTAAAAGGGATTTTTTTTTATTTTTATGCTCCCAAATGCGTTTTTTCTTAATAAATTAAATTATTTAAAAATAATAGATGATGTTTTTGAAATGTATTTGTTATATATTAAATCAAATATAATTGAAGATCAACCAATTGATTTTAAAGGTATAACATTAGAACATACCAAATTTTATGCATAAAAACCTATGATTGGGGAAACATAATTTTACTTTCCTTTAATGTAAAACCTATTTTAAATACAATTTTTGACACATTTATATACTCTATATGATAAAATAATATTTTTATTTTAAATTTTAATATAGAAATTATCTTTCGGTGATTTTTTGGTATATTTATGAGGTGTTTCAATTTTTGATGAATTGTGAAAAATACAACATTGTAGTTAAAAACGTAAGTTTCATTTAATATTATTTTAAATTTATTTTTAAAGTCACAAATGATCAATACTAAATATATTAATCTAATTTAGTTCATTGGAATAATTTTTATATTAAAATTATATATAAAATCTTACTAAACATTAGAACATCTGTTTTACTCAACTTCTTGACACTTCTATAGGATTAGTTGTAAAATAAATTTATTCACTATTGTGAATTGAATTTGGAAAAATAGTAATACATAGTTTTAATAAGTATCATATTTATTTTATAATAGGTCTAATTTTTTTCTATTATTAATAGTAACTTTAGTAAATTTTTATTTACCCTGATTAAGGGTAAATCTAATAATTAAATGTAAAATAATATTTTAGTATCATAAAGTATCTCCTCCCATCATTATTAGAAATTTTGGGTGGTCTTGGTCTTCTAAAAACATGAAACCTATTTTACCTAAGAGAGGATCCAAAGGTGTTTCCCTAAAGAAGAGTTAATTGTCTTTACCGACCCCTCTAATACTATTACATCTTCTACTTCCTCTTTATCTGTTGTTTCAATTATGAAGTAATAAATAAAATATCATATATATGATGAAATTTTATTATTAATAATGGAAAACCATATTTAACCTTTTAAACATCATATGAAAAAGGAAATCACTCTGTGTGCGTACGTACGACCTACCGTCTCAATGCTTTGGTGTAATATATTTTTCATCCCTACATTATTTGGATGGGTATAATGATTGATATAATAGATATAAATAATTAATTATAAATTATATGTATTCTATATAGTTATGTATATCCAATTCCTTACTCTTTTACCATAAAATTGATGATGTCATCGCTCATGTTTACATACAGCCTACCATCTCCATGAAACGATGAGATTCATTTTCCACACTAACCATGTATGAATGATCATAAAAATGTATTAATTACTAAATATAATATATATGAACATGATATAATTATATAGATTAATTATATATATATATATATATATCATATCCATAATTGAAATGAATCAAATGGAAAAACATGCATATGAAAATGAAGCAGTTAATACCCATACTAAGAGTAATAATAGAATATTATTAACATAATGATATAAAAATATTATATATGATATCATAATTATAGACATGGTTCTATTATTAATTAATAACATGTTTTAATCCATTATATAGGAGGATAAATCACATTAATCTAAAAAAAAGAATAAGGAGAGGGATAATTTCACAATATCAGTATTTTTTCAGATTTTTTATACCTACGTATCTGCTGGGTAATATTTCTCATCAATGTCATTATTTCCTAAAATAATAAAAAACATATTAACAACATCCTACAAAATTTTTAGGTATTTTATCAATGTTATAATGCTTATAAAATGGTTTTAAATTAATTTTTCTATCATTTTCCAGACAATGTACTTTATGACTTTTCGATAAAAATATGGAATGAATGATTAGTTTTTTACTTATATAGCATGAGAAAATATCACTACTATAATTACAAAACTGTGTTTTGAATCATTCATTACAATTTTAAAAGGATGTTTTTAAATAACATGTTTTATTTTACAAATGCAGTACTTTTAAATAAGTGACTTCAATGTAAAAGCAAGTATTCCTCTCAATAAATTTTTAATGACTTCATTTGAGTGTTTTCATCTATGTTAACATCCTTTTTAGGATATTAAATTTTATTGAGGTTAATATCAAATGATATCATTTATGATATTTCATTAAAGGTTTTATGATTTAGTTTGACTATGGACGTGCTATTTTGTTACCATATGTGGTTTATGATTTATGTATTCACATTTCATATATTGGTTTTAATATGAATGATTATTTTGATTATTTTTTAGCACCCCATTAATATGTGGAATGAATTGGGCTTATTATGCGATGGATGGGTCCTGCTATATCCACTAAATGCATTGAAATGTCTCATTAAAAAAACTAGTTTGGGTATTAGATTATGTAGTTTCCATTTATGTATGTTCTCATGGTTGAAGCCTTGATGGGTTTTTATAATTTATGGAATTATTCATTCACTAAATATGATATTTTTTATGAATAATCCATGTTATTATTTGACTAGTAGAATATCCATGGTTATGTTTTCTTGTGCATGCGATTATTTTATATGCTATTATTTATTCAATACATATTATTCTCAATACTATTTTAAATGGATTTGGTTTAATCTATATAATTTTTTGTAATGTTTTCTCATATTTATTGTAGATTCTGTTGTACACTTAACCTTACTGAGCATTTTAGGTCCCCTCTTCACTTCGTTTTATTTTTCTTACAATGCCACGATGTGTATTATCACTAATATACAATGTTAGTTTTTAATAATGTTTATTCTCTCATAGGATTGACTATATTTTATTTTATAGTTTCAATTATCATGTACAGTACATGTATGCAATATGACTTCCAAAAACTACTAATGTGATGACCCAGACTCTCTTGGTCCTTTCCTTTGCCAAAATCCGGATCCTAAAGGTGTAGCATCTCGGTGCAACCGATCGGCGAGACCGATCGGCGTATCCCGTCTTTGTCGGGGGGTTTTTCCAGTGACGTGCGCAAATTGAGTTTTAAACCCTTCTTTGACCCCCTTTAAGCTTGTTTTAAAGTCCGGCAGTGCCCATAAATGTTATAATTAAATATTCAATAAATTAACCTGGTGTGTGCGTCGGTTTAAACCACCCGACCCCTTTGATAACGTGTGGGGCTGCATGGTCAACCCACGACCCCCACTCCTTATGCGGTTTGGCGTTCTTATCTCAACCGTCCACTGCTCTTATCAACCAAGGGTTAGCGGTGGTTTCTTCTTTTCTCGATCACCCTGTTTTAAGAGTACCCTTCGTCCAGATGAGCAGTTTTTCGTTCAGGCTTACCGCATCGCTATCCGTGATGTTCCGCCCCCGGCCTTAGCGTCGATCGTTGATCAACAAGTAGGGAATTTCTTTGCCTCTCACTTTTGTGTATCATGTGGGGTGCGTGTGCTTTTGATTCTGTAGAATTGGTTAAACCGAACCTAAATAAAGATAATGAACTGATTATATGAAGAAAGAAGGGGGGGGGTTGTGATCGTTGATGCTGTTTTATGTTATGATCATCTCTCTGAATTGTGCGGGCTTACGCCTCCTGAAAATCATGGCCATTGGTGGTCTTTCTTTATGCAATAATGAACCCCTGGGGATGTTTGAAATGACTTGTTTGTGGTTGTGAACTTCTGCTAAAAAAAGGGAATTTGGTTAATCACATACACCTGGCTAAATGAATTTTAAAGCACCAGGATCAAACCTTCTGTGATATCCCCCGGTTAAAGCACACAAAATTGAAATCATGGAGTGTGTTAAATCTTATAAATATAAAAATACCTGCATGGCCCTGCTTTGTGTTGGTGGTAGTGGTTTGTCCATTTTCTTTTATGGACCGATTACTGGAGATGTGGGAGGGGATGGGATCCCCTGTTAATATGGATTCGGTGGTTGTGAGTTTTAAGACCGAGTGGTTACCTTGTTTATATCAAAAATTGGGGTGGGATCCTCTGTTGATGAGAAACCATTTTGGGGGACACAGGGTAGTCTCTCGAGTGTTTCTTTGGTTCTAGTACTTTGAGGTATCTCACTTATCTCCTTGTTGTTGTAACATTACAAGAGAACCGGTTGTGAATGTTTAAATTGACGTTTGGCTAGATTCTTTCTTTGGTTATGCTTATGGTGTTAGTTTCCCAAGTAGGTGCATAAAATTATTTAAACATTATTACTAAACATGGAAACAAGAATGGTACAAACGAGTTTTGTTGGCGAGATTCGTGACTCGGACTTGAGTGCTGTTGAGACTTGTAGGTTGTCTGAAGAAAAACCTAACTTTGGGTGAGTGCTTGTTACCTATGTATATACTTGTAGTTTTGTTTTTCTTATTCGCACCCCACCCATGTTGAACACTTAGTGCCGATCACACCCATTTCATGGGGGAGGGTGTTTTTCCCAACACTATTCTTAGTGGCTGGTTATTAGCTCATTTTCTGCTCCCTTTCCTGGATAGCCCAAGTACCTTCGGGCAGGTTATGATGGCCTGAGGTCCATTATTAGCCCAATAATCTTTGGACGGGGTAATGTGGTGGTTATGGACCAGGTGTGTGCGGGCCGGTGGTTTCCCAATTATCTTCAGGATGAGGCCCATGTGTCTTCGGGCGTGGCAGTGGATCTTCTAGCCCAGGAGTCTTTGGGCGCGGTGGTGGTTGTTCTGGCCTAGGTGTTTGCATGCATGGTTTCATGTGACAGTTGTGGCCCAGGTGTTTGCGGGCGGGATTTGGCAGTGGGACTGCGTGCGGTTGTGGCCCAAGTGTGTGTGGGCGGGTGTGGAAGTGGGCCTACGGTGATAATGGAGGGATTGGTTCGATGCATAGTATGTCTCAATAACCAGTGGGAAAGTGGTGCGGGGTAACCAAACATCAATGTGATCTTATTATATATATTACTTGACTTGCGTTATTTGGGGAGTGTGCCTTGGTGAGGCTTGGGTGGATAGTTTACCTTGATAGGTGTTTCATTTACTCCTTTTCTCACGGGACTTTAGTACGTTCCCCCACTTGTGCACGAGAGTCTTTGGTTTTCCCTACTAAGTGTACTTGTATGCACACCCTACATATATAAAACTACTTTCACAATTCCAGGAGGACTTCAGGGATCGCACAAGACTATACTAGCTCAGACCTTTGGGCAGTTTCAGTTGCTGTTTTCCTTTCTTTGGTACTTAACCTTTTAGTCACTTTTGTACTTTGTGGCTTTTACTTTTGGAACATGCATGTGGGAATGATTTACTTTTGGCTTTACTTTTCTTTTACTTTTGGTGTTGTTGGGTTTCATCATCTTATCTCCTGATCCTATTAAACAAAAAGGATAATGCCTCCCACTTATGTGTAATTTACATACCCTTGGTGCTAGTCTCTACTCCGGGACCTATAGAAGGCGGGTTTCGGGGGTCATTATCTCTCCTTCAACTTAAAGAAGGAAGGGCTTGGCAACCTACTGACCCTTCCCTCCTTTTGGAGAAGGCGGTTCATGATAGAATGGTATCAGAGGTGGAGGTCGAGAGATAGGATGGATTCTGGAGTTAGGCACAGTGAGGATTGCATGGGATGGTAAGGCAACCGTGTTGGGTGAACTTGGTGCGTGAATTAGGCCAGGGAAGACCAGCTAGGACACGGGATTTTAGGGCCCCCTGTGATCCGATGCAAGGACTCCGGACCTACCGAACGACCAAGTGAGGCCACACTGATTGTAGGGTAGAGACCCTAGGAAAGGTACATGCATCATAATGACTTGTGTTCTCGTGTTTCTGGGATGTCTTGGCAATTAAGAGTAAATGAAAAGTTTAAGAAATTTTAAGAACTATATTTTTCACTACTTGGGCATAGGCATTCCTTGCTTACCTTGCAGCTATGGCACCTGGAAGGCGACCACATGTGGTACAGGAGATCGAGGCCCCAGAGACTACTTTGGCCGATCGGGAGATAGCTGATTGAGAGGAAGAGGACGACCAGTGGCAGAAGACTCTTCGGGACTTCCAGTGACAGAACCTCGAGAAGTACGTGGGAAGCACCTCTGACATGAAGACGGAAGGCTGGCTAGAGGAGCTAGTGATAGCCTTCAGCCTGATTCAGTCCCTGACCGAGTACTGGATTCCTCTGGCCGTCAGCTAGATGTGGGGAGCAGCGCGTCAGTGGTGGAAGCATTACCTGGGGGAGAGGAGAGAGGCTGAGGTGCCATGGGATAATTTCGAGAAGGAGTCCCGGGCGGAATTCCTCTCCTCGATGATGAAGGCGGAAAAGAGACAGGAGCCACTCTCCCTCCAACAGAGGAATATGTCAGTGAGGGAGCTAGGAATCAAGTTCAAAGACCTCCTACGTTTTTCTCCAGACCTCGTTCCCGATGAGGAGTCTCGGGCAAGACGTCTAGAGGAGGTGCTCCGAACCTCCCTCTAGTATGCTGTTACCCCCTTTACCCTACCGACGTACTTGGAGGTCCAGAAGAATGCCAAAGTGGTGGAGAGGATGCACGCTCTAGGAGGTTTGTCACGAGAGGGGATCCTGCTGGGACCATCGAAGGGGAAGGTCATCAGCACCAGGCCTCCAGCATCAGGACCCTCTCGGTTCCGACCCCCAGGGAGTAGGCCGCAACAGTTTCAGTTTCGATCCCCCGGTCCTCACCCTTTTCCTTTGGGCCCAGGACCACGATGATTCGTCTTTGGGAGACATGGACATCCCTGGAGTCAGTGCCCAGACCAGGTACATTACAGCGGTGGCGAACAACCCCAACACCCACCCCAACAGCAGCTTCCAGCCATGCCTTTCCAGCAGCAGTTGCCAGGACAGCGAGCTCCCGCTCCTCTAAGGACAGACGTAGGAGGAGGGGGCTGACCTCAGGGTGCTCCTCAGGGACCTCGATCAGGGCGTGGTCGGGGAGGTGGCCGACAGCCGAGGGGAAGAGGAGCTGGGTGTGGAAAACTACACGTCGTGGAGGCAGCAGTTCCAGCAGGGCCGGAGGTTGTTCGAGGTACGATCAGTTTTTTTAGCACTCTTGCTTATGCCTTGTTCGATACCGGAGCTTCTAACTCCTTTGTTACACCCAGTCTAGCCCATTCCTTGGGCCTAGATGCCAAGAGACTTCCAGTTCCCCTGGTGTTGAGCACACCAGTCGGTGGTCAAACTGACTTGTTGTTTGTTTTTTGGGGATGCAGACTGATGATAGGGCCACATCAGTCGGTTAGGGATCTTCTTCTGCTACAGATACAGCCATACGATGTCATCCTAGGCATCTAATGGATATTTTCTGTGTGTGATGTCATCGAATTTTTCTGAGGAACGGTTGTGTTCTCGGACTTGGGCGTCCGGCGTGTTACCTTCACCGGCGAGCGGAGCAGTCAGAAGGGCAGTAGGCGAGAGGAACCCCTCCCCTCCTTGTTGGCTGAGCTGTCAGTGGAATCAGTAGATGCTGAGATGGTAGAGGTGCCAGAGGTTGTCCATGAGTTTATGGACATCTTTCCTGAGGAGGTAACGACTCTACCCCCTCGACGGGATATCGAGTTTGGGATAGACCTACAGCCCGACGCTCGTCCGATCTCAATGGCTCCTTACCGGATGGAACCTTCAGAGCTACGGGAGTTGCGGATCCAGATTGATAATCTAATGAAGAGGAGTTATGTTCGGCCGAGTGCGTCACCGTGGGGTGCTCCAGTATTGTTCGAAAAGAAGGAAGATGATGGTCTCAGGTTTTTCATAGACTACATGAGGATGAATCAAGTGATGATAAATAATCGCTACCCTCTTCCGAGGATAGACGATCTTTTCGACCAGCTAAAAGGGGCAGGATGGTTCTCGAAGATTGACCTGTGGTCTGGGTACCACCAGCTGAGAGTAAAGGAGGGAGACATCCCGAAGATGGAATTCAGGTGCAGATATGGACACTTCGAGTTTGTAGTCATGCCCTTAGGTGTTACGAACACCCTAGCTGTGTTCATGGGGATTATGAACTCCATCTTCTAGGAGTACCTAGAATGGTTCGTAGTTGTGTTCATAGACGACATCCTAGTCTACTCAAGATCAGAGGAAGACCATGCAGAGCACATGAGGATGGTTATAGAGGTCCTTCGACATCATCAGATCTATGGTAAGTTGTCGAAATGCAAGTTCTGGACACAAGAAGTGCACTTCCTTGGGCACGTGGTGTCTGAGCAGGGGGTAGCGGTGGACCCATCAAAGGTTGATGCAGTTGTTTCTTGGGAAGCACCCAAGAATGTGGAAGAGGTCTGTAGTTTCCTTGGGCTGGCGGGTTACTATCAGAGGTTCGTACCCAAATTCTCCTGATTTGGAACCCCTTTGACAACCCTAACCATGAAAGACCAGGTTTTTATGTGGAGTGAGCAGTGCGAGTCATCCTTCAGCTATCTGAAGGAGAAGTTGGCCAATGCCCCAGTGCTGAGATTTCTAAAAGAAGGGGCGGCGTATGAGGTGTTCTGCGATGCTTCAGGACAGGGCCTAGGATGTGTGTTGATGCATCAACAAGGGGTGATCTCTTATGGGTTCAGGCAGCTACGCCCTCCTAAGCGTAATTACACGACCCACGACCTAGAGCTTGCAGTGGTCGTTTTTGTGCTAAAGTTATGGCGACACTACCTCATCGGAGAACACTTTGTGGTCTTCATAGATCACAAAATCTTGAGGTATATATTCTCCCAGTGGGACCTAAACTTGCAACAACGGGGATGGGTGGAGTTCCTCCAGGATTACGACTTCGAGATCTCTTATACTGAGGGAAAGAGAAATGTAGTGGCTGATGCCTTGAGCAGGAGGACGCAGAAGGATGCGGTCTGAGAGTCGGTGGACGCCTGGAAGGCGATGGAGGAGTTTCATGCCTTACACCTAGATGCGAGGATGAATGGTGGTAGAGGTTTCCTATATCAGATAGTAGTGCAGTCTCCTCTGTTGTAGAAAATGGAGGAGTCTCAGTGGGGAGACCCAGAGTGCAAAGTGATGCGTGACCGATTTGACCAGGGCAATGCTATGGAAGGATGGATAGAGGATGGTTAGAACCAGATGCTTTTCCAGGGAAGGTTGTTTGTTCCAGGAGTGATGCACAGCAAGGTTCTGAGTGAGTTCCACAACTCACCCATGGAGGTACACCCAGAAGTTTCCAAGATGTACTAGGTACTGAAGAGACACGTTTGGTGGCCCGGAGTGAAGTGAGCAGTGGCAGAGTTGGTGGCCAAGTGCTTAGTGTGTCAGCAAGTGAAGGCTGAACACCAAGTTCTAGGAGGCCTACTGCAGTCTCTAGATGTCCCCAAGTGGAAGTGGGATGAAATATCGATGGATTTAGTCACAGGACTTCCCAAGGTCCAAGGGGCATACAATTCCATATGGGTGGTAGTGGACCAATTGACGAAATCGACCCACTTTCTGGTGATCAAGGATTCGAGTACTGTTGATGATTTCGCACGAAAGTACGTGGATGAGGTGGTGCGGTTGCATGGAGTTCCGAGGTCTATAGTCTCGGATAGGGATGCACGGTTTTCCTTGTGGTTCTAGAAAGGATTGCAGTATGCTTTTGGCACACTATTACGCCTTAGCATTGCTTTCCATCCCCAGACAGATGGAAAAACAGAGCGCACCATCTAGACCTTGGAGGATATGCTGCAGGCATGCGTTCTAGACTTGAAAGGATCATGGGTGCGACACTTGCCCCTGGTAGAGTTCTCCTACAACAATAGCTATCAATCTACCATCAGTATGGCCCCATTTGAAGCCTTGTACGAGAGGCCATGCCGTTCACCTGTGTGTTGGGCCGAAGTTGGAGAGGCAGGAATCCTTGTCCCGGAGGTGGTGTGGAGCACGACAGAGAAGGTTCAGCTCATATGGGAAAGGATGAAGGCGGCCCAGGACCGGAAGAAGTCATATGCTGATACCAGGAGGAGGAACTTGGAATTTGAGGTTGGAGACAACGTGTTCTTAAGGGTCTCCTCTCGGTGCGGACAACGGAGGTCCGATAAGGGGAGTAAGCTTTCTCCCAGGTTCATCGGGCCCTTCGAAGTGTTACGGAGGGTCGACAAAGTGGCCTATTAGCTAGCGTTACCACTTCCGCTACTGAGGATACATGATGTCTTCCACGTGTCCCAGCTCTGTCGGTATCTGCACGATAATTCACACATCCTCGGCTGGGGAGAACATGACATCGAGGACAACATGACTTTTGTGGAGAGACCAGTGATGATCGAGGATCGCAAAGAAAAGGTGCTTCATGGGCGAACCATTCCCTTGGTTCGTGTGTTGTGGAGACATGGTAGGATTGAGGAGAGTACGTGGGAGAGGGAAGAAAAGATGCGTGCCCAGTACCCAGAGTTGTTTTGAGTTTTGTTCTGTTGTTATATCTGTTGTGGTAGGACATTTTATCTTGTTGAATATGAAATGCTAGTTTTATTTTTTTCCCTCTGAATGTGTGCGAAAAGTCCTGGCTATGAGGGAGGAGAGAACCCGACCCCTAATCAAGATGCATTAAGGTGGATGCGATTAAACCCGTGCGGGTGAGTCAGTGCTGCCCAAAGCGGATAATATCTTGACATGGGGAAGGAGACTCCCCAACCCCCACATTCCTGGGCAGTTTGACATGATATGTTGCTTGGTTCGTGACAGGAAAGTGTTCTTAGTTAATGATGAGGTTCACTCTTGAGAGGTATCTTTCGAGGTGGTTGTTCGGACCTGCTCTTTCCTTCTGGGTTGTTTAAATTCTCGAGGGTGAGAATAGTTTGAGAGGTATCTGATGTGATGACCCAGCCTCTCTGGGTCCTTTTCCAAAATCCGGATCCTAAAGGGGTAGCGTCTCGGCGCAACCGATATGTGAGACCGATCGGCGCGACCGAGACCGATCGGTGAGACCGATCGGCGCGATCGATCGGTGCAACCGATCAGTGAGACCGATCGGGGGGACCGATCGGTGAGACCGATCGACGTTACCCGACTTTGTCGGGGTTTTTTTTCAGTGACGTGTGAAAATTGAGTTTTAAACCCTTCTTTGACCCCCTTTAAGCTTGTTTTAAAGCCCGGTAGTTCCCATAAATGTTATAATTAAATATTCAATAAATTAATCGGGTGTGTGTATCGGTTTAAACCACCCGACCCATTTGATAACGTGTGGGGCCGCATGGTCAACCCACGACCCCCGCTCCTTACGTGGTTTAGCGTTCTTATCTCAACTGTCCGCTGCTCTTATAAACTAAGGGTTATCCATGGTTTCTTATTTTCTCGATCACCCTATGTTAAGAGTACCCATCATCCAGATGAGAAGTTTTTCATTCAGGCGAACCGCATCGCTATCCGTGAAGTTCCGCCCCCGGCCATAGCGTCGATCGTTGATCAACAAGTAGGGAATCTCTTCGTCTCTCGCTTTTGTGTATCATGTGGGGTGGGCATGGTTTTGATTTTATATAATTGGTTAAACCAGAACTAAATAAAGATAATGAACTGATTTTATGAAGAAATATGGGGGGGGCTGTGATCGTTGATGCTGTTTTATGTTTTGCTCATCTCTCTGAATTATGCGGGCTTACGCCTCCAGAAAATCATGGTCGTTGGTGGTCTTTTTCGGTGCACTAATGAACCCCTGTGGATGTTTGAAATGACTTGTTTGTGGTTGTGAACTCCTGCTATAAAAAGGGAAATTGTTTAATCACGTACACCTGGCTAAATGAATTGAATGAACTAGGATCAACCCTTCTGTGATAACCCCCAGTTAAAGCACACGAAATTGAAATCATGGAGTGTGTTAAATATTATAAATATGAAAATAACAGAATGGACCTACTTTGTGTTTATGGTAGTGGTTTGGTCATTTTCTTTTATGGGCCGAGTGCTAGTGACGTGGGAGGGGATGAGATCCCCTGTTAATATGGATTTGGTGGTTGTGAGTTTTAAGACAGGGTGGTTACCTTATTTATATCACGAATTGGGGTGGGATCCTCGGTTGATGAAAAACCATTTTGAGGGACACGGGGTAGTGTCTCGAGGGTTTCAATGGTTATAGTACTTTGAGGGATCTCACTTATCTCCTTGTTGTTGTAACATTACAAGAGAACTGAGTGTGAATGTTTAAATTGATGTTTGGCTGGATTCTTTCCTTGGTTATGCTTATGGTGTTAGTTGCCCAAGTAGGTGCATAAACTTATTTAAACATTATTACTAAACATGGAAACAAGAATGGGACACACGAGTTTTGTTGGCGAGAGTCGTGACTTGGACTTGAGTGTTGTTGTGACCTGTAGGCTGTCTGAAGAAAAACCTAACTTTGGGTGAGTTCTTGTTACCTATGTATATACTTGTAGTTTTGTGTTTATTATTCGTGCCCCACCCATGTTGATCTCTTAGTTCCGAACACCCCCATTTCATGGGGGAGGGTGTTCTTCCCAACACTATTCTTAGTGGCTGGTTATTAGCTCATTTTCTGCTCCCTTTCTCGGATAGCCCATGTACCTTCGGGCAGGCTGTGATGGACTGAGGTCTATTATTAGCCCAAGAATATTCAGGCGGGGTAGTGTGGTGGTTATGGCCCAGGTGTGTGTGGGCAGGTTGTTTCCAAAGTATCTTCGAGATGAGGCCCAGGTGTCTTAGGGCATGGGAGTGGATCTTCTAGCCCAGGTGTCTTCGCGCGTGGTGGTGGTTTTTCTGGACTAGGTGTTTACAGGCGTGGTTACGTGTGACAGTTGTGGCCCAGGTGTTTGCGGGCGGGATTCAGTAGTGGGACTACATGTGGTTGTGGCCCAAGTGTGTGCAGGCGGGTGTGGCAGTGGGACTGTGGTGAGAATAGCGAGATTGGTTCGATGCGTAGGATGTCTCAATAACCAGTGGAAAAGTGGCGCAGGGTACCCAAACATCGATGTTCTCTTATTATATATATTACTTGACTTGAGTTATTTGGGGAGTGTGCCTTGGTGAGGCATGGGTGTATATATTACCTTGATAGGTGTTTCGTTTACTCCTTTTCTCACGGGACTTTAGTACATTCCCCCACTTGTGCACGAGAGTCTTTGGTTTTCCCTACTGAGTGTACTTGTATGCTCACTCTACGTATATAAAACTGATTTCAGGATTCCAGAAGGACATCGGGGATCGCGCAGGACCATACTAGCTCGGACCTTTGGGCAATTACAGTTTCAGTTTTCCTTTCTTTGGTACTTACTCTTGTAGTCACTTTTGTACTTTGTGGCTTTTACTTTTGGAACATGCATGTGGGAATGGTTTAATTTTGTCTTTACATTTCTTTTACTTTTGGTGTTGTTGGGTTTCATCATCTTATCTCCCGATCCTATAAAACAAAAAGGGTAATTCCTTCCACTTGTGTGTAATTTCCATACCCTTGGTGCTAGTCGCCACTCCGGGACCTATAGAAGGTGGGTTTCGGGGGTCATTATCTCTCCTTCAACTTAAATAAGGAAGGGCTTGGTAACCTGCTGAACCTTCCCTCCTTTTGGTGAAGGTGGGTCGTAACAACTAATCTAATCAGACCATCAGAATTTTAAATCTTATAATCATGTTATTGTATTAAAATAATTAAATTGCGTCAGGCTTCTGGGGTTGGGGTGTTATAATTAGGATCAAAGGAAGTTTAACAACATCCTTGGAATCTATATTTATTAATCAAAGAGTGGGGAACATTACACTAAGATATAAATTGATGATAAGCATAGAATAAAATCCTAGAATATTGGTATGGTAGAGATTATGAGGGTATTCCTAGAAATAAACTACTGTCTAGATACTATAGGTGGATGTGGTTCTGGAACAGGTGATCCTATGGGTAACAACTCCAACAAGGTGCATCATGCCTGTTTCGATGAAACATAGCACATGAAAATGATCTTTACTATATAACTAGTTTGAAACTACCTGGGGATATTTTAAGGAAAATTAACATTTTATTTATAAACCATTACGAAGGATGTTAATGTATACATATCCCCAATGAAAACATGTTTATGATTATGAGATAAGACATGTAAGAATTTTTCAGTTTATGTTTTGTGTTTTACTGGTTAGAAAATATGAATTATGATTCACAACCTAATCTAGTGTATTTCCTTATTTATTAATGTATCATAGTGTAAATTATGGAAAATTTACCAACACATAAAATCAATGTTAGGATTTCCCTCCAATGAATGACAATGATGTTGGATCGATCGTTGAAACTCCTAAAGAATAACATATTAACATGCTTGGATTGTTGACCCATTTTATGAACAATAACATTACCTATATATAACATCTTATCCTACACCACATAGGAACAGTGTTATATTGATTCATTAGACAAAAACCAAAACACTTTAATGTGACTACAAATCTATTTGTGGATGAGCAATAGATAAGTTCTTTATAAAAGATATCTCGCTATTTTTTAAGTAAGGAAATGGAGAACGTTATACTAGATGTTTATCATCCATCTCAAGATATGGATCAATGGTGGTCATCAATTAAAAACACTGAGGAGGATGAGAAAATAGAAAAAATGGGAAGGAAGTATTTTAAAGAACATTTCTTGTAAAAATATTTCCCTTACGAATAGTCAGCGGATATAGAGAGGAAATGTTTGTGTTTTTAGAAAAAGAATATTGAGAATGTTTCTCAATATTATTCCAACTTTACAAGGTTATCTAGGAATGATACAAACTACATACATAAACTAAAAAGTAATATTGATCATTTCTTTGATGCTTTGAGACCAGTCCTCCCAAAGGCATTGGTCTCCAAAAAAATTCATAACAGAAAGAAATAATATTATTTTCTAACAATATAATGAAATAATTGTCTATGTATTATTACTTTAATGGAAGGAAAGAAAAGAATATAATGGTGGATAAATTTACAGATAAAGGGGGAATGAGAAAGATGAAATTTCCCACATGTGATAATTATGGAAAGAAACACCATAGTACATCCATGAAGGGAATGAGTGTTTTTTACCAGTGTGAAGATAAATGACACCAATATTGTTACAATAATGGAATGAAATAATTTATCATTGATCAATAGTTCAACTGTAAGGATAAATACTCAAATAATTGTCCCAACTGTCGTGTAAATATAGCTAAGAAAAAATAAAAGGGATCTAGTTCAAGCATACATAGTTACTATAGTCAATGTGGAATAATTAATGTATTTGTGTATTTAGATTCAAGAACTATGTTATTTTTTTTCTAGTTATAGAAATCATGATATATATATATAATGACTATAAAACAATATATCTTATTTATAGATTTTGAAGAATGTAAGTTTTCAGTAATGTTTTAATGTGCTCCTGGTATTTATATATTTGGTATATGACAAAAATAACTGCATTATTTTTTCTAGGATGATATGATATCATGTTGATTTTTGAAATATTGTGACCATACATATAAATTTTTGGACTCGTAATTTGAACATATGTAGTTTTTTTAAATCTTAATGTTGGAATGGATTGAGTTGGACATTGAATATTATTGATTTTGGTTAAATTTTGATTTTTCATATTGGATAAATGTGCTAACCCATTTGGTTTTGATATCATTTTAAGGCCGAATGAATGAATCGTGAAACTTGGGATTCAAAAAAGTGCTTCAGGCATGAAAATTTCATTTTTAAAATTCATTTCCAGTTGTAAGGGATTATTTATAAATAGATAAAAATGCAACCAAAGGTTGATATTTTCTTTTTAAATAAAAATTAATAAATTAAGTATGATTACATATTATTTTAGTCTATGAAGTAAATGAATTAATAATCTCTAGGGAAAAGATACTGAAACCAAAAAAATTTATCCATGTACCTTATATTATGATGAATTAAAATGTTTTAATGATCATCACAGATTTAAAGATTTATGATTGTTAACATTATTCTAACCATTTTCCCTATCAATCTCCATCAAAACAAGATGGTTATATTATATTCAATTTCTATTTTTTCCTACATAGAACCCTACTATGTGTTTTCCCTGGTGACCTTCATACTTTCCTTTCATTATTTTCATGCGGATGTTTTAATGACCCGTGTTCAGATGTTGGATTTCTATAAATGTATTTTGAATAGTAAAACCTTCTTTACCGAAACTGAGTTTAAAATTGAGAGGAAGGATTTTAATGACTGAGTGGAGAATGTAACACCCCAAGATTTTTATTTAGTATCCCTTTTTTAAATGTCAAATTCCTTTATAGTTTAGTTTGCGACAAAGCGCTTATATAGAAAACTAATTTTTTTAAAAAAATTTAACATTATAACATAGTAGAAAAATTATAATTGTTGGATACTCATAAATAAATTATGAAAATATATTGCTTATATAAATATAATATGAATTCATTTATTACCAATTAATTAGAAAAAGAAATATAAACCAATTTAATGTAAAGGAATTTTTTTATTTTTATTCTCCCAAAGGAGTTTTTTCTAAATAAATTTAATTAATTACAATTAATAAATGATATTACAGAAATATATTTGTTAAATATTCCATCATGTATTTTTTATATTCATCAAACAGATTTTATAGGTATAACATAAGAAAGTACCCAATTTTATGAAAGAAACATATATTATTCTAAACATAGTTTTTCTACATTTTAATGAATGACTTATTTGAAAAATTATTTTTTACCCATTTATATAGTCAATTTGAAATAATAATCTTCATATTTTAAATTAAAATTTAAAAATTATCTTATAGAGAATTTTTGGAATATTTCTAAGAGGTTTCATTTTTTAGTGAATAGTAAAAATAATACATTATAGTTAAAAATGAACTTCACATTTACAATTATTTTAAATAAACATTCAAATTCAGTATTTATCAATAATAAATATATTAACCCAATATAGGTCATTGTATTTTTTTATATTAAAATTATATATATAAAGTTATTGAACTTTTGAACATCACTTTTACCCGTCTTCTTAACACATATAAAAGATATGTGTTAAAAATAATTTAGCCACTACTCTGAACTGAATTAAGAAAAATGGATATAAAAAGTTGTAATAAGTATGATATTTAGAGTTCAATATTATAAACTTATTTTTTGGATATTATTAATAGTAAACTTATTAAATTTTTATTTACCATGGTTAATGGTAAATCAGATTATTAATTGTAAAAATAATATTATAATATTATAAAGTTAGTTGGACACTTGTATTAATTTCATTAGATGGGTATGTTTTGACCTAAATCAACATTAAGATTAAATTATAATCTTTTTAAGATACATGGGTAAGAATATGACATTTTTTATATTTTATTTGAAGATAAGTTAAATATGTGAGGCTCATGTTTTTAATAAATAGATCATTTTTTAATATAGGGTTATAGAGAAGAAACAATTGACAATAAATAGTCATATGAAAGATTATATGTTTATATCTATCATGAAATTTTATTTTACATTTTTATTGAATAAATATGTTAATGAAAGGTTTTCACAATGATGATGCATTTATAATTTAATTAATTGAAATATCAAATAAATGATACTAAAAATATTAAAATAAAAAATAACATAATTAATAATATTAAGGAAATTATACGTAACATTGAAATTTTAGTTTTATTTAAGTAGTTTCTTTTACGAAGTTATCATATTTTTAGGATGTTTTTAAAAAGATAAATAATGATTGTTATCAAAATTGGCCAATATGGTGCTTTGAAATAAATAATATTTTTTAAAATGATATCATATTCATAAAAATATAAACATCATACAACTTACTAAAAGTAGGCTAAATATGTCATAAATTATCCATTTTATGTTCTTTGGGAATTTTATATTAATTATAGTAATGATAAAGCGTAAAAATCCACATTCTTAAAATAAGAGTTAAAAGTTTTAACTAGGTGTTACGAAAAAAAGATAATGTTAATATTATGATGTAAACTTAACTAAAAATAATTTTTGAGAATATTTCAACCCATAGTCATATTATATTCAAAATAACTCACTATGGAGATATTTGGAATTGATAAAAAAATTTATTAATTTAATATTTTGAAGGATTCCATGAGTTCCCCTCCACTCTCTTATTAAAAGGAATATACTTCCTCATATCCTCACACCACATTTATTCTTCTATATTGACAAAAACCTACAAATATATCCTCCCAAATTTGTTATAAAAGTTATTGATTTATTTGTCTTCTAAAAATAAAATCCCTAGTTTCATTAATAGGATATCCAAAAGAGGTTTTCTAAAGAAGAGGTAATCATCTTTACTGACTCCTTTAATATTATTTCTTCTAAAAATAAATCATTATGTGTATTCTACATTATTATGTAATAAATATCGTATCATAAAAATTCTTAGATTTTATTATTAGTCTTTTCTAATAATATTACACATTTTATCAATCCTAAAAATATGATATCACCATGTGTGAATACGTACGACCTACAATCTCCATGTTATAGTGTAATCTGTTTTTCATTACTACATTATTTGGATGGGTATAATTATGGATATAATGGATATAAATAATATACAGTAATTTATATTTATTATTTATATTTATTATAGTATCCAATTCTCTACCCTATCACAATTAAGGTAATGATATCATCGCTCATTCATGCGTACGACCTACCGTCTCCACGACGCGATGAGATTCATTTTCCATATTAACCATTTAAGAATGATTATTTAAAATGAAATATTAAGTAAATATAATATATATTAACATAATATAATTATTTATATGATATATATATATATATATCATATTCATAAGAAACAAGACTCAAATGACAAAACTTTCATAGGAAAATGAAACAGTTAACACTCAAAACAAGAGTAATAATGAAATATTTTTACCAAAAATATATAAGAATATAATATACGATATCATAAATTTTCATATCATTTTTTTATGAATAAATAACATGTTTTAAACCATTATAAAGGAGTATAAATAAAATTCAACTAATGGAAAGTACAAGGTAAGGGTAAATTTCACAAACTCATTATTATTCAGGATTGTTTATTCGTAAGTATCTATTGGGAAATATTTATCATCAAAGTCCATGTTTCAGAATAATATTTTCCAAAATATTTATATTATTATCCTAAATATGTTATAATTATTTGACCCATGTTATAGATTTTATAAAATGTTTTGAAAGGAATCTTTCTATGATATTCCAAATGAGGTACTTTATGACTTTTCGACAAAAATACGGAAAGAATGTTTATTTTTAACTTATATGGCATGATCATATTTTCCAGTTTTCATGATACCTTGATGTTTTGAATATTCATTTACTGATTATCAAAATTATTTTGATATAATTTTTTTAATTTTATAAATATATTGTTTTCGAATGAAATATTTCAAAATAAAAATAGGTATTTCTCTCAATTTGTTTTAATGATTTTATTAGATTATTTTAATCTATGTCAACATCCTTTTTTGTATTTTATGTTTGATTGAGGTTGATAACTTATGATATCATTTTCCATATATCGTTTAATGGATAATGATTTATTTTTATTTTGGACATTTTAATTTTATACCATCTATGGTTTATTGTTTACGTATTCATATTTCATATGCTAGTTGTAATATGAATGTGTGTGTTGATTATGTTCCATAACACCTTTCATATGTGGTATAAATTAGACTTATTATGTTATGGGTGGGGACCTCTATAGAACATCAATTCATCAATAAGTCTCATTAGATAAACTAGTTTTAGTATTGAATTATGTCGTACTTGTTTATGTATAGTGTCTTGGTTGAATCAATGATGGTATTTTTATTATGTCTAGCATTGTAAATTCTATCATTATGATATTTGTTATTGTTATTACAGGTGATTATTTAACTATTTAAATATCCATGGTTATGTTTTCTTATTCTTGGTATTATTTTATATTGTATTATTTATTCATTCCAAATTATGCTAAAACCATGTTCAAATGGAATTTGTTTCAATTATTCACCAATACTTAATGCTTATGTATATTTAGTTAATATTACAGTATACATTTATCATTTATTATAATTTCACCTCACCCATTTAATACATTTTATTTTTCCTAGGAAGCCAATATGTGTGATATAACAATTATGCGGCGTTATGCTAGGAGAATATTGATTCACTAAAAGGATGGAAAATATTGTATATTATAATTTAGATTGTAATGCATGTTTCATGTATAAAATTTGGATTTCAAAAAATTATAAACTTATTGTTACTTATGTATTTTATTCCATGTATCATGCTAATGCATTAAAATAATTCACTATATCCAATATTTTGTGTTATCGGTGTTATAGTTTGTATCAAAGGAAGTTTAGTAGAAACCATGGAAACTAGATTTAGAAATCAATGATTGTAGAACATAGCCCTAAGATATATTTTGATGATATGTAGAGAAGAAACTCCTTGAAATTTGGCAAAGAATAAATTATGTCGGTCTTACTATAAATACATCCCTATCTAGATTCTACGAGTGGATTTGGTTCTTGAACAGATCTACCAGGGGTAACAACTCTGACAAGGTTTGTCAGACATGAATCAGTATGACCTGGTCCACAAAAATATTCCCTACTAGACAATTTTTTTTACAATCCCATGGGATATTCTTAGTATAATTAAAATTTTATTTAAAAACCATTATGAAAGATTTAATAGTGAACATATCCACAATTAAACCATGTTTATGATTATGATATTAGATTTTCATAAATATTTTCAATTTATGTAAAGTGTTCTATTAGTTTAAAATTATGAATTCTGATTCACAACCTAATCTAGTGTATTCCATTATTTATAAATGGCTTTTAGTGGAAATCATGGAATCAATATCAACAGATATAATCCATGTATGGATTTACCTCCAATGTAAGATAATGATGTTATATCTAGTTTTGGAACTGGTGCTGAACAAGTTATAACCATACTAGGACAACTGATTTAGGTTATGAATAATATCCTTACCCATATGGATCATCCTGACTTGAAACATAGAGGAACAATGTTATACTTCTTCCAGAGACAACAACATCAAACATTTATTGTGACTAAAAATCCTTTGGGGGCTGAGAAATGGATATGTTCCTTAGAAAATATATTTATCACTTTGGGATGTAGGGAGTTGGAGAATGTTGGGTTGGGAATTTATTTTATTTTACGATATGTGGATAAATAGTGGAAATTTATTCAAAAAATTAAGAAGGATTATGAAATAGAAAAAATGTAATGGAAGGATTTTTGGGACTATTTCTTTGAAAAATATTTCCCTCGCAAACATTGAGCGGACATGGAGAAGCAGTTTCCAAGTCTGATGAAAAATGAGGATGATAATGTTGCTCAATATGAAGCTGAATTTACAAGGATATCAAAAAATTTTATGGACTACATACATAACCCAAAGAGAAATATTGATTGTTTCCTTGATATGGCAATGCCAGTCCTCTGAAAGGAATTGGTCACCCAAACGTTATCTTCAAACAATGATATAGTATCATGTAGTATCAAGAGAGAAATAGAATTATCAATGTCATGTTAATTTAAGAGAAATAAGTGATGAAGATAGGGGAGGAGAAAGATATGGATACTGGGAAAATGTAAATAATTATTTTCCAACATGTGATAGTTTTCAAAAGAAACACCCCAATACATGCCTCAAGGGAATGGGATTTTGTTTCAATGCTATTGACTGTAAGGGAAAGAAAGAATTTTTCATTGTTCAATGTTTCATCTATAAGGATATGGGGCACTATAAAAATGAATTTCCTAAGCATTAAGGTAATATAGATCATAAAAAAAGTGATCACGGTCATTCTTTTTTCATTACTATATTTAAACAGGAATAATTAATGTATATATATTTTTAGATACTAGAATTATGTTTTTATATTAAGGTTACAAGAATCATGGGATATATAATGATTGTACTGTATTATTTGTTTTTACATATTTGGGATAATGGATGTTTTCATTAATATATTAATGTTATCAAGATATTCATATATTTTTTATGGGACAAAAATACCATCCTTATATTTTCAAGGAAAACCTAATGTTCTGTATATTTTGGAAATATAGTGACCTTCGTTATGAATGTCTGGAATATGAATTTGAATAGATGTACTTAGGAAGACTCTTAAGGTTAAAATGGATTGAGTTTTACATTGAATATTATTTCTTGTGTTAAAAAAATTATTTATCATATTGGATAACATATGATAACCAATTTGGTTTTGAAAACATTTTAGGGATGAATTAATGACTTGTGGATCTTATGATTCATTAAAGTTCTTCAGTGGTGAAAAATTTATCTTGAACATTCATTTTTAGGTGTATGTAATGATGTAAAAATAGATTTAACCGCAACCAAATGATGATATAATGATTATGACATAGAATGTAGTTAAGTTAGTATGTATCTTTATGTTCTTAGACTATGATGTAAATTAATTATTGAACTCTAGGGAAAATATCATAAAACCAAAAAATTTATCATGGTACCTTATTTTCCGATTAATCGAATTGTCTTTTATATCATCATAGATTTGTTGATTTTTAATTGTTAACATTTTCCTGACCATTTTATCTATCACAATCTATCAGAACATGATGGTTTTATTTCTCCTCCATGTCCATGTTTTCCTACATTTGACTCTAGTGTGTGTTATCTCTAGTGACCTTTGTACACCCATTTCATTATTTTCAAGAGGAATTATTCTCAACCCTTATCCCAATTTGGGATTTAAATATAGTTATTATAAATAGTAAATACATTTTTACAAAACCATAATTCAAAAATTAAAATTACTAAATTTATAGAAAGATGGAAGAATTCAACAGTGCATTATTTTTTTGGTATGTCTCTTGTTTGAATTAAAATTCATTGATAGCTTATGATGCAAGTAACAATGTGAATAATCAAAAAACAAAATATTATTATTTAAATTTTCACATTATAACATAGTCATTAACTTAAAATTTATTAATTGTGTAATCTTACTTATGAAAATACTTGGTTTATATAAATATAATATAAATTAACTGGTTACTAATTAATTAGAAATTAAAATATAAACTAATTGAATAAAAAGGAAATGTTTTTATTTTTAGGCTGCCAAAGGAATTTTGTCTTAATAAATTAAATAAATTACAAATAATAAATTATATTTATTAAATATATTTTTTATATATTAAATAAAATATTTTTTATTTAAATTCATTAGATTATATTGGTATAACATTATAACAAACCCAATTTTTTTTCATAAAACTTATATTTTCTCAACATAGTTTTAATTGTTTTTAATAGTAAAACTATTTTGAATAAACTTTAGACACATTAATATAATCTATTTGGAAGATAAAAAAATATTATTTTAAAGAGTAATATAAAAATTATTTTATGATGAATTTTTGGTATATTTCTGAGTGGTTTTATTTTTAATTTATATTGAAAAGTGTTGCATTGTGGTTAAAAGTAACTTTTTTAAAAAATTACTTTTAAATAGATTTTTAATCTCACAATTGATTAATAATATATATATATATATTAATATAATTTAGGTCATTGTAATCACTTATTAATTAAAATTATATATAAAAACATATTGACCATTTGAATGTCACTTTTACCCACCTTCTCACCACATCTACAGGATTAGTGCTAAATGTAATTTAGCCTCTTCACTAAATTAAATTCAGGAAGAAGGAAATACATGGTTATAATAAGTCTGTTATTTTGATTTTAAAAGGTTAAACTTATTTTTTTTATTAATGGTAACTTTAGTAAATTTTAATTTACAATGGTTAAGTTTATATCTAGTAATTTATAGTAAAAATAATATTATAATATTATAAATTTACCCTAAAACATGTCTTAATTTCATTAGATGAGTGTTTTTCTAAAAAAAATAAACCTTATTATGAAATTATAACCTTTGTAAGACACTTGGATATGAATATGAACGTTATTATATTTTAGTTAATGAAAATATATAAATGTCATACACATATTTTTAATAACTAAATCACTGTTAATATAGGGTAACAAAAATGATAAAATAAAATATAAATATTAAATTGAAATATATATATATATATACATAAATTTAATTATTTTAATTTTTAAGGAATAAAAAACTTAATTAAATTCATACATAATGATGGTGAAATTATAATTTAATTAATAGAAATATAAAATAAAAGATATTAACAATAGTAAACTAAATATAATATGAAAAAATTAATAAAATACATGAATTTTATACACAATATTGATATTTTAGTGGTATATTATAAATTTTTCTATAATATTTCATATTTTATAGAATTTTAAAATGAAAAAAATATATAGTATCAAAATTAACAAAAATGACACTTTAGAATAAATAATATTTTTTTAAGAGATATAAAATTCAAAAAAAATATAAAATTAAGCCAAATAACTATAATAAGGTTAAATATTTCATAAATGATCCGTTTGGGTTCTTTTTATATTCTATTGTAATTATATTAACCCTAAAGATTATAAATGAAAAGTTGTCATGATAAGCATTAAAGAGTTTAACTATGGGATAATGCAAAATAATAATGTTAATATTTTTCCCTAAACTTGTCAAAAAATAATTGTGTGATATAATTATGACCCATAATTATATTATATTCTAAATAACTCATATTTGAGCTATTTTTAATCAAAAATAAATTTATATTAATTTATTATTTAATATGATTCAAAGAATTCATCTCTCCTCTCTTGTAAAAGGAACCTTCTCCCGCACATCCTCACGCCCCATTGAGCCTTATAGCATGACCAAACCCTACCCATTTGTACTTAACTTTTTTTTAAAATGGTTCTTGAGGTCATGGTATTCTAAAAATACCATCCCTAGGGTCCATAATAGGATATCCAAAGAAGGTTCGCTAAAGAAAAGGTAATTGTCTTTACGGGCAGCGTTATTATTATTTGTTCTTATATATCCTCTTTATGAGTTTTTTACATTATAAAGTAAAAAAACAAGGCTTATTTATATTATAAGATTCTATTATTGATATGTTAAAGACATTTTTAACCTTTTATCCATCCTATGAAGAACGAAATCACCACGCGTGCATACATACTGCGTATTGTCTCCATATAATGGTGTAATCTATATTTAAACACTAATTTACATAAAATGTTATAATAAAGGATATAATAGATATAATTAATAATTATTACATTATATTTATAATATATAATTAAAATACCACCCAATTTATTACCATTTCACCATTAAGGTAATCATATCACTGCTCATGCGTATGCATAGCCTACCGTCTCCAAAACGCAATGAGATTCATTTTCCATGTTTACCATTTATGAATGATTATAAAAATATATACAATGAGTAAATATAATATATATGAACTTAATTTCATCATATATATGAATGATATATATATATATCCTATTCCAAATAATCAAGACTCACACGCCAAAACATGCATAAGAAAATGAAATAATTAACAGCCCAAACAAGAGTAATAATATAATATTATTAACAAAACATTATTATAATATCATATATGACATCATAAATATGTATATGGTTCTATTAATAATTAATGAAATGTTATAAACCATTATACAGGAGGATAAATCACATTAAACTAATAGAAACTATAAGGTACAAGTTAAATTGACAATCTTGTTATAGTTCTGGATTCCTTTTACGTAAATATCTGATGGAAAATATTTATCATATATTTCCATGATTCATAAAAAATTTTCAAAAATATATTTATTATTTTCCTTAAAATTTTTAAAATATTTTTACCATTATTTAATTTTTGTAAAATGGTTTGAAATAAATATTTTTTTCGTTTTCCAATTGAGGTACTTTTTGTAATTTCAATAAAAATATGGAAAGAATGGTTGTTTTTAACACATTAAGCAAGAGATGAATTTACATACATCATAAATCCTTGATGTTTTGAATCTTCCTTTACAAGTTTAAAAAATTTTAATCAAAATTTTTTCTTTTACAAATGAGCATCATTTAAATAACGTTTTTCAAAATGAACGTGGGTATTTATCTCTAGAAATTTTTATTTATTTTATTAGAGTATTTTAATCATTGTTGACATCATTTTATGGATCTTGTGATTTATTGAGTTTTATCTCTTATAATATCATATAACATAATTCAATTAATGGTTTTTGATTTAGTTTGACAGTGGATGTGCACTTTTGATGACATTCAAGGTTTATGATTTAAGTATTCACATTTCATATGCTAGTTTTAGTATGAATGATTATGTTGATTATGCTTCATCACCCATTTCAAATTTGGAATTGATTAGAAATAAAAATTTATGGGAGGGGCCCTCTTTATCTCCTATATGTATTGGTAGGTAACAATACACAAACTAGTTTGTGTATGGAGTTATGTATTTCCCATTTTTTATGGTGATTTGGTCAAACCTTTGACGATATGTTTATGATGGTCAGCATTATGAATTACCTATGATATAGGTTATTGATATTAAATTATATTATTATACTTTTAATATATCCACGGTTAGGTATTCTAGTACTTGTGAATATTAGAAAAGTAGAATATCCCTGGTTGTGTTTCTATTTCATGTGATTATATTATATGGTATTATTTATTCACTCCATCTTATAGAAAAGACTTTGTTTAAGTGGATTGAGATTAATTTATTAACCTAACATTAGTTATTATGATTCTTTATTACATCTTTCGTTGTATTCATACCCTTAGATATAATTTAGCCTCACCCATTTCTTATGTTTTATTTTTCACTATATGCCATGATTTGTATTATAACTGATATGTATGGTTAAGCTAGGAGAATATTGATGATTCCAAAGGATTTACAATTTTTTATTTTATATTTTCAATTTTAATTTAGGGTTAATGTATGTAATATCACTTTCTAAAAATACTATACTTTTTGATCAATCAACATTTGATTCCTTGTAATCATGCTAATAAATTAAAATAATGATCATCACTTGGCTTTAGAGGTCAGGGCATTAAAATGTATATATTTTCAATTCCAACTAAAATTTTCCTAATTTTAAAACTAGAAATGTGTAATCATAATTGAAATTATTACTTTAAATTATCTATTATCAAGATGAATTTTCCATGATATGATGTGGTATTTAAAGAATGTTATTTTGAAATTATGATCCTTTTGATTACCAATGTTAGGTTCAAATTTTAAGGGTGACACTTTTTAAAGCTGGGAAGAATGTAAAAAATATATATTTTAAAATATCAAAATTATGTTTGATAGCATATGAGTAGGCTTAAATTTTATTAAATTTATATTTCTTTAAATATAATCACTTCGATAGCTTGTGATACACACATCCCCAAGTCTAATTGAACTATTTACCATAATAACCTAGCCTCTAAATTGGTATGTATGAATATGAATAAATAAATTATAAAAATTATATTTTTTCTACACGTATAAAAAACATTTAATGGTTGAATATTTATTATAAATAAACTAAGAATAATTTTAATGGAAAAATGATATGATTTTTTGAAATTAGTATTTTTCTAAAAGGTTGTTTTGGCGCGCTTTGAACACATAACTTAAAATTAATTTTTTCCCCACTATTAAATTATTATTTTACATAATTGAATTCAATTTTTAGATAATAATTCCAAAATTATATTAGAGTAAATTATTTAAAATGTTATGAAGAGAATAATTATTCAATGAATAGTGAAAAACTAGTTTTTGTAATTGTATTATCATTTAAAGTATTTAAAACTAAATATCTTATATTGTTTTAAGAGTAATATTACTAAAAATATATTATAGTAAATAAAATTTATGTAATTTTATTTTGTTTAATATTTAATATTTATATTAAAAAGTTTGTACTTACAAAAATGTTTGTTGGGGAAACTACTTTTTCTCTGCATCTACAAGGTTAATTTTAAATTATATTTTTTCACTTATATGAATTCTGATAGGAAAAATTGATTCAAATTTTTAGTCAAAATTATTAATATTATATAATATGTTCAATTAATTTTTTTTCAAAAGACTTATTAGAAATAATTTAATTCATTATCGTATTTATGGTAAAAATATGTTTATTGTGAGTTAATCTAAAGATATATAGGTTAAAATTACATATAAACAGGTATAATTCCTATTGGGTGAAAATATTCAAACCCTATTGCATCTATGTTTTTATAATTAACCATTCAGTGGATTTTAAGAATATGATGAAAATTGGGTATCACATTTTCTTTTCAAAAATTCCATATGTGTCTAATCCCCCACTTATAAATGGAAAATCTATCACCTCACATATTCACCCCTATCAAGGCATTCTTCATGAAAACCCCCAATAAAACACTCTCTCAAACAACATTTTACACATTTTAAAAGTGATTTTATTTCGTAAATACTTACACTAAGGTCCTTAATGAGATATCCAAAGGAGGTTTTTCTAAGAGAAGGTAATTATCTTCCTTAAGTTCATTCATTTTTACCTCTTCATTAACCACCTTTAATTTTTATGACAAATATAATATAATAAAAAATTATATAAAATAAAAATATTTTGTTATGTTGATATAATAATATCTACCTATCTCCTCCTTTAAATGGGAAATAAATCATTTTTTCATGTATGTGGTGGACTACCGCCTCACGGACCAATGTAAAATGTCTTCCAATATTGAATCACATTGATAGTAATAATGGTGGAAATAATGAATATATATTATTTATATGACATTATATTGATTCTTGAAAATTAATATATAATCAACATTCATACCCTTTCACACATTAAGTATATGATATCATCTCTTATGCATACATATGACCAACCATCTCCACGAAGCGATGTGATTCTTTATTTATGTTAGACATTCAAGAGTGGTACAGAAAAAGTATGTCATGATTTAATTTCACTATCTATATATTGGATACATATAGTATCCTTATGAACCAAAACTTCTATCAGAAAACATGCATGATAGAACAAAGGAATTAACACTCGAATATATAGTAATAATGAAATATAATTAAAAATGGTTGAAAAGATGTTATAATAATATTTTATATAATGTTATAAATATTATTATTTTTATTTAATAAATTAATATCTCCCAAAAAAATATTTTACAAGTTTCTAAATCATGTTCAACTAAAGTTAAGCGTGAGGTTATGTATTTTTTCTCCATTTTCTTTTATTGATCCATATATTAATGTTATACACCTAATTTATTTTATATAGTGCATGTACTTCCCATATTACATGTAATATTGTTATTCATAGATAATTAATTTAATTTTATGTTTCAAATTTATTTATTTCATCCTATGGGTTTTGGCTTGAAATTTTCTTGGTTGTAATGAGTTCCAAAATTCTATATCTTATCATTAGGTTACATTACATATAAATTTTCATCGATATCGAAATATTATTTATGTTATTAATTTTGAATATATTAATTTTTATTTCCACTTTTTCTATGTGTTTCTACATTTTATATACATAATCAATTGATTTATTAACTCTCACTTCATTATTACGATCATTGTATGGGCTTCTACTCTCAAATTGTGATAATGTGGATGTATGTTATGTTATAAACCTATCATATTTTTAGTAATTTATTATAGAAAAAGTAATTTTGCATGTATTAATTTTTAATATTTGGATTATTTTCAAGGCAAACAATTGAGAAAGTTTGTGATTATGACTCCAGGTGTACCCATAATAAATGTTTGAAATATATTAAATTTATTAAATGCATGCATGTGTGATTTTTCTAAAAAAAAGTGGAATAACATCTAAATTGTTGATCAGATCTAAAATTAGATACTATAATTCATTTAAAATAATTGTTTTTACCCTGGGCACAATATAACATTGAGAAATATCAGGCGTTTTGTTTGAGGTAAAGTCATGGGAGAACACTTAAATGAATTTATTTTATAAAATTAATTTTTTAAAAAATTTCACCCAACCTAATAATATCATTACAAAAATTATTATGGAAGATTATAAGGGTTATCTACAAAACCATGAAAATCAAGGATAACCGTTGGAGAGTGTGGAGGAACTTGCGTTGGTGGATGGTATCCAGATTGAGTATCGTCGATCGGTGTGAAATTGAAATATAAGGATCTCGTCAACAACAAAGATGCAGATTTATTCATTATAATTGATTGATCAATATTGAGGAATGATATATATTTTTTGGATTTATTTCTATTAATGAATTCATATAATGAACATAAATATATCATGAATAGAATGATTAAAAAATTGTTCATATTGAGGAATGAATTTTTGTATGTGGTTTTATTGGTAGATTTATTTATTTATTATTCATTGTTAATTAATCATTAAAATAGAAACTAGTCAAGGACTTATAGACATAGTATTATCCTTATAAAATAATAAAATATCTCTACATATATTTTCATAGATAAACACTGAGACGTCATGCCATTATGAGACATAGTATGCTCAGATTTGATTTTGTAAAAACAATAAATTTGTTTTATATTTCACTCATGTAGTTTTGTAAAGAAAATGCGATAAATCATAGACATAATCTTGAATTAGAAATCATAGACCATGGTTGATTCTGGAATGTGATTCTTACCCTATGTGAAAACTAAAATAGGTCAACGGAGTACATTCAAATATCTCACTTGTCGGTGGGGAGTTTAGTTGGATAATTAATTAAATTAAATAAACTTATCTCTAATTTAAACCTTACTAGGATATCTATAAATCAACTTCTACAGATAATCCTGTAGGATAAGATTCATAAACCGAGGGTGGATTCTAGAGAATATCATTTTTCCTTCTATTGGGGGATCACATCAAACAATATTAAATCTCTAGGTCGTATAAATTGGAGTGCAATAAACACAATAACATCTTCAATTTGTTGGAGAGAGAGTCATTTGACGATGAATCATCCAATATTCAAGTGATTATTTTCATTTCTTTTTATTCTATGGTTAAATGATTTGATTGATTCGAATCATCTTGTTTATGCACTATTCTAACGATGAACCTTAGTCGACACAGATGTACTAGTTTTATTAATTATTAAAGTTCATTATAACCCCTAATACCCCTGTTCGAAATCATTAGTAAAGAAAAATTGGAAACAATGAAGAAAAAATTGTTCTTGTTTCTTCCACTCATAACTTCTTGACGTTCATCAACGATTGTAATCCTCAGACCCAGTTCGAAATTCTGTAGAATTTATGAGCCCAATGGGACCCTGATAATCATAATGAATACACGTGAAAATAATAAATCAAATAACTAGGGATTATTTTATATAGTTCATAGAATGTGGGTTAATGTTTTAATGATTGACATAAAAATCATTCATGTTGGAAGAACCAAATACGATCGGGGGGAATGGGTTATGTTTCAGATGAATCAAGAACTAATTTCTGCCCATTATGGGGCTAGAATCACTATCCTGATTAACATTCCTGGATATCTGGAGAAGATAAGGCCAAAATTGTAATGTCTCATAAATTAAGTGTAATTTTTTTAATTATATGGAATAATTCTGAGACCACACAATCTGAATACACATGGTTCCAAGTCCAGGTGAGTCTGGAATGTAATTTTGAACTTTTTTAAAGTACATTTAGTAAACGTGAAAGTGGGTTTTTATAACTTTTGAACTGGTGCTCAGATAAAAAGATGCGGGCACTGTTAAACTCAGAAAGCTGAGATTATCCTATAATTGACTTAACTTCATCTAGAAAGGGCCAAGCGGAAAAGTTATTTTTTTTAAATTTTCGAAAAAACAATAAAATAATTTAAAATAATTATTTTATTTATTTTCTCGCAGTTGAGTGGCAGACGGTGATGTTGTGGTGCAGTGATGAGGCAACGATGAGGAACATTAATGGGGGATCAATAACGACTCATTTGAAACCACAACACTTTTATCTTAATGAATCATTAAATATGGCACATAAAATGAGAATCATTAATGGATGCAACATCGCAACGCTATTTATTTTATTTTAATATGATGAACATATTGGATTTTGGGGATTAAAAAATGAGGGGAATCTCTGACGAACCGCTGACAGAATACCTCTCCAATGAAGAATGATGAACGATGTGATTAACATTGGAGGATCGGATCCAGAGGTCGAAAAGAGGAAAAAAACTCCAAGGATCATGGATTGAAGATGACATGGAATTATTCCTTCATCCTTAAAGGATACAACGTACCTTGGTAGGGGTCTCGGTGTTCTATGTATTTGTAGATTTCATCCTCATTCTTGAAAATTAATGGCGAACGTGGATCAACCGACTAACAGGTTGATCCGTGAATCACTCATTCTTTCATGTGGATATTGTATGGGGGTTTGATTTGGGGGTCTTTAAGCTTTGTGGTTATCATCATGTTTATCCCCGTGATTAAACTCTAACGTGGAGGGCGCGGGCTAACCCGAACAAGGCATAATTCCTCCTGCATAGTTGTTCTTGTTGGGTTCATTGAAATCGACCAGTCATCTTGTCTGCAAGGCGAATTAGAAGGATTTTTGGTGATAGTGTTTCCATATGGAGATTGTTAGCATAGATGAATCCAAAAAATGTACCACCATATTGAATTCAGTGGCCCGTCGAAGGCAGTGTCGACGCACCACTAGCGGTTGTCGTAGGTGGAGGGTGGCGGCGTGCCAGTCGGCAGGCCGTGGCTGCAGGAAGCTATGGTAAGACAGCCGCAGCGATGAGGAGATGCTACTCCGGGCCCTATATAGAGGGATATCCCATGTCTGGGCTATATGCTGGTTGGTGAGACACGGTCTATCACCCATGGCTGGAGAAGGACTTGTGTCCACAGGGCCAGCGGGTTCCAGACGTGGAGCAACTTCTGTGCCCCGATAGAACGGTGCACCACCATCCATCCTTATGGACAGGACTCGGGCTAGCCAGCCATGCCCCCAGATAACAGGCCAGACCTATGGCCTTACGGTCCAGGCCCAAATCCCAGCAGTCCGGACCCCCAGCCCAGCAGGCTAGACCCGCAGTGGAGGGTTGTGTCGGACGCGACCAGGTCACTGGGCGACTCGGTGGGCTGGACCATCAGCCAAACCGAGCCGTGTCCAGTGAGGCCCATTGGGTCCGGCCCACTGTCCAGGCTGGACCATACTAACCACAACCCAAACCAGGTCAGTTCAAGCCTGTCAAATTGAATCGGGGCACTTGGGGACCCCTGGGCCAGGTAGGTTGGGTCGGTCCAACCTGGTCGGACCAGGGCCATACACAACTGGCCCCCTGTTTACAAAAACACATGTATCTTGAAAACCATGAATCTGATTGATGAGCCGTTAGCTACTTTGGGACCCTTTCTACGGAGCAATATTTCTGATATACTCCACATGAGTTTGGGAAAATTTTGGAGTGGGAACGAGTTTGATCGAACTCGAATCCAACCAGTTCTTTTTTACAAAAATCTTATAACTAACCGACCGAGTGTATGATCAACGCGTAATCTATTGTATTGGAAGCCTTATAATAAGATGGATCTTTGGATTACATATTAGTGAGACATAATAGTGGTTGAAATATGAGTAATTTCTTGAGGAGAATAACATTTGGATGTAATACATAAAAGGTGCAGGAATCCAGGGGATGGTTTTCATGTAAAGTGAGACCCTCTATGGATCGGAAAGAGAGCAACCCTCCCTGGATTGGAAAAAGAGAAAAACTAAAATGATAGGGAATGGATTGAACCTCCATGGATCGACAAGAGAGAAACCCTTCACAGATTTGAAATAGTGCGACTCTCTGCGGATCATTATTGGAGTGACCCTCAGTGGATCAACAGTATCACGAACCATCATGGACCTGCCCTAGAGAGACCCATCATGGATTAGTGGCAGAGCAACCCTTTGTGGATTGGTAATGGATAATTACTTCTCGGATTAGATGTTGATATTATCAATAAAATAAAATGATTTTTTATGACTAATCATAATTATTCAAGTCCATTATGTTATAACTGGTGTGAGTTTTGTCTTTTACTTTGCGTTATCTATTTGAGATATTGCTTGGTGGTATTACCTCTATGGTATTTTATTTGTGGTATTTTCCTTTATTGATTAATGGGATACCTTCGGGGGGTCTCGGGGTCCCTAATGAATATTTTTATACTCACCCCTGCATGGTCATTGACCTCACTTGTTGTGTCATGTGTAGAAGAAAAACATCTTGGATCGAGACTTTGGGGAGCCAAGACTATACAGTTCTCAGAGATGGATCAATATATGTGGTGTGCTTCATTGACATATGAGGGAGAGAAGCTCCTATCCTTTAGATATGATTGTTGGTGGATGATCTCTAAAGCCTGTACATATTTTTATGTAATTTTTTTTATCAATTTGTCTTTTATTTTGGCCCCTTTACTTTCAGTTTACACACTATAATCTCAGTGGTGGTACATTGTGGTGGTTGTATTACTTTTCATTCATTTGAGGTCATAGTTGTGAAGTCCACCCTGCCTGTGTGTGTATAGGTTTAAAGGAAATGGCTTCCTTTTTTGGGATATGCCTTTCTGGTACTTGTCATTAGCCTCTGACCAACGGAAGGCGGGCATGGGGTAGTCACGACATGGTCCCCATGGGACGAGTTGTGATAAATTGGTATCAAAGGGCGGTTGGTTTTGCGAGGAGAACTAAGTGTCTCTATTTTTTTTCAATGGAGCAATAGTGATTAGTGTATTGAGTTTGGATTTCGGTTTAAGGATTCCATTGTTGGTGTGGCAACCGACGTATCCATTCATCAGTACCCTGAGTTCTATTTTCTAACTTGGTAAACGAAAACACTGGTTGCGTTTTTAAAAAAAAATCCTTGACATTTTTTGAGTCATCTCACTAGGTATAACTTATTGAATTTGGAAAATATGTTTCCTTACAGGATTCCTCAACAAATACAGCCAACCATGATTTCAGTGAGAGATCGTGACGATGGTACATCGAGCAATGAGTCATCGGTGTAGGGACCAGTTATGGTGGTAGGACCTATAGGTAGTGTGCCAGTAGCACCATCACCAGTATAGTAGTATATGCTACCAACCCCAATTGCAAGCAGTGTACAATGACTGAGAGTGCTAAATGAGTTCCAAATACATAGGCTTTTGAGGTTTCGAGGTGAGGAAGATCATCAGGCTGCTAAGGACTAACTAGAGGTTGTGAAACATATTTTTCGCTTGGTAGAGACACCAGAAAACTTGATGGTGATACTTTCCACTAGCCTTTTTTAGTTCATTACTTGGAGATGGTGGATTTGAGGTTAACCTTTCCTGGTTGGACTTCGAGAGCCCCTTCAGGGTAGAGTTCATACCAGTGACAATACACTCTTTTTGTATTCAAGAGCTACTACATCCAAAGTAGGGCAGCTTGATTGTCGCCTATAACTCTGTGAGCTTTACCGACCTCTCCTACTACTCCGCCGAAATGGTTCGGGGCCATTTTTTCAGGGAACATACCTTTGAGTAGGGACTCCGATGAGAGTTCAGGGTGTCGATGATTTTTCTCAAAATCCCAGCGCAGGATAAAGTGCTATAATGATCACTACTGTTAGATACTTTCCTAGTCGACCAGGGACCGATGGTGAGAGCCACCACCAGACAATAGGTGGCCGATTCATCTACAGTAGGTTTTAGGCAGATGACGTAGAGTCACAAACAAGTCAAACCTTCTAGAGGACGACACCAGGATGCAAGTTCAGAGGTGTGGAGATCATGAGGCAGAGGAAGTCATCTAATGGATAGAGATTGTTACTATTACATAGGATAGGTGAACATGGATCCTAACTATCTGACTCCCCCACATAGATGACTAGAAGAAATAAGAGGGACCACTGAGACATAGAAAATGTTTTGATAAAGCATATCCACAGGGTGGAGGACATGGCAGGGGAGAAGGCCGAGTGGCAGGTGTTGTACTATAGTTTGAGGAACAATCACCACCACCCCAAGGAGGTCTACAATGTGCTCTTGGAGCATATGGATAGGGGCATGGCCAACTTTAGGCAATGGAGGCCTATGACCATGTGCTCCAAATATTATTAGATTTAAAATATGTGTCTATTCCCCCTTAACTTCAATTTATATAGACACAGGTGTTAGTCACTATTTTCCTTCAACAGACCTCGTTCGAGCCTCAAAGATTTTTGGTGGAGCCTTTGGCTTGATCCTTACGATTATAGACTCATACGGGAGGGGATTCAATGATTAAACACGAGTTCTGGTAGTTTTAGATTACTCTCAGAGGCAAGAGATTCTTTTGGGATTTCCTAGTAGCAACATTGAGGCCTTACAATGTTATCTTTTGTATGGACTGGTTATCTATAGTCCATGCCCATATAGACCGTTTTAGGCGTTAAGTGTGGTGTTCCCATGAGGATAAGACTAGTTTTTTCTTCACCACTGAGAATTGCACCATTACAGCTTAATATGGACTTTCTCATAGGAGGTTCCAGCTGATCACTCAATAGTTGGATAAAATCTCTCTCCGTAGGGTGGATGAGAGGATTCCAAGTTTTCATGTAGTGTTGGATGAGTATGATGATGTATTTCTAGAATATTTTCTAGGACTACCTCTTCGTAGAGAGGTAGAATTCATGCATTTACTTGTACCCAGGGATGACACCGATAACTAAAAATATATATTAGATGGCCCCCGTGGATCTCTGGGAGTTGAGTGTATAGATGGAGCACTTGAATAAGAAGGGGTTTGTAAGGGTTAGTGTTTCTCCATGGGTAGCCCCAATGTTGTTTTCCAAGAAGGCAGAGAAGATCTTGAGGCTTTGCATGGAATTCCAAATCTTAAACCAGGTTACTGTCAAGAACAAGTATCCACTACCAAGGATCGATGAAATCTTCAAATAGTAGAAGAGAGTGAGGTGGTTCTCAAAGATAGACCTCAAATCGGTCTATCCCCAGCTTCGGGTATTGGATGAGGATGTGCTGAAGATAGCCTTTAGATGCTAGTATGACAACTATGAGTTCATCGGGATTCCTTTTAGTGTGAACAATTTTCCACCAGTGTCCATGGGAATCATGAATAGGATCTTATAGCCTTACCTTGATAGTTTTTTGGTATTCTTCATTGAAGATGTCTTGGTGTACTCATCGTTAGTGGAGTAGCACGCTACGAACATGCAGATAGTCCTAGAAGAACTCTAAAAGAACCAATATAATGGTAATATTTCGATGTTCCAATTATGTATTTGGGAGTTCCACATTCTAGGACACATCATCTCGGAGGCTAGATTTTTGGTGGATCTAGTGATGGTAGAGGCAATACTTACTTGGGAGCCACCTAGAAGCATGACTGAGGTGTGGAGTTTTTTGGGATTGCCTAGATACTACCAGAGGTTCGTGCCTGACTTATCTAGAGTAGAAGAACCTATGAAAACTTTGAAGAAGAAGGGATAAACATTATTTTGTATAGAGAAATTCCAGTAGTGATTCCAGTAGCTGAGGTAGAGCAAGACCAGTGCTCCCATCTGGAGGTTTCCAAAAGATGGAATTGACTACGTGGTATAGTGTGATGCATCGGGGACCAGACTGGGTTGTGTCCTAATGAAAGAGTGAACATTGATTTCCTACATCTCACTAATGTTCCAGTATCATGAAAAAAACAATGCGACCATTGACATGGAGTTAGAGGTAGTGGTCTTTTCCTTGAAGATGTGACAACACTACTTGATGGGTTAATGATTTACAGTTTAATCCAACCACAAGATTCTGAAATATATCTTCTCTTATATGGATATGAACCTAAGATAGCTGTGATTGCTATAGTTTTCCCAGAACTATGTATTTGAGATAGTTTATACTCTTGGAAAGGGGAATTTTGTGGCATAATTTCTTAGTAGGAGGACTAGTTTCCAACTACTGAGTGGGGTGAAGGAGCAGTTGGCCACGATTCATGTATCCTTCATGGATGATGGTCATGTGGCTTACCGTCAGTCGAAGACTATTAATCCCCCACTCTTATAGTGAGTCTGGGAGTCATAGATGGTTGATGTTGATTGAGTAGCCCAATTTGATTAGTTATCCTTAGGATGAGCTCCTGGTGGATTTTTTATAGGTGGGGAGCACATCATCCTTTTCAGAGGGAAGACCATAGTGCTAGTGATGTTGTGGGAAGAGGTGTTGAGGGAGTTCCATACATACCATTTGGAGGTACATCCTAGAGTGTTAAAGTTGTATCAGGACCTCTGATGTCAGTACTAGTGGCTAGGGATGAAGAAAGCAGTGTCTAAGCTTGATTAATGATCCATCACTTGTCAGCATGCGAAGGCCGATAATCAGGTTCCAATAGGATTGGCCTAGCCTCTTGAGGTGCCAGAGGGGAAATGGGATGGTGTATTTATTGACATTAAGATGGGGTAACCACGTACGTCCAGGGTCCACAAATATATATATATATGTGATCCTTGACTTACTGACCATGTCGGTTCACTTCCAACCCATCTGGGATTATGGACCAGTAGAGGGAATCAGACCCCACTACGTCCAAAAGATAGTGTAGATTCCTGGGGTTTCTTTACGATCATTATAGATTGTGATGCTCTCTTTCCATCCCAACTCTGGACGGGATTATAGGAGGCATTCGAGATGAAGCAGTGCTTTAGCACATATTTTCATCCCCAGACATATTGTCAAATATAGTATAATCCCTAATAAACTTCTAGTGGAATCCCACTCTAATGAAGACCAAAAAATGAGGCGAAGAACATTGAATGATCCGAACCGGAGGTCGATGAGCAGTGAAGAATGAAAATGATCACGGATTGAAGACAAAGAGGAAGTATTCCTTCATCCTAAGTGGATCCAACATATCAATTTAGGGATTTTGTGTTCCATTTATTTTAAGATTTCATCCTCGTTCTTGAAAATTAACTTAGAATGCATATCAACTGACAAATGATTTGATTCATGGATTGATCGTTCTAGCGGGTGGATATTGTGTCGGGTTTGATTTGGGCTTTTTTCAAGTTGTGTGGTTAGCATCATGTTTATCCCCATGATTAAAATCTATCATGGAGGGAGCTAGACAACACGAACAAGGCCCAATCCCTCCTCCATAGTTGTTCTTGTTGCGTTCTTTGATGTTAATCAGGCAAGTTGTATGAAAAGTGAATTCGAAGGCTTCACGGAGATAGTGGCACCCTACGAAGATAGTTGGCATAGAGGGATCCAAAATAAGACCACCAAAGAGACTATGGTCGCCCTTCGGATGCACCTCTGGTGCACTGGAAGTCAGCATCGGCCGCGGGTGGAGGGTGAAGGTGCAGCCAACGACGCACCATGACAGCGAGGAGACGCAGTGTCAGGCACCGTGTGGAGGGAGGACCCACATCCGAGCAGTCTGGTGGCTGGTGAGGTGTGGTACATTGACCGCTGCTGGGTGAGGCCTCATGTCTGCAGGGCCAGAGGGGGTTGGATGTCACGCGACTACCACGACTTGGCTGGACTGTGCCCCATCGGCCACCCTTGTGGTCTGGCCTCGGACTGGTAGGCCAGACACGTGGCCCAGCGGGCTGGGCCCACGCCCATTGGGTTGGACTTTCACTGGTGAGTTGGACCCACACCTAGTGGGATGGACCCACACTGGTAGTCCAGAACTATGCCCTTCGGGCCAGGCTGGACAAGATCGGGTCGCCGAGCGACCCAGCGGGCTGGACCCTTGGCCGAACCAGGTCGAGTCCAACGAGGCCCATTGGGCCTTCCCACTAGCCAGGCCTGACCAAACTGGCCCCAACCTAAATAGGATCATGTTGAGTCTGTCTAATTGAACTGGGGAATTTGGGGACCCCCCGATCAAGGTTGTTTGGGTCAGTCCGACTGGGTCGGATTGGGCCCAGACCAAACTAGCCCCATGCTTACTAAAACACATGTATCTTGAAAACCAAAATCTTGATTGACGCGTCGTCAGTGTCATTGTGACCATTTTGATGGATTGGTTCCTCTGATATACTGTACATGAGTTTTGGAAGAATTTTTAGTATAGTTAGATTGGATCAGACTTGAATCCAACTGGGCCCTTTTTACTAAAAGTCTATAACTTACAGACCGGACGTCTGATCGATGTGTCGTCTGTTACGTTGGAACCCTTACAAAAAAGAAAGATATTTTGGATAATTATATGTGATACTTATAGGATATTGAAATATAACTAATGGATTTATGAGAATAACCTTTGTAACTCATATGTACAAGATGCAGGAATCTAGTGGCTAGCAGTCTAGTGAAGAGCGACCCTCCGTGGATCAGCAAGAGAGCGACCCTCCGTGGATCGGCCAGAGAGTGACCCTCAGTGGCATAAAAATGGTGATACCCTACATGTATAAATATGATAAAGACCCTCCATGGATCCAAAATATCGTGACCCTCCATGGATTATCATGAGTGCAACCCTCTATGGATCAGCTATAGTGCAACCCATCGTGGACCAGCCATAAAGAGACCCATCGTGGATCAGCGGCAGAGGGACCCTTTAAGGATCGGTAGTGGAGAAACACTTCTCATATTAGTAGATAAGTCTTTCAATATAATTAGATGATCTAGATTATGTCTAATCATATTTATTCATGTTCCTTAAGTTATACCTAGTGTGAGGTGTGCCTTTTACTTTGTGCTATGTGTTTGAAATCCGGCGTGGCGGTATTACCGCTGTGGTATTTCCTTTGTTTTATTTCCCTTTGTGGATTACTCGGAGACCTTCAGGGGTCTCAGGGTCCCTACTGGGTTATGTTATACTCACCCTTTCATGGGTTTCACCTGCTCCTATTGTGTCTTATGAAGATGATAGACAGGTTCAACTCGGACTTTGTGGATCTAGGAGTAGACGATTCTTGGAGGTGGATCGATATATGTGGTGTGCTGCAATGACATCTGATGGAGAGATGCACCTAACCTTCAGGATGGATCCTTGGAGGATGACCTCCAGATATTTTATATATTTTTTTTCACTTTCCTTTCTGTTTTATTTTTATTCTTTCCCCTTTAAATTCAGTTTACACACTTTACTCTCAGTGGTGGTACTTTGTGGTGGTGGTAATACTTTTCATTACTTTGTGGTTAGGTTTGTGCAGTTCACACAGTCTTTCTATGTACATATTTAAATAAAATTACATCCCTTTTGGGATATTTCCTTCTAGTTCATGTCACCAGCCCTTGGCCAATAGAAGGTGGGCTTGGGGTAGTCACGACACAGGCCCCAGGGGATGGATCATGATAAGAAAAAAGTGGAAAATCTGGATATGAAGTGTGGAGTTCAAATGAGAGAATATATAAAAAATGATACTACACTTATTTTACCATGGTGATCATATAACATATATTCCCTATGTTGAAGTGAATAGGATTTTATTTATTTATAAGGATAGTATGTTGTGTAGACGTCCTACAAGACTGGTACACCTTTCTCAAGTAGTCATGCCATGTGGAAAAGAAAATGTGAACGACCTCATGTGAGAAAACACATAAGTGTAATGAAGTACTCATATAGGAACACTTCTGTGTACCAAAGTATGTAGACAAGACCAAAGTTCATGGGTGGGGACCTGTAATACTAGGAAACCCCATGTAGACACTGAACACAACATGTGTCCCTACAAAATTTGCAATACGTGTACATCCTGGGACACATCCAGGAGACAGAGTGGAACCACACACCATTTAGGTCACCTCACATGCCATGTTTTCCATGGTTCCTTTTGAGTAAACATCAAAATCTCATATATTCTTCATTTGAACACAGATTTTATACCACAACTGGCTTATCCTGATTGTTTTTTTACGTTGAACATAATAGTGAACAACATTGTGGATTATGAGATATGATGCGATATTTTATTATAATGGTGATTATTTCTATGATTAGTGATGATGAAAGTGATCACATAGGACCACCAGATGATTTCAATGTTGAAGACTCTGGTGAATTAACAGGATGGGCCCACTAGTATGATGAAGTGGAACACTCTTGTATTATAGGGAATGATTCCACTCTTTGTCATTTAATGAGTATCCCTTTTACATGGGCAAGGCATGGGTTCCCCATATTTTAGAGAGGAACCTTTCATCATGGATTGACATGGATCCTCTATTTTCCATCAGAGTGAAACCATCCTCTAAAAAATTTTATGGGTCCTTTATCGAGTAATTGATTTAAACCATCCTATCGGGTATGGCTCATTTATCGATCCACTGTGTGGAACCCTCCTATTATACCATGGCATGGGTCCTCAAACTAGAGATTTTTTTTCACTGACTATGTAGTATAGTGATGATTTGTGTATATACTTGGATATTTTTTTATAGAAAAAACATATGAGATTTTGGGAATAATTGATGGATTTTGGTACTAATGTAGGCTCTTTTCATGGGCTAGGTTGTGCGATGGAGATCCCATTACTATATCATTTGTTTTTATTTTTCTTAGCACACACACATCTATATATATATATATATATATCCTGAAATGTGAATTATTCTACTATAATTCCACAAGATACAAATATTCATGGAGTATTACACATTATTTTTATGTTTATCTTCACATGATTTTATAATGTAACTCTCCTACATTGGGTGGAAAATACTCAACGTGTAATCCATCAACAAAATATGTTGAACCCCTTATTCTTGTACAGAGCCACTATTTCTCTCGTTGTGTTTTTAACTACATCATGTTAACTATATACTATCTTTATATTCATGTGGTGTCTCTTACTACTCAGCACTTCCACATTCAGGGAATCCTACAGGGTATATTCACCCCTCTATGGGCTTTTCTGTCAAGTTTCTTGTCTTATGTAAATGATTAACAGGTCATATGTGACTATAGAGAAGAATAGGGATACTTGGTGCTTCAGATAACATATGTCGGTCATATCATAGAGATCAGGAAGTTGGATCTCCCAGAGTTTCACTTTCCATTTCATCATGTGGGTACAAATTTCTAGTTGTGTGTTTATTTATTCAGTTTACTTTTTAGTTTTCACTATCGAAAACTTTTACACAATAGAGGTTTTACAGGTACGGTTTACATTTTTATATTTCTCATATTTTTACAATTGTTACCCTAATCTTTTTCATTGTAATGGTTTAGTGTGTGTGTGGGTATAAGATTTAAGGAATATTAATCCCTTTGTTTGTTATTCCTTGGGTTTTGGTCGCTAGACAATGGCCAATAGAGAAGGGTTCGGGGTGTTTTTGGATCAAGCTTCCATTAGGGTTGGGTTGTGATTGATTTGTATCAATGGAGGTGATATCTTTGAGATGGTGTTCGGAGTAGTCCCATTATAAGGATTTAGATAAGACATATATAATTGGTGTCAAAGATTCAAAAGTGTGGAAATCATTCTAGGGAACCCAGTGATGGTATGGGATGCCAACATATCCATTTAATAGGACCGTGACTATGTATCTTTCATCTAAGAATACTAAAACATTGGATTATGGGATTAGTCATATATAAATGATATAGGATTTTGTATTTGGATATCCTTCTTGATTCAGCTCTCCATTTTCTTATATATATATATATTCTCATTGGATCATGGTACATATTAATGAAATTTTTACAATGCCTATATGATGAAATCTAGCTCGAATACCAGTTATAAATTGTGATAATGATCTGATGAACAATAAATCCTCAGGTTAGGGTCCATCTAGTGATATCATTCCTCCCAATTGAATGGTAGAAGCACCACCACCTGTCGAGAAGTAGATTATACCATATGAGAAAGCTATGGATGCATGCATACTTAACACACTCTACGTGTAATACTGCTAAAAGATGCTGAGGATCTACAGTGAGATGGATATCCAGGAAGTAGAGTGTTTGATATATGTGGTGGTCAATTTTTTTTTCACATTTAGACCATTATATATTAATTTTTTTCACTAGAATCTAGAATTTTCCAAGGAGCATCTGGGAAGTGGTCGAGTTTTGTTACTCATATGTATGATGATTCTACACTATCATGTTCAGACTTCCAATAGCTACTCCATGATGAGTAATACCCCTAATAATTGAGATCATTCAATATTATTGAGATTAAAGAGATATAAAAGGGATGTATGATAGTGGATATGTTTTCTCTGAGGTTCACCGACCTTACAAAATATTCAATTGACATGATTTGATATAGCTACTTTTGAGCACAAGAGTTTGAGTAGGGAGTCCATAGAGAGATCTATGCGAGTGTGGTGTCCCTGTGCATTCTCACCAATTTCACAATATTGGAGCATATACAATTGATAGGTATATTTATATCATAGGGATTTCAGGTAGCTCAATCTGGCAGTGGGTGTCACAAGTCTATATCTTCTGTAGAGGCCAGTAGGTTCCATTTAGTAAGATATTGGGGCATGAGATCCTATCGTGATAATACATGGACACATGATCTAGTTAAACATGGATGGTGTAGAGGAAAAAGGAATCCCATATATGGGATTTGAAGTTATTGTGAAGGGATAAGTCACATAGAACATGACTACTCAGCCAGGTGTGCTAAAGAGTATAGGCATGTAGCTAATGGGCCTCCATGACAGAGGTTCCATTTTTATCATGGATCACCAAGGTAAGGGAAGGGTGGAACCTAGAGAGGCAGAGATATAATTGAAGTATTAGGAGTTTTGGGAGGTGGAATATTCTATTATATCCTTCTATCACCATGACTAAGAGGCCCACATCAGGCTCACAGAGCTAGTGACAAGGTTCGTGGACAACTGAGGGATTTGGAGGCATATGACCCTATAACACATGAGATGAATAGACATATTATTTTAGTGTATTATAATATTTATTTAGCATTATTAGTCATAGGTTCAAGTAATTACTTAATAAATATAATAATCATGCAAGAGATGGATCTCCAAGTTGAGGTTCTGGTCTAATATCTTCTTCTTATGCTTTACAAAGGGAACACTTCTTCAGAATCATTTATTAATCAATGGTACCAGTTATCACATAGTGGAGAGAGGTCCATGTGGGACCTTTTGTACCTCAAGGTGGAATCCTATGATAATATTTTGAGAATGCATTGGATTTCCCAGATCTGATCCCAAATTCACTTTCACCATAGATGAGTTAGATTCCTACACACTAACGGGATGATATTCCCTTTGTGGGTGAAAATGATCTCATGACGGGGTTGGTGGGTGATATGAGCAGGCGGTTGTAACCCATTAACCACTAGATGGAAGTTATTTATTGGTTTAAACAAGAAAATTAGGCATATGAATTCCTTTAGTCATTAAGGATTATATGTACGTATACCCTAAGGTCATTCCAGGAATTCCTTTGAGGCGGGATATAACACCCCACGTTTTTAGTATGTAACCTTTTTATTGTTCTTTTAACATGTATAAATGTTATGGGTGAAGATGGGAATTGTTTCAAGTGATTTTGAATATGTTGGGGAAAAAAGGTGGTGCATGTGCTGCACATGGTTTTCCAAAACAATGTTACAAAACTATGCGCAACCAAAAACTACTTTTGTAAAAAGTTGATCTGGTTCATTTTTCACTTTTATCAGCACATTTTAATACTATAATGGCCATAACACGACATTTTTCTTCTATAAATTCCAAAGAAGATTCTACCATAGATCTAGAAGTTACGTGATGGATTTCCTTGGCCATTCTAAGGCCGATTCTTGCAGTAAGTCCACGTTCTTCATTGTTATTTCCTATGGTTTCTTAGATATTCTTCTCATTTCATCTTGTTTTCTAAGATCTACACCCATTTTGGGAAGAAATAACTTCTTTATTCTAAATATGGTTATATCTACTATTTTCCATGATAGTGGAGGTGATCTATGATAGTTTCTTGGAATCTTGACCTGTATTTTTAAGTGTTCTTCTTCCATTTTTAGTTTCTATTGAAACGATCGAGGTATGTGGGTTCACTCTCAACTACCCTTTCTAGAATTATTAAGAATTATTTAAAATTTAGTTTTCTTGTGTGATATTAATTATGAAATGGATATTAATAATTCATTGGGATCCCTCTATAGTGATGGTTTGGGGAATTATAAAATAAATGAAAATTAAGCGTTCTACAAATTGGCTATAGTTCTAGATTTTAAAATGAATTTTTAAATTGGGGATGTTATGGATTTTCGTTAAGTTGAATTTATTTTAATATTTGAAATTATGGATTGAAATTATTTAAATTCTTTGGTTTCTAAATTGGCTCTTTGTTATGTTTAAATAAATGGATAGTTTTTATAGAAATTGATGAAATTTTTTTTATTGAAATTGATTTTTAGAAAACATGGGGTGAGTATTCTTATTGAATCCGGATTAATTGTATAAATATGAAATTTTGATTATTTCTATAGTTTTAATGGAACATGGGAGTTAATTACCTTGTGATGACATGGTAGATCGATAAGAAACCTCTCATGAGTGTGGATCAGCCAAAATGAAGCATGCATTGTTGGAATTGTTGATATTTGGAATTAACTTCTTATGCCAAGATAGATATTTAAAAAGGGTTTTAATTATTTTTCTATTTTATACATGGATAATAACATTAAAAAACTAGTTAACATATTTTTTTTAATATTTAGTTAAAAAATATTTTGATAAGTGTTTATATTTTCTTATAAATTTTTTTTAGAATTTTTTTTGTATAATTTGTTTTATTTAAATATTTCCAACATTTACATCCTAGTGGAGTGAGTAGGTATGTAATTGGTATAGACCTACTAAGTTTTATAATCACCCCTATTTTTTAACATTGGTTCTTTTTTAGATTTCATATTCCATGATGTGAGAAAATGTACACAACCACATGTTTGTAGCACTACATCGTGAGTTGTTGGGTTGTATGTTGATGGTGGATCATGTAGCTAGTGGATCATGAAGTCTTCCAGTTTTTTTGGTGTATTAGTTTGTTATATTACACTATTTTAATTTATTTTATGTTTTCTTCCACTGTTGAAAATTTTGGTTTCACTTTGGATAAAAAAATTGTGGAGTTATCTTTCTTTTGATCATGCATCATATAGTAATTGTGGATTGTGTATTGTTTGGTTTTTCATTTGTTATTAAAGGGTAAATTTTCCCCCACTTATATTTGAAACCCTTTGGAGTTTATTTCAAGACTTTTTCATCTTGGGGATTTCTTTTAAGTCCTATTAATTATTCATGGTGTTCCCAATCCAATGAGAATAGGTGGGTCATTACGAATGGTATCATCTTGGTTCTTTCTTTGTGGAATTAGTACTCTTCAGTTTTCTTGGACATGGAGTATAAATTCATTATTGTTTATTCATTGGGTTGTGTTCTAAGAAATGAGTAGGATGATGGAAACCTAAAATTTAGATCATAAAAAGACATAGCTAACTTTTTTATGCTGAACATAATGTTACCAAGGTGTTGGGAACATGAGTGCTCTTGATATACTTATAGTTTATTGGAATCTCATTGTCAGGGGTTTATCCAATGAGATGAGCATGACATTAATTTTAGAGGATTGAATTCCCACTAGTATTTCTTATCTCATTTTATGTAATCAAATATCATACGAAGCATGGTATTGGTTTTTGAAAAAAATGAAAAAAATTGTTTTCAAATGAAAGATTTGAAAATGTAATGATTGAAGTATTCTGAAATTGGTTTCATTTTCTAATGAATAGGTAGATTTTTTTCAAAATGTTTAAATTTAGAAAAAAATGATGTGATAATTGATATGGTCGAATTTAAAATGCTATGCCTTCTGTTACAAGAAAGTGAATCTAAAATAATTTGTTAGTTTTTTTAGAAAATAACACCCGATAGACGTCATAGAAACCAACTAAATGATGATGTTGAGAATGTGGTTGCACATGAATCATAGGTGAACCAATAGATGGTGCAGAGTGTCATCCAAGAATTCCGTACATGAGCACTAGGAACTAGAGGGATGATCCAATAAAGATGGATCATTCAATCTAGTTACAGAATATGAATCCACCCATCTTAAATAGTGATTCAGAACTAAAAGAGAAGAGGTTTGGATAAATAGGATGAATTGTATATACGATTTCATCCACACACTGGAAAAGCTAAAAGTAAAACAAGAAAATTATATACTTTAGAACATTTAAAACTACTGGTGGGATTTTGAGGTGCATACTAAACATGATCAAGGCCATATATGGGAGGATTTTGAGGAATTTTTCTACAAAAAATCCAATCCTCACATGTCCAAAATCCGAAAAAGAGACCTCTTTAGCATGAAGTAGAAAATTCTCTCTATAACTAAATGTGGATAAAAATTCATGAATTTAGTGCACTTTTCACTAGATGTTGTGGCTAGTGTGGCCTTTAAGGCATGTATATTAAAATCAGTGATAAGGTTGGAAATTCACTTGGAGATTGTGGTTCTCAGTTTTATAGATTATACAGAGATGGTGAACATAGATATTGTGGTTGAATGGGACATCTCACGAGTTATGGGATGAGGAATTATTATTATACCTATAGTAAATGTTGGGGACTCAAATAATAGGAGAAAGAGGAGGAGGGTCACCTATTTCCAAAGTGGGAATGGGAATCATAATAAAAAATGAGGTTTAGGGAATCTTCTGCCAAAACCAATGAACCAGTCGGGATTTTTCCAATGTGTATCATTCAACAACATGAAGAGATACATAATGGAAAAACATAGATAATTCCATAATTTCAACAATATGGGTCATATTCAGTTATATTGTCATAGTTCTCTGAGTTCGGGTGCTTGAGATTCTTCTCATGTGTCGCAAGAATCATATGCTTCGACAGGATGAGGCCAGAAGAATCAAAATTTTCAGCAGAGTGGAGCTATCAACGGTATTTATAGGTACATCATGACTCCCCAACAATGAAAATTTTAGCATGGAATCAAAGGGAAAAGTGAAATGATGAAGTAACTGTATATATCTAAGCAGCTGATTGTGGATGATCAAGTTGGACCATCTACAGTGAGAGGTACAATACTATTGAATTATACCCTTATTAAAGTGTAATTTCATACTGGTTCATCTCATTATTACATTGTTAATCATGTTTATTATTTTATATGTTTGAAACATGAGATGATTCCCTCTATAATAAAACTTCACACTCCTCTAGGAGAAAGGGAATTTCAAGCCTTTGTGTGTATCGAATGTTCTATAATTATTGACGGATATGAGAAGACATGGGATTTATAGGTGTTAGATATGGATGTATTTGATGTATTATTAGGTATGGATTGGTTGATAATGTTTAAGGATCACATAAAATGTTATAACATAACATCTAGTTTTACAACTAAAGACGATGTCGAGCATATCTTCCTAGGAAAAAGCGTTATAAAGACAAATGAAATGGGCTAGATGGAACTAGCGGTCAGAAAAATATCATATTACTTGGCAGTGTTGACATTGGAATCAATGGAAGAGTTTGAGCTTAGCAGTTTTCAAGATGTTTTGGATCAATTTATAGATGTCTTTCCCAAGAAATTCCCAGGGTTACCACCTATAAGGGAAGTGGGGTTTACAATTGATCTTTTTATGGGGACAAGTCTTTTTTAACTCTAATATTATAGGATGTTACCAATAGAATTAATGGATCTAAAAGAGTAATTGGAGGAGTCAAAAAGTAATGATTTCATTCGAGAAAGTATGTCTCTGTGGGTAGACCCTGTCTTGTTCATGAAGAAAGTAGATTGAAATCTAATACTTTTTGTTGATTATCATATGCTTATCCAATTTACGATAGAGAATAAATATCCACTTCCATGAATTGATGACATGTTTGATCAATTTAGGGGAACTCAATGGTTTTCTAAAATAGAATTGCAATTAAGATATCACCAATTTAGAGTTGAGAAAGAAGATATTCCAAAGGCAGCTTTCAAAATCAGATATGGCCACTATGAATATGTAAAAATGCCTTTCGGTCTAATGAATTCATCGGAAATATTTATGGCATTGATGAATCAAATATTTTAGTTATATATGAATTATTTTATTGTGGTGTATGTGGATGACATATTGGTGTATTCTCAAATAATGGATAAGCACAAGCAACACTTGACAGTGTTGGGAATCTGGATAGATCATCATCTGGGTGCCAAATTGACAATGTGTGACTTTTGGATATAAGAGGTATTTTTTCTTGGCCATGTGATTTCTAAAAAATTTGTTTTAGTAGATATTGAAAAGATATAAGCTTTTTTCACATGGAAACCACTAAAAAATATCTTTATTTTATGAATATTCCTTGGTTTCACTAGTTATTATCAATGTTTTGTTCAGTAATTCTCACAACTAGAATATCTTATGATAGTGTATACAATGAAAATGACCCATTATAGTGGAGAAAGGAATTCCAAAATTCTTTTGATAAGATAAAATTTCATCATTCAACATCACTTATCATTGTTTTTGCACAATATATATAGGGGTATGTGGTCTACTATGACTCTTCAAGATCTGCGCAAGGATGTGTTCTCATGTCAGGTGGGGAAGTTGTTGCTTATGGTTTAAGGAAGTTGATATTGCATGATAAAAATTCCCCAACACATTACATGGAGTAATTTGAGTCCATCTATGCTTTTAAGACTTGGAGACACTATCTCATTGGTGAAAAATTCAATATGTTCATGAATCATAAGATCTTGAAGAATATTTCATCAAATTGATATTTAAATATGTGAAAAAATATATGGACGGAGTACCTCTAGATGTTTGACTTCAACTTGAATTATACACTAGGAAAAGGCCATTCAGTGGCCAACTCATAAAGAAATAAGTCATATACAATGTTGGTAAAAGGAGCTTCAAGAGGGTGGTAGTTGATGTTGATCTTATCCAATATTCACGTAGAATATGAAGACCGAGGTGATGTTGTGCTTTTATTTTTAGATTCCATGGATTATGATTTGGTTAAGATGGTAAAGTAGGAAAAACATATGATGTGGAATGTATGGTTATTAGGTCAAAACTCTATGGTTGGGAGACAATTTAGTGTTGGAAACAATATGGGAGTTAGGTTTTATGGTTCTGAAATCAGATGGTCGTACCTATTTTTTGTTAAGAACAACTTCTTCATGCATACCACCCTGCTATATGGGGTGTAAATACAAGAATATATAAGATGTATAAGGCGTAGAAGGTAGAGTTTAGGGGGATTGGTATGAAATAGAATGTGTCTGAGTTTGTTTCAGAGTGCTTAAAATGTCTGCAAGTTAAGTTATATTATCAAAGACTATCAATTATGTTGTAATCTTTACTGATACTAGTGTGGAAATGGGAGTAGATAGCGATGGATTTTGTTATAGATCTACCAGGATTTGTTCAGAAACATGATGTCATATGGGTGATCGTAGATTATCTCACCAAGTCAACTCATTTCATCCCTTTTTCTGAAACTCATACGGTGGAAGATCTATCCAAAATATATATATTTGTGGAGTGGTAAAGTGAAATGGTATATGAGTCTCATTATTCTCAGAAAAATAACAAAGGTTCAAATCTCCTTTCTAAAAATACTTAATGAAAACCATTGGGACAATGTTGAATATAGCGAACCTGCCTTTTCTTGTATTACTATTACATCATTTTAATGGTAAAAAACATAATAGTATTACACATAGAGGATCCAATGTTTTAGTGTCTTGGGCAAACTAGGACCATACATAGCAATTACAACTTTAAACACAAACATTTATTTAATTTCTTCTTCTCTAGCTTGTTATTGTCACTTGTCCTCTCCTTAGTACATGTAGCCACCTAAGGATATACATCAAAAGGGGGTGAGATAAAATCCTGGTAAGAGTATAGATAAGAATAATATATCATGGGGTGAGCATAACCATGACATAGGTAAAGAAATCATGAACATGAGAGGAAGCATATATATAAGATTTGAAATGTGGCAATGCATAAAAAATAAAACATCATGTCTTAGTGGTTAACTACCACAAATACTTGTGAATAAAGATAGCATCTAGTTCACACATCATTTCACATTTAATCATGAGATTCATCACTTTACCCAATGCATTGGAGCACGGTATAATTCCGAGAACACCGGTCACATTCAAATATTCATATTGTGCTATATAATTCTGGGCGCCCCCGTGACCTCATAATATTATCATTATAATGCATTATACATAGAACATTTATCAATAATGAACATAACTAACCAATGTTAAGTAATTGTTTTCTTCTCATAAGAATACATTCATAAGCTTTGGGTTTCCGAAAGAAATTGGGAACAACATACTTGATATAAGAACCATCAACCCTGAATGAGAGGTAAAAGTTGAGTTCTTAGAAGAAGAGTTCTTTTGGAAAACATTTGGTTTGACATAAACTTCATTAGAAAACATGTATATACCATAAAAGGTAATATAATGATGAAATAATTATCTTTAAGAAGTGACCATACCAAATTGGAGTGAATGAGGAAGAACCCGAAGAAAGAAAATTGGGTTTGAGATTTTCCTCTTGCCTTGCATCTGAATGCTTCCTTCTCTTTAATGTCCTGTATAATGACATTATATTCATTAATTAGAAATCCAGAACCTTGTGTAAATTAATACAGTTCATTATGGTTTAATTAAGAGATGTTATGTACCTTTGGATGAGTTATAGATTTTTAAAACATTGTTCGAGAATGTTTGTTTTTATGGTTTTCTTGAGTGGTTCACTTGTATTCTTAAATTGAAGTTCGCGTAGAACATTGGTAAACATCCAGAAATGATATTACATGTTATTAATGATATTAAAGGATTTTTAATGATCTTATAATGAATTATATTAGATCCATGTGGATGAATCATTAGATAAGAATTAACTGATGATTGTTTGGGTTAATTTGAGTGATTTTTCAATCATAATGAACTTGTTTTATTTTATCACTAGTAATATGGTCATAAGTTAGATACAGAACTTTAAATAGGAGGAAATACATATAAAATATTTTGGTTCTACCATAAAAATTGTTTCATGACCAGATCAGAAGGTATAAATGTAAGAAGAAAGCATGTCGTTCTTGAAGGTGATAAATTAACACCTCACAAACAATATTCTCTTTAACAAAATAAAAGGAAGAGGGAAAGGGGGTTGGATGATATAATATCCAATTATCATCATAAAATTACATTATATGTATAATACTGGAGTTACAATACCATTTGGATGAATATATGTGTGTAGAGATCAATAAATGAACTTGAACTTGAAAGGAAATTAAAGGAGAAGAGGGAGAGAAATTACCTCTTAAATCCTCCACTTGAGATCCTCCTTAAGGAAGCTAGGCTTGGTCTTTTGGTGAGACCAGATACTATTGGACGTGGGATAGGGGATATGGAAGATGTTTAGGTGGAGTTTAGAGAAGTCTTGGAGCTTAAGTGGTGTGAGGAAATGAGGGTGTGAAAGGTGGTTTTTATAGTGGAGGGGAGAGGGGTTTCCTTAATATAAAATTCATTAGTTTATTAATTTTCCCTAAGACAAGAAATAGGGAGTCTTGAATGACCAAGAATAGTAAATAAGGCATGTGAGTTCGTGATTTGGGTGATTACATCACTTGGGGTGCAATAATAGTGGATTTTAATTAATATGTATTTATACGGTAAATTAATGTATTTTACTATTCACCAAAAATTCAAGTATTTTAGAAAAATACCAAAAATTTACCACAACCGTTTGTCAATGTGTGGAATCCAAAAATGAAGTCCATTTTTCAAAAATAATTTTATAAATATGATTAATATAATATTTAATTAAAATCATGGGTTATTACTAAAAACAATTTTAAAACATTCATTTACTTATTCTAAAATATTGGCACATCATACTTTCACATGAATATTATTTTTATAAAATCATAGGTAAGGTTTATATTCATTAGGGTATATCACTATTAATAAGTGTATTCTAATATTCATAAGGGTAGGTTACTACTCACCAAAAATTATTTTTCTTTTATTAGACTCCAAAAAACATCTTGCACACAACCGTGTATGTCAGATTTCCAAAATTCCAAACACAGAAGTGACAGACTTATCTTTAAAGGTAAATTAACACATATTAGTTCATTATGTTGTGTTTTGATGTTATTTTATGAAATAATTATAATAAGGTAATTTCCATTGAAAAAAATGGGGTTGTTACATTCTTCCCCCCTTAAGAAATTTCTCCCCCGAAATTTCACTTTACACAAATAGGTGAGGGTGTTTCTCCTTCAATGCCTCTTCTGGTTCCCAAGTTGCTTCCTCAAACTTATGGTTCCTCCACAACACTTTGACATGATGGGTTGTCTTGTTTCATAGAAAGTTATCTCTCCTATCCAGAATCTTTAGTGGTTGCTCCTCATAGGAGAGATCATCTTCTAGGTTCACCACCTCTGAGTTTAGTACATATGAGGGGTCTGGTATGTACTTCCTCAGTAGTGATACATGAAACACATCATGAAATTGATCCATATTCGATGGAAGTGCAAGATGATAGGCCACAGCTCCTATGCAGTCAAGGATCTCAAAGGGGCCAATATACCTTGGGCTTAGCTTCCCTTTCTTCCTGAATCACATGACTCTATTCTATGGATATATTCGAAGGAAGACTTTATCTCCAACGTCAAAATATAAGTCCTTTCGATGGTTATCAGCAAATCTCTTTTGACTACATTGAGCAGCTTTGATGTGTTTCTAGATGACTTGAACCTTGTTTGTCATCTCTTGAACAAGATCAGTCCAAGTAGCTTTCTTTCTCCAACTTCATCCCAACAGGTTGGAGTTCAACATCACTTCCCATAAAGAGCTTCATACAGAGCCATATGAACACTCGAGTGGAAGCTATTGTTGTATGAGAAGTCATCTAATGGGAGATGATGATCCCAACCACCTTTGAACTCAAGAGAGAAGGCTCTTAGCATATCTTCAAGCGTCTAAATAGTCCTTTCAGATTGGCCATCTATTTGGGGGTGATAGGCCGTGCTGAAATTTAATTCCTTACTCAAAGCATGTTGAAGGCTCCTACAGAATTTAGATGTGAACCTTGGATCATGGTTAGAGACAATTGAGAGAGGAACACCGTGCAGTCTCACCACTTCCTTCACATATATCTTTGCAAGTTGTTCAAGTGAGAGATCTTCTCGAATAGCGATAAAATGAGCAGTCTTGGTTAGTCAGTCAACCACAACCCATATCACATTATTTCCCTTTGAAGTCTTCAGGAGACCCATGCCAAAGTCCATAGTAACATTTTCCCATTTCCACATGGGTATAGGCAATGTCTTCATCATACCTTTGGACTTTTGTTGCTCAACTTTAACTTGCTGACATACCAAGCACCTTGATATATATTCCGCAATCTCCTTCTTCATGTTATCCCACTAGAAGTGTTCTCGGAGATCATGATACATTTTGGTACTCCCAAGATGGAAATAGAAAGTTGAGCTATGTGCATTATCCAATAGATCCTTCTTTATCCCAGGAGATGAAGGTACACAAAGCCGTGTTCCAAACCGAATCACACCATCATCGTTGATATAGAACTCTTGTAGCTTCCCTTCCTTTACTGCATTCACCCTCTTTTGTATCTCAACATCATCCCTTTGTGCTTCCTTAATCTTCTCCTGGATAGATGGTTGCACAATCATTTGGGAAAGGTAGGATGTATTCACTGCCCTTATGATTTCCAAATCCATTCTACGAATATCCAAGAAGATAGGGTCTTTCTCAATTCGCAGCATGGATAGAGTAGGAGGTTCATTTCTTCTTAGAGCATCAGCTACCCTGTTTGCCTTTCCAAGATGATAGTGAATAGAGAAATCATAATATTTGATTAGCTCTAACCATCTCCTTTGATGCATGTTGAGATCCTTTTGTGTGAATATATACTTTAGGCTCTTGTGGTTGGTGTATATGTCACACTTCTCACCAAAAAGGTAGTGCTGCCAGATTTTCAAGTAAAAAACCACGACTACCAGCTCTATATCATGTGTCAGGTAGTTCTGCTCATGGATCTTCAACTTTCGTGTGGCGTAGGCTATCACATTGTCATTTTTCAAGAGTACACAACCCAAGAATTTCTTTGAAGAATCACTGTATATCACAAAAAATCCTCCACCTTTTGGTAGTGTGAGTACAGGTGCAGTGATCAGCCTTATCTTTAGATCTTTGAAGCTTCCCTCACATTCTTCCATCCATACATACTTTACCCCTTTCATTGTTAACATAGTTAGCAGGCTTGAAAATCGTGAGAAGTTTCTCATCAAACATCGGTAGTTCCCAGCTAATCCAAGAAAACTACGGATTTCTGTGACACTAGAGGGCCTGGGCCATTCCTCAATCGCCTTTGTCTTTGAAGTATCCACAGAAATTCCCTCACTTGTGATCACATGTCCAAAGAACGTGACTTTATTCATCCAAAATTCAGACTTCATAAACATGGCGTACAAATTCTCCTTTCTCAAAGTTGCCAACACAAGTCTTATATGTTCTTCTATGCTCTTGAAGTAGATGATAATATCATCAATAAACACTACCACAATTTTTTCGAGGTAATGTCTAAAGACTCTATTCATCAAATCCATGAAGATTGCAGGGGAATTAGTAAGTCCAAAGGGAATCACTAAAAACTAATAGTGCCCATACCTTGTTTGGAAGGCAGTCTTCTGAATATCGTCCTTCTTCACCTTTACCTAATGATATCCAAAACAAAGAACCACCTTTGAGAATTATTGATCACCTCTTAACTGATCGATAAAGTCATCAATACTTGGGAGATGATACTTGTTCTTTATGGTGATCTGGTTGAGTTCCTGATAATTGATACACAGTTGCATTGTTCCATCCTTCTTCTTCACAAAGAGCACTGGTGCACCCCAAGGTGATGTACTAGGGCATATGAACCCTTTTTATAGATTCCCTTTCAGCTACTTATTTAACTCCTCCAGTTCGATAGGAGCTATCCTATAGGGACACTTGGAGATAGGAGTAGCTTCAAGTAAGAGTTCAATTGAGAACTCTACCTCACGATCCGGGGGAATTCTGGGTAAATCTACGGGAAATACATCGCTTTATTCCCTTAGGATGGGCATTTCCATATAGTTGGCACTTTCCTTCGACTCATCCATTTGGGAAAGGTATGCTTCTTCATAGAGAATCAACACCCGCACCATTGAAGGATTTTTCAATGGAGAATAATTATCTTCCTTGAATTTGTAGAGAAGCATGGGATGTTTTAGAATATGAAAAGATGTTTCCTTTTCCTGATAGTTGATATGTGCTCTATATAACAAGATCCAATCCATTCCCATTATATCATAGAATTCCACCAAGGTAAGTATTACGATATTTTATGGAAGAATCTTCACACATCGCCATCAGGAGAAGAGTCAAACACTTGGGTTGCAATAATTTCACCACTTGGTGTTTTTACTGATATCTCTACTTCAAGGTTTTGGGGCTTCGATTCTGTAGTTCTAGCAAACTTGAAAGATATAAACGAATGCGTAGAAACAAAATCAAATAAGACTTTTTCCATTATTGAGTGAATAAGAAGTGTACCTTGTATGACTTCATTATCATGCCCCACCTCTGTAGTAGTGATGGAATAAGCCTTCCCTTTTTCCTTTGGATTTGGTGGATGCTAACGCTATTTACCCTTGAGAACTCGAGGTTTAGTGCACTGGTTTGCATAATTCCCTAGCTCCGTACAGTTGTAGCATTTAACCATGAGTGGTTCTCTCCTTTCATCGGCTATATTCTCCTTCCTTTTCATGTCTTTTTTACACTCTTGAGCATGGCATCATTATTTCCCACACTTGAATCATTTCCCCGTCCCTTTGAGGCAGTTCCCATGGTGCAACTTTCCACATTTTTGGCATGTGGGTCGTTGAGTTTTCCTCCCACACTTATCATTTGATCCACTGGAAAGAAACTCCATCTTTTGTTTTTTATCACCATATCCATGGAACCATTCTCCAAACTCAATCTCCACTTTGAGGTCACATCGAACAACTTCTTCATAACTCCCAAAGTCTTGGATTTCAAGAGCCTTTAGAAGGTGTGGTTTTAATACACTAAAGAATCAATCAATTTTTTCTATCATTATTGATAACAAAACCCGAAGCGTACCTTGAAATCCTTGTGAAATTAGCTTCATAGGTTGTGACATATTCTCCTTCTTTTTTCTTGAGCTCTATTAATTCTCTCTCCATCTTCGAACGAAGAGTTCATGGGAAATACTTATTAAGAAACATTATCTTAAAGTCATCTCATTCCATCTCTCCAATTTCATCCCTTGGCTTGGTATTCTTAATCAAAGCCCACCATTCACCGGCTTCTCCATATTGATGATAGATGGATAGAGTCCCCTTCTTTGTCACAGAATAGGGAAGCACAAAAAATATCTTCTCCATGGAGTTGACCCACTGTTCTGCAACTAGTGGATCAGAAGATCCAGTAAGCATCGGTGGTCATTTCCGCATTAAAAATTCGATAGCCAGTTTCTCCCTCTTTAGTGAAGGAGGATGTTCCCCATTATTATGGTTATTGTTCATAACCTGAGATAATTGGGTAAGCATCGCCATGAAGTTTTTAACTCCACCTCTCAAATCATTGGTGATGTCTCTCGGGCAATCGTTGCATTGGCCCTCACATGAGTTGTTGGCCTGATTTCACCTGGTTCCCACCATTTTCTAAAATAAAAAAGTTTTGAATAAAACATAAGTAAACAAGTCATGAATAAATTATTCATTTAAAATACATTTTTACCAAAAACAATATCATATGGGATCCCTATGTATTTATTATTGGGTGCATATTTGTACTTAGTCTCATGCTAGAGGTTTTCTCTAGGGTTCAGTAATCCTAATTCCCAAATTAACTAAACCTTTCCTCTGATACCAACTATAGAGAACCTGCCTTTTCTTACATTACTATTACATCATTTTAAAGGTAAACAACATAATAGTATTACACATAGAGGATCAAACGATTTGGTGTCTTGGGAAAACTAGGACCATACATAGAAATTACAACATAATGCATAAAAAATTATTTTATTTCTTTGTCTCTAGCTTCTTGTTGTCACTTGTCCTCTCCTTAGAACATGTAGCCACCTGAGGATATAAATCAAAATGGGGTGAGAAAAAATCCCAATAATAGGATATATAAGAATAATATAGCATGGGGTGAGCTTAATCATGACATAGGTAAATAAATCAGGAACTTGAGAGGAAGAATAAATATAAGATTTGAAATGTGGCAATGCATAAAAAATGAAACATCATGTCTTAGTGGTTAACTACCAAAAATACTTTTGAACCAAGATAGAATATTTTTCACACATTATTTCACATTTACTCATGAGATTCATCACTTTACCCAATTCATTGGAGCGTTGTATAATTCTGGGCGCACCCATCACATTCAAACATTCATATTGCACTATATAATTCCGGGCGCACCCGTCACCTCATAATATTATCATTATCATGCATTCCACAAAGAACATATATCAATAATGAACATAACTAACCCATGGTAAGTAATGAGTTTCTTATCATAATAATACATTCATAAGATTTTGTTTCCCAAAATAAAGAGGGAACAACATACTTGATACAAGAACCATCAACCATGAATGAGAGGTAAAAGTTGAGTTCTTAAAAGTAGAGTTCTTTTGGAAAACATTTGGTTTGACATAAAATTCATTATAAAACATGTATATCCCATAAAAGTTAAGATAATTATGAAAAAATGATCTTTAGTAAGTGAACATATCAAATTGGAGTGAAAGTGGGAGAACCCGAAGAAAGAAAATTAGGTTCGAGATTTTCCTCTTAGCTTGTATCTGAATGCTTCCTTCTCTTTAATGTCCTGTATAATTAAATTATATTCATTAATTATAAATCCATAACCTTGTGTAAATTAATATGGTTTTTTATGGTTTCATTAAGTTATTTTATGTGCCTTTGTATGAGTTATAGAGTTTTAAAACATTGTTCGAGAATGTTTGTTTTTATGCTTTTCTTGAGTGGTACACTTGTATTCTTAAATTGAAGTTCGGGTAGAACATGGGTAAACATCCAAAAATGATATTACATGTTATTAATGATATTAAAGAATTTTTAATGATCTTATAATGAATTATATTAGATCCATGTGGATGAATCATTAGATAATAATTAACTAATGATTGTTTGGGTTAATTTGAGTGATTTTTCAATCATAATGAAGTCGTTTTTTATATCACTAGTAATATTGTCATAAGTTAGTTCCAGAACATTAAATAAGAGGAAATAAATATGACATTTTCTGGTTCAACCATAAAAATTGTTTCATGACCAGATATGAAGGTATAAATGTAAGAAGAAAGCATGTTGTTCTTGAAGGTGATAAATGAACACATCACAAACAACATTCCCTTTAATAAAATAAAAGGAAGAGGGAAAGGGGATTGGATGATATAATTTCCAATTATCATCATAAAATTTCAGTATATGTATAATAATAGAGTTAAAATACCATTTGGATGAATATAGGTTGGGAGAGATCAATAAATTAACTTGAACATGAAAGGAAATTAAAGGAGAAGAGGGAGAGAAATTGCCTCTTAAATCCTCCTCTTGAGATCGACCTTAAAGAGGCTAGGATTGGTCTTTTGATGAGACCAGCAGCTCTTGGACGTGGGATAGGGGCTAGGGAAGATTTTTGGGCAGCGTTTAGAGAATTCTTGGAGCTTGAGAGGTGTGAGGAAATGAGGGTGTGAAGGGTAGTTTTTATAGTGGAGGGGAGAGGGGTTTCCTTAATATAAAATTCATTAGTTTATTAATTTCCCCTAAGAAAAGGAATAGTGAGTATTGAATGAACAAGAATAGTAAATAAGGAGTGTGAGTTTGATATTTGGGTGATTACATCACTTGTGATTTCAGGAATAGTGGGTTTTAATTACAATTTATTTATACCGTAAATTAATGTATTTTACTATTCACCAAAAATTCATGTATTTTAGAAAAATCCCAAAATTTTACCCCAACCATTTTTCGATGTGTAGAATCCAAAAATTAATTCCATTTTTCAAAAATAATTTTCTGAATATTATTAATTTAATATTTAATTAAAATTATGGTTTATTACTGAAAATAGTTTTAAAACATTCATTTACTTATTCTAAAATATTGGTACATCATACTTTCACTGGAATACTATTTTTATACAATCATAGATAAGGTTACTATTCTTTAGTGTATATAACTATTCATAAGGGTATGTTACTATTCACCAAAAATTATTTTTCTTTTACTAGACTCCAAAAAACATCTCGAACACAATCGTGTATGTCAGATTTTCAAAATTCCAAACATAGAAGTGAAAAACATATTTTTAAAGGTAACTTATCACATAGTAGTTCATTATGTCGTGTTTTCATGTTATTTTATGTCATAATTATAAGAAAGGAATTTACATTGAAAAAAATTTGGGTCGTTACATTGACTATGAGTATGGCATATCATCCTTAGATTGATGGGAATCCAAAAGGACGATATATACTTTGGAAGAAATGTTTCGGGCTCGTGTAATGGATTTTAGTGGCTCATAGGAAGAGAACCTTTTGTTGCTGGAGTTATCATATAATAAAACATATCAATCCACCATATATTTGTCTCCTTTCAAAGCATTGTATGGGAATCCTTGTCCTTCTCAACTCTGTTGGGTGGAAATAGGTGTGACCTCATTAGTTGGGCCGACCCTTCTCCATAAAACAATGGAGAAGATCTAGTTGATAAAAAAGATGATGTATTTGGATCATAATAATCATAAATCATATGTGTATAATCATTGAAGACCATTTTTGTTTGAGGTGTATGATAATGTGTTCTTAAGGATCTCTCCAAGTATTGGATATCATAGTTTTGGGAAGTAAGGAAAGTTATCCCCTAAATACATTGGGAATTTCGAGATACTAGAACATATTGGATAGGTGGGATATCAGTTCTCATTTCCACCACAGTATAGTTCAGTTAATAATGTGTTCCACGTATGTCTGTTGAAAAAGTATGAGCCTAATCCTGACCATGTGATCAGATGGAATCATGCTGACCTAGAGCCAAATCCTTCCTTGGTGTATATCCTGGTGTGGATTGTGGATGGAAAAGAGAAAGTAATGAGTGGAAAAAGCACCAGTCTACTGTGGGGTTTATAGAAACATGTTCAAATTCAAGAAGATACTTGGGAACACGATAAGGAAATAAAATATCTATGGACAGAACTCTTTGAGGGAAGTGATCCCTTTCTACATTCTGGGGATGAAAAGTCCAATGGGGGGGGGAGAATGTAGCACCCCCTTTCTCGAATGTAACCCATTATATGTTTATTTCATGTGTATAGAAGTTATAAGTTAATATGGAAAGATTATAGAGTTATTTTGGAGTGTGTTGGGAAAAAATGGGGTGTATAGGTTACACACAGTTTTCCCAAATTGTGTGACAAAACTGTGTGCAGCTAGAAACCCCTTTCTTAATAAGTGGATATTTTTCATTTTTCACTTTTATATACTCTTTTTCAATTGATAATGGAAGTAAAATGAATTTTTTCATCTTAAAAGAAAAAATAATATTCTCCCATCAATCCTAAAGTGATCTGAAGTCTTTCCTTGGCGATTCGAAGGCTGATTCTTGTAGTAATTGTACATTCTTCATCGCTTTTCCATGATTTCATAGATCGACTTCACCTTACTTATGGTTTTCAATGATATACACTGAATGTGGTTAGATCTAAGATTTTTGACTATATATAAGGTTATATATTGTGTTTCTAATTATAAGGGAGGAGATCTAAGGTGGTTTCTTGGAATATTGACCCAGATCCTTTAGCATTGTTTGCCCGTTTTTAGTTTTTGTTGATATGATCGAAGTAGGTGGATTCAAAATGAACTCACCTTGTTGGAACTATAAGGAATTATTTCAATTTTTTTGAGTTATATTAATTATGAATTGTATGTTCGAAAATTATTGGGAAGCCTCTTTATTTATGGTTTGGGGAATGATGGAATTATGGAAAATTGGGTGTTCTTGAAATTGGATTTTGTTATTGATTTTAAAATGGGAATTTAAAATTGTGGATTTTAAGGAATTTTTGTATGTTTATTTAATTTAAAATTTTTCGATTACGATTTTATTTTATTTAAATTCATTTTTTGATAAATTGTCTTATTGGACAGTTTTAATAAAATGATGATTTGGATTGAGATGGATGAAATTATTTAAATTGGTAAACAAGGTGTTCATATTCATATTGAATTACAAGGCATGGATGAAATAGGACCTCATTGTTAGTTCCAATGGTATAACTGTACATGGTATTTAATTAACTTGGGACTACTTGGTATATCAATGAGAAACCTCTAATGAGTATGGATATGTCCTAACGAATTATGTATAGTTGGAATTATAGACAAGTGGAATTAAATGCTCATGAAACGATAGATAGTTAAAAAGGGTTTTAAAGATTTAATTTATTATTTACATGGAAAATAACCTTCTATAACAATGGTTAACAATTTTTCTTAATTTTTTTTGATAAATAGTTTTGAGAAGTGTTTATATTTTATTATAAACTGTTGTTGAATTTTTTTGTATTATTTTTTTATTTAAATATTGCTAAATTTTTCATCCTACTAAGGTGATTAGGGAAGTAATTGGGGAATACCTACTAATTTTTATACCCACCCATTCTAGTTCACTTTGGTGATTTTTGAGATTTAATATTCCAAGATGTGGGAAAATGTAGAGTACTACATGTTTTTAGTAGTACATAATGAGTTGTTAGGCTGTTGCTGATGGTGGATCATAGATCTAGTGGAGCATTGATTCTTGTGGTTATTTTGGTATATTTTATTTTGTTATCTTCTGTTGTTTTCATTGATGTTTAGTTTTCTTCTATTGTACCACTTTTTAGGTAAACCTTTGTATAAAAGAATATATTTAGTTGTATTTATTTGTGTCATGAATCATATAGTTATTATGGGTTTGGTTTTGATTGGTTTATCATTTTTTATAAAAGGAAAAATTGACACCCGCTTTTATTTGAAACCCATCAGCATTTAATTCTATCCTTTTGTAACTTTTGGATTTCACTTAAGGCCTAGTAATGAATTAGGGTATTCTCAATCCAATGAGAATATAGGTGGGTCATTACATGAGAGATTGTGTTTTGTGTCATATTTCATCTTGAGACAACAATGATATCTTATATGGCATATCAAATGGACCCTACCAAGCTACATAATCTATGGTTCTAGTTATAGGACAAATGGGAGAATTGTTTCATTTGGTCTAGTGTGTCCCCTAGGTAGTCTCCAATGTTTTTCATGGAAAAGGAGGACTAGTGGATGCTGATTTTAATTGATTATCATAACCTAAAATAGTACACAATGAAGATAAAGTACGCCTTTTTCATGGATTGAAGACCTCCTTGACCAGTTATGTGGTTTGATATGGTTCTTGATTATTGATATTAGGATTGACTACAACCAGTTTAGGGTTTTCAAATATGATATTCCAAAGATGGAATATGAATGTTTCTATATACACATTAGGTTCTTTGTGATGCACTTTAGTGTGATCAATGCCCCCGCCATGTTTATATATTTCATGAACCAGATATTTCCTCTATACACGAACTAGTTTGTGGTTGAATTCATTGAATACATACTCATATACTCTCCATCATAGGAGGAGCATACAAATAACTTCAGGGTGGTTCTAGATTTTCATCAAGTGCACCATCTTTATAGAATTATCTCGATGTGCCTGTTCTAGGTTGAAAATTTTCACATCATGATCCATGTCATTTATAAGCATGATTTATCCATATAACTCTTGAAGATATATATATATATATATATATGGTCCTTTTTGGCATCCATCAAAGACCATGTAAGAGGTACTGAATTTTCTTATTTTGGTAGGTCACTACAAGAGGTTTATGGAAGACTTCTCATGGATTACAACCCCTTTGAATGCCTTGAAGTGAATGAGGAATAATTTTACATATAATGAGTAGTGTCAGATGGAATTAAAGAATTTGATGATGAGGATGAAGAGTAACCCTATTTTGATACTGATGGAGGTGGGTGTGGAGTACATAATGTTTTGTGATGCCCTATAAGCTTGGCTTAATTTTGTGATCATGTAAAATCCAGTAGTTATTACATATGGGTCAAGGAAGTTGAGAGAACATCATCTAAAATAATAAAATAAAAAACTATAGATGACTGCATCAGTTATCACCCTAAGGATTTGATGGAACTGTATGTAGGGAGTGTTCTTTGTGGTTTACATAGACTATCAAATTCTCAGGTATATCTTCACGCAAAGATACCTAAACATGTGAAAGCGACTCCGGTTTGTGTTCCTGTATGACTATAAATTAAAGATATTGTCTTCTCTATGGAAATTATACATGGTATAATATTCCCTTAGTAGCAATTCAATGTATTTCTTATGCCACAAGATGCTTCTATGTAGGTAGCTTACTTGTAGCTGGCCCTGGTGGAGAATAAGGGTGTAGTTTTTCATCAGTCGATGGGGTTGATACCTCTTCTTCTGTAGAGGTTGAGAGAGTTCCATTTGGGAAGCACACTACATGAGGTATTGTGAGACTATATATGAATAGGATATTCACCAAATTGATACTATGAAGGATGGAGTTTTTTCATCCTTTTATGGAGATGGATGTTGGTCCTAGTCACGGTGCGAGATGTGGTGATGTGGGAGTTCCACACTTCTCACCTAGTTTTACATCCTGATATGGGAAAGATGTAGAAAGACCTATAATGGTTATTTTAGTGGCCTGAAACGAGATAGTTTGTTGATTATTTGGTCACATGATGCCTAACATCTATATAGGTGAAGGTTGATAACTAGGTTTTGGTAGGTTTGTTGTGGATCCTTGAGATCTTGGAGTATAAGTGGGATTACATATCAATATACTATGTGATAGGCATTCTGTAGATATTGAAGTCACATGAATCTATATGGGTTATAGTTGAACAACTCATGAATTAATAACACTTCCTTGATATCGAGGAGAATTTCATAGGTTCATCCAGGGAGGCAAGCTATCCCCAATGTTCATTAGGCAATTCGATATCATTCATAGGGTTGGAGACATTTCTTATGACCTTCCCCTATCTCCACAGCTAGAGTGGGTGCAAGAAATCTTCCATGTGTTACAACAGAAGAGAAACATGCAGGACCTTATGCAAGTCATCGATTAGGGAGATCTGGACATTAAATAAGAAGGCACCTTTGTGGATCACCCATGGGATATTGTGGATTAACATGAGAGGGTACTACATGGATGAACCATCTTATTGGTATGCTTGTTTTTACAGAACAAGAATGCATGGGATATCTCCTAGGAGTGGGAGAGAAAGATGCAGTTTTAGTAACTCATGTTTTCTGAATAATTTTTCTTTTTATGGATTAAATAATTGAAGGAGGGAATTATGTGGAGATACATTTTTTCCATGTAAGACATTAAATTTTTTTAACATATATTTTCCTAGACAAGCACTGATACGGTGTGCGATTTGGAGGCTCAATGTACCAAGATTTAATTTTATAAAAATATTAAAAATATTTTATATGAAATATGTGTAGTTTTTTAAATAAAATTGAAATTCTCTTAAATTGAAGCTCATATAAAATCCCTGAGACCAAGTTATAGTCCAAACCATGATTTTTTCCCTTGGTGCGACCTAGAATAGGTCAGCAGGGGGCATTTGGATTTGTCACACATTGGTGGTGCATTAAATTGGTTAATTAATTAAATTATTTTAATCAATTTATAATTGTTTTCTTACTAGAATGACTATAAATCCAATGATATGGAAAACCCACTATGATTAGCCTCATAAACCCTATGAGGATTTGAGAGCTTCAACTTCCTCTAACTATTTGCGAATCACAACTGACAATGACACATCTCAGGATCATAGTAGATCAGAGTATATAAAATGTAATGACTTATTCCATTAATTGGTGAGTTATTTGTTAGATGATGAATTATCAAATATAGATCTAAGAATAATAAATTCGGGGTATTCTCCATTTTTATTTAATTAATTGAGCAGAATCATCTCATTCATGATTTGAGATAATTGATCAACCTTGGAATTTTCACATGCACCAGTTTTATATATTTTTAAACGAAATTATAACCCATGATATCATTGTTATTGATCATTGGAAAATAATTCATGTAAACAATGGTTAAAAAAATTTCTTATGCCTTCCTCCCACAATTTCTTTTCATTCTTCATCGGTTAGACCCCACCATCCAGGGACGAAATTACTGGGTAGTACTAACCTTGGTCGGACCACCTAAATTACAACAAAGTAGTGTTCAAGGAATGGATAGATAAACAAGTGATGAACTCAAATATGTCATTGATTTTTGGTGATCTTTTTGATGATGAAAATCCAAATCAAGAATATCGGAAGAACCAAATACGTGCAGGGGTGTGGGTTATGTCCAAGTTGAATCATGAACTGATTTCTGACCACCATAGGGCCAAAATATACATCTATAGTAGGATCCATTTATTTCAAGAGGACATGAGGATGGAATTGAATTCGAAAATATGGATCTGGATCATGGTGTATAGTTCTATGAATTGATGAAAGATTCTACTACACGTCATGTATCGTATTGAACACATGACATGTAGCCCCTATGTTTTGGTAGCTTGGGTTTTTTTAAATTTATAAGGATGGATCAACATATAGAATTACTATATTATAGGTAACCATTTATCAAGTGGTAGAGCCTTATGGTGGAGCACATGGTCAGGACCCCATGTGGAAGGAGAATGGGGTTTACCAAAGTACACGGACATGACCAATGTACATGGGAAGGGACCTTGATTGAAAAGAAATGACTTTTAGATGCCTACACACCATGTTTCTCTAAATGTTGGTGATATGTGTACCTCTTTAGAGATGTCTAGGTGATGGAGTGGGACATCAAGTTGTGTGGGTATCCTCACATTCCATGTACCACTTCATTCCATTCAAGTAAACATGAAACCATCATATCTCTATCATTTGGACATTGTGTTTTTCCCATGAGTAGCCTATCCTAAGTGTTTTTCTATATAGAATTTGATGGTTCCCTTGATTTTGGTTTTTTAGAAATTTATAATGATTTTCTAGACATATATCTTATTTGTGGGATTATTGATGATGGTAGTGGAACCCTCATGCCGAGCAAGGTATGGGTCCTCTATCGATAACTATAGTGGAACCCTCCTACCAGGTTGGGAATGGGTCAAATACTAACGACCATAGTGGACTCATATTTCTGGGTGGGCATGGGTCCTCAATTGAGTACCAGAGTGGAACCCTCTTTATAGGTAGTAAATGGTACCTATATCAATAGTTAGAGTGTAACCCTCTTATTGTGTCATGGTATGAGTCCTCTATCTATCCACTATGTGGAATCCTCTTGTTGTACAAGGTCATTGTTCCTCTATCTAGTGATTTTTTCCACTCTAATACGGGAAATAGTTATGAGGTGTGACTGGACATGGATGTTTTATACTTGCAAGATGAATGATATGTTTGGAACAATATAATGACAATTGGAACTGATGGAGACTCTTTTCCAGGGCTACACTGTGATATGGAGATCCCATTACACTCTCATTGGACAACATTTTTTTATAAATATATATATATATATATATCCAATAATTTGTATTTTGTAACTCTCCAGCCATGGGTTGGAATGACATGTGGGGCATGACAGCTGATTTCCATGTTTAGCTTCTCATGGTTGGAAGAGGTTACTCTCCTAATATGTGTGAAATAGACTCGACATGAAGTCCATATATACATCATGTTGAGCCTGTTGTTCTTGGATGAGGTTTCTATTTGTCATTATTTGGGAAAATCTACATCGTACTTACTATATATATATATATATATATATATATTAATTTATGTGTCAATTACTTCTCCCCCTTTCAATTTTGTGGCATCATACTGGGTATGTATATATTCACCACTACATGGGATTTTCCCACATGTGTCGTGTCTTGTGCACAGAATGGATTAGTTAGTGGTGGCTACAATGTAGCTTAGGGACACACTCTGATTTAAATCGTGTATAGTAGTCATAGATTAGATATTAGGAGCTTGGAAACGTAAGTATATTACTTTCCATTTTTTCTTGTTGTGAAATCTCTCTGGTTGGTCATGTGTTTAGACCCTTTACAATTAATTTTTCACAATCGTACTCTTATAGAACCTATAGTTTTTGAATTATTTGTTTACATTAAATATATTTTCAATTTTTTTCATTATTCCTATGAACTTATATATTTAGATTGATGTATTTGTTTGCATACATGAATCTAGGAAAATTCCTCTTCATGTTATTTGTGCCATCAACATTTATCTCCACCCCTAGACTATAGAAGCAGGCTTGGGGTAATATATTCTCAAGCCCAAGTTTAGGTCAGGTAATGATAGAGGAAAATCAAACATGGATGAGGTTCATTCCTATTTCTGATTTTTCATGTTTTTATCTTGTTATTCTATGTGATTTCATCACCAGGGTTTCATTTGACTAGTGGTTCATTCCAAATACTGAGAAATAGAATGTTTTCACACCCATTTCTTTGTACAATGGTTCAATAGCACATACCAGAACATTTTATGATGTGGCTATCATGAAATGATAGTAAAATAATAAAATTAAACTATATTTGAGATCTTTTGGATTGAGTGGTGCATTCCATGGTGATGAGTATGATAGGGACTAATTATCATGCGAATCAGATGATCAAATTCTGGAGGGATGAAATGGTGAGGCTCGACAGGAGTAGATATATACTTACCAAATTGATTCATAGTAGATTCATGTGTTGTAGGAGCCACTAGATATGTGGAGACTAACCCAAGGATATTCTTAAAATATATTATTTTAGGGAATTGTTTCGTAAAAAACATGTTGAGTGGACCAGTTTTCATCCACTAGGGATTCCACAGTAAAATTAAATATCACATGGTGTGTGACTCTATCACATGGTGTGTGAATCAACCTGGTAACTTTTATTGTACATCAGAGGGTACATGAACATGGCCATAATTACATGGGCATGGAAGCACTATGTACTCCAACATCAAAACATCCAGGACAGGTATAGACAGTAATAGTTGTGTACATAGGAATGTTTCGAAGTACCCAGGCATGGGCATGTCATAAAATTTTACATGGAAATATGTACGGGTCATGATTTAAAACAAGAACCCAGTGATGATGGAAAACATCATGTAAAATTAGTAAACCCCGTGACCTCCTTCAAATTTGACCTCAGATCATGATATCATCTGTTTCCAGGAAGTAAATAGGATATACCTAAGAAAACATTTAGTTATAACTATGGTGAATATGATTATGTGGTGATGAAATTTGGAAAGATTAATTCCCTTATAGATTTCATGGGACTCACGAACCATATATTACAACCATTCTTATATCAGGTCATGGTATTATTCATCGATTATATCCATGTGTACTCAACGTCAAAGGAGGAGACGCAAGACACATGAAGATGGTTCTAGGAATTATCTGTGATAACAAATTTTATAAGAATATATCTTACTATGAGTTATGTATTTAGGAGGTACATGTTGTAGAATAGGTTATCTCAAAATAATGTTTATCATTGGACTCAATTAAGGATGAGTTAGTGTTATAATGGGAGCCACCGAAGATAATGACGTAGGTGCGGTGTATCCAAGGGAAAAATGTCTATTTCCAGAGATTCATACCCAAATTCTCTAGGAGATTAGCTCCCAAGAAATATTTTTCCTTGTAGGGGAATCATTTTTTGTGTCTAAAGAATTTAGAAAAAATATTTTTAGGTGTTGAGACAGAGATTAATGAGCATTCCCATTTTTTGATATCGATAGGAGGGTATCGAGAACATAATGTTCTTAGATTCATCAGAAACCAAGCATGGTGGTGTTCTAATGCTGGGGTAGCAAGTGATTGAATATGATTCACATCATTCAAGACCACATGATAAAAACTATGTGACCCATGATCTTGTGTTAAAAGAAATATTTTTTACACTAAGGTTGTATCGACACTAACTGATGTATGAGTGGATTATCATCTATTCTGGCCACAAGTGTCTCAGGTATATATTCTCTGAGAAGGATCGTATAATGATACATAAGAAATATATATATTTCCTCTAGGATTGTGACTTTATGATTTTAAATATACTTGAGAAGAGGAGTATAGTATAATATTTACATAGTAGGAGATATTGTTCACAGTTGTTGAATGAGTAATTAGAGCAGTTGGCCTCATTGCATTTTTCCTTTTCTGGAAGGGGCTGTGCAACATACCTATAGTTGATGGTTTTCAACCCTCCACTTTTATACAGATTCATGGGAAGAACATCTTGGGGATTTTGACTGTGAGACCCCACATAAAAAAATATCCACTATACATGCACATGATGTATTTTCAGAAGATGGGATCATTTCATTTTTCATAGAGGATGCATAGTGGTACCATTAATATTGGGTGAGAGGTTCTAATATAGTTTCATACATATCATTTTAAGGTACATCCATGTGTGTAAAAGATATACCTAGACCACTGATTTTAGTTTTAGTGTCTCTGGATGAATAATTGAGTTGTATAGATTTTTCTCTCAATGCCTTGCCTATTAGTAAGTTAAGGATGAGAACGATGTTATAATTGTATTATTTTTAACCCTTGAGGTTCCAGAGTGGTTTTCGGATGGGATAATGGAAAAATTCAGGATTTTCATTCCATATATTTCCATGGTACATGATTCATTTGGATATTCACAAACTCACCAATTTGTTCCACTTACTTGAAATCTGAGGGCATAGTTCAGTAGATAGATTGCTACACCTCTACATGCTGAAGATTTACTGACTCCAGGGAGTTCCCTTGATGATCATTTATGAACAAGATTCTCGCATCACATATCAATTATAAATTGATCATAGGAGACTTTTCAGATTCTATTGAATTTTAAAACGTATTTTCACCACCAGACTAACGACCATACTAATAAGACCATTCAGGTTTTGGAGTACATGAAGCAAGCATTCATGATGGAAAATGTCCATTGTTTTGAGGGTCATATACCATTGGTGGAGTTTCTATATTAAATTACCTACCATTCCTCCATTTTTATATCAACATCTAATGCCTTGTATGGGTGACCATGAAGGTCACCACATTTCTAGATGGACCCTGGAGAGTCTGCACTTATTTTTCCAGAGTTATTGTGAGGCACAACTAAGAAGGTTAAGATCATCCAAGATTGGTTGAGGACTACACATAGTCATGAAAATTAATTTATGGATTGATGATAGAAGCCATTAATTTTCAGGGAGGGGGTCCATGTGCTCCTATGGGTTTCACCTTGATATGGATTATATAGATTTTTCTGGTGCAACAAGGTTTCTCTAATATTTACTGGCCCATTATATATACTACATTGAGTTGGAGGGGTGGTTCAATACATAACACTACTACTGTAGTAATACCAGGTGTATGACAACTTCCATGTGTCGTAGATAAGTAGGTATGAATGTGATCAGTCAAACATTATTAACTAGGCTGATATGGACATTGAGGATAGAGATACAATTTTTGAGTAGTCAGTGGATATTGAGGATCAACAAGAGTGGATCCTTCTCAAGAAAGAGATTTCATTAGTGTGTGTCTAGTGTTAGTATGTAAATACATATAAGAGGACTTAGGAGTGGGATACTGAGATGCATGACCAGTACCCACATCACATTGTGTAGCCATTTTTTTCATTTAAAAAAAATCAAAATGATGAAGAAAATGTAGAAACTCATATTTTTCCATTTATTGTTTTATGATATTTTATGGATTATTTTTGAGACCCAGAACTAAGATAGAGTTTGATTCTAACACCTTTTGTGTATAGAACGAATTTTTTAAATATATTAAATTTAATAAATCTATGTGCATGAGATTTTCCATAAATATTATAATAAATTCAAAAGGAAGGATCAGATCAGAAATATAATACATCCATAGATTGTAGATTTTAGGTTTTACCGAAGGTGAGATATAACCTCAAGATATGTCAGGCATTCGAGTTTACCTGTATTCGTGGGTGAGCTTTGAAATGAATTTATTTAATAAAATTAAATTGATTAAATTTTCAACTAGTGTTATAATATATTTATAATCCCACATTTTAATGGATTTTTGGGTTAGCCACATAACCCATAAAATTAAATAGATATGTTGGATATCATAGAGGAAATTTGGTAGGAAGTCGATAGCTAGATTTAGTATCTTTGATCGATTTGTATTGGAAATAAGAGAATTTAAACAACAAAAATTTTCTATCTTTTTTCTCCATCATCCATTGATTAATTTTAATCTATGATGTTATTTTAGTTTTATTTCATACCAATTATTAATTCTTATAATTACTGTGAATCAATTTTCCAACAGATTGATTCATATATTGGACCTATTGTAGGATGGGTTAATCTTTGTGGTTTTTTTTGGAGAGTTATTAATTTATTATTGGTTCTTAATTCACTATTCTAAAGAAAAAACATTGAGTCAAATTGTACATTGATTATGATTTTTTCTCTTTTCATGTTTTTTTAATAATTTTTCTATGTGTGTTCATCACTAGGATTTCATTGGACCAGTGGTTCAACCTAAATACTGAGAAATAGAATTTAGAACAATTGTTATGTTGATAAATTGTATGATATCATATATTTGGATTTGGTATTATTCTAGGATCATGAGACTATGTTAGGAGTGATAAAATTGTACATGGTTGTAGATTTCTAGTTTTGAGTGGTATGCGGAAAAGAGGTGAGGAGGAACCGAGCTCCAACCTATGCAAATCAAATGATCAGATTCTACTGAGTGGTGATGGAGAGGCTCGGTCCGAGTAGATATTTTCTTCCCAGTAGGATTCATAGATGATTCAGGGGGTTGATGTAGCAGATAAAGAGGGTAGGGAGAAACTCACATGATCTGTGAAATTCTGCGGTATATGGCATCTCTTCTGGAGTAACATGCTATGTGGACCCATGTGTGGATGATGGGGTTTCCACAATTAAATTAATTATCACACGATGTGTGTCTCTATTGCATATAATGTGAATAGACCATGAAAATAAATTTATGACTTAGAAGGTACATGGAAATATCCTAGAGCACCCATGTTTGAACACGCCATGTTCTCCTACAATGACACATCCATGATCAGTTTACATGGAAATATTCGTGCTCTTGGAAACAATTTTAACTACACCTGAATGAACACACCATGTAGTTTGATATGGATATGGGAACATTCCATGATACATTGTAAGGGACTAGTGTTGAAAGTCAATATTATGTACTAAAGGTTAAGGGTGGAGTGGAAGCGTGGTTGGGATGACACCCAACATTGATTTTTACCATGATCAATGATTATTATGGGATCAATACAACTATTAACGTCAGTATCCATGGAAAATAATCAATGATTTCGATAAATATGGAAGAATCTAGAAACATTTAGAGATGATCTTTCACATAATGTTTATAATTAATTTAATTAATTTTATAAAAAACCCAGATCATCAATATTTTCTTCATTGATGATGTTGATCATTTGGAATGACCCTTATGGATTATGTCATTGCGATTGCAATGATCCCAACTAGAATCCTTCTAGTAGTGACCCACATGTGCTCTAATTTCCTCTGATCGACACCACTCATTCTATGGGTGCTATCACGTTGAAACGAGTGTCTTGTGTTGGTCGATCTTGATCGCTTATTCTTCAGCCTTGAAGTATGTCTCTTGTTCTTGAGAGGGGCAGTAAGATCATTCGAGAGATGAATTATTTAACTAAAAAATTATCAATTCCCTAAGTGTGTGGTGTGTTCTCTATAGAACAATAGAAAAACATGTCTATTTATATGGATGGAACATTAGTTACATTATTTAATTACATAATATCAATTAAATACATTCATGAACTTTGAGAAAACCCATGCTCATAATAATAATACCGAGTCATTATTTATGGTGCGCCAACATGAGAAAAAAAAATTATAAATAAAATCCTACGTCACAAAATAATAGCATCTTTATTATTATTTTAACTTGTTCCAACTAATAATTATTTACTGTCTTGTAAATAATTATTTAACAACCAAACTGGACTTGGTCCTCTCGAACTCCACTTCCATTTATTGATCACCGGAATAAATAAATAAATAATTTATTCTCTTAAATAAATATTTTATTTACAAGCTAGTCAATAAATAATGATAAAATGTTCAATAAAATAAATAAATATATATATTATTTAATTAATGCGATCATCATAACATGAATAAAAATTTTCCACGATCTTTAGAATAATATTTATTAATTAAATTAAAATATATTTTAACTAATACAACAAAAAACACTTCATGTGTGAACCTCTAGAACTACAAAAAAAACATGGTTTAGCGGCGGTTTTGTGGCGGCGGTTCACAAAACCGCCACTAAACCTTTTTCGGTGAAGGTTTTGCGGTGGTTTTTAATAAACCGCCGTGAAACTCGAATTATTTTACATAGACGCCGACCCTTTCCCCCTCCCCCTTCGTGATCCCTAACCCTCGCGACTCCGCACCCCCCGCACTGTCGGCGACTCCCCACCCCCCGCGCTGCCGGCGACTCCTCACCCCCGCGCTCTCCGGCGAAACCCGCACCCCCCGGCGCCCCCCTCGACCTCCGGGGAAACCCGCCCCCCCGCGCCCCCCACGCTCTTGGAAAATCTAGGTCCTACTACGCTTGGTGGAAGGTTGGTTTGTTTATCATATAGTGGGACATACTTGTGTGATTGAAATTAATTGAATGGAAATTCCATTTATCTAAAAATTAAGCACTTCTAAATCTTGATAAATGCAGGTCTTCACCAAAACAACTGGAGGATATTCCTACCCCTTAATACATGGGCAGTGTAATTTATTTTAATTTTTTTTCATGCATATGATAATTTTTCCACTTCTTTTTTGATAAATTATATATCATGTTTTTCGTTATTATGTTCTTATAATGAGTTTTGTTTGCATAATACAAGATACTATTATGATTCTCAATTTTATTTTTCTTATCTATATGACATTTTTATGAACACTTTTATGTGTATTTTTATACTTTGATTATACATTGTTTATGTTGTGGAAATGAAGGTATTTAATGATGGTCGTTGATGACAATATGGAAGAGGAGTCTTAAGTGGGGCTGACTTTCACAAAAAACTGCATTGGAAAGAGAAATACAAGGGAGTCAACATAGACAAAATCTTAGGCTTGTGGTTCCTCTTCATTCTCTAGAAATTTTTATTGCACTTTAATTTCTATTAGATTTACATCATCCAAAGATTAATGAACTTTTATATACATATTTTTACATTTCAGTAAATGTTTTGTAGTTTTATTGAATTGGTTTCATTCATAAATGTCTAAAAATTTCTTGTAAAAAATGTCCTGATAACTTTTATAACTTTATATGATCGCATGTTTTTGTGGATGTTGTGAATCAGGTGGGATTTGATATCAATATTTCTACTATCATTGAGTGGCTGTTTGTTCGTCTATAGTTTAATTTTAAGATAGAATTGAGGAAGGAGGCATCTTTATGAAGACCTATAGTGTGATCAAGGGTTATTTTTAGTAGCACTTCATGACATCTAATTGGGTTACTAGTATTTTTTTCAATTCTATTCAGTTTTTAAGAAGTTCCATCGACTAGGGTGGTTATTATATCATGTGCAATCACACGGGGGTTGATGCTGGTTTTTTTTAAATTATGTAAAGGAAATATCCATATATTGGTCTTCAAAGACCAAAAATCCAAAAATCCTTCATTTTTATGAAATATTATAAGCAAAAAGATTCACCCACCTCTCAAGGGGATCCTCAAGATGGAAAAATATGGCCTACATCTACTCTTTCCAAAATATAGTAGATTATAGAAAATTGATGAGGTGTTGGTCCTCCTCAATAATTCCCTGAACAAATTAGAATGATACTGGGAATTGATGATATTTCATTAGAGAAGTTGTGAAACCATTATTTTGGTCTGGTATTTGAGATAGATATAACCTTTCTCTCCTTTCCTGTTTTCATTGAAGAACATATCTCTTTATTGTTGGGTTAGTTTTTCGTCAATCTTTAGGCTCAGATGTCTAATATTAACATGTATTCTATTCCTCCTATATCGGGTTTGGATGCGGAAGGTTGGGTATATATGTGCTCAAACCTAATTGAGTTATTCCCACACATGTCATGTATATATAGATAATGTACAAATTAGTTGTGTATTATGTTGGGAAAAGGGATAATTGGGTTAATTTGACCTTACATGGTGGTCGGTGATTATAGATCAATAGTCGATCTCTCTATAATTCATTCGTTTCATATTATTATCAGGATATGTAATATTTCCCTATTAGGTGTATATTTTTTCCATTTGTTTTCATATTACCTATTGTACTATTTTTTATTCTCTAAAGTAAATAACATGACAGAATGTAAATATTTAGTTTATTTTCTCTTATTTTTATTATTATGAACATATTCATATATATGGTTGGGTGCATGCCTACATGTACATTATGAAGAGGCTTACCATTATAATTATTCATTCTCGTCACTTATCTTTAAAAAATGGCCTATGGTGGAAAGAATTGGGTTTTGGTGGCCTAGTCTTCCACCGTGAGGAGGTCATTACTGCGTCGAGTCTCAAAAAACCATAATGAGAAATAAAAACACATGGGTCATCAAAATAATGAAATATCTAAAAAATTATTTCAATTATGAAAAATATACATGCCACCTTATCAACAACTACATGACTTAAATATTTCAAAATACCAACATATATTCCTATGATGTAGACATTGTTTTTGGGAGAGGCAGATAGATAGAGAAGGGGAAGGGGAATAAATTATATGGTTAGGAAGAAGTATATGTAACCAACACATCAAAAAGGTGATGCTAATGTCAAATAGGACATCATTTGATTATAAACTACTTGCATCAACCTTGGATAAATTCCTCTACAACATCATTCATGGCCATGGTTGGGGTCAAACATGTAGTATTATTTCCATTATGTATGACTACATTTGATGTTACCTTTACATTGTTCCTCATTTATTTTTGGATTTTTTGGTTAGATTTTGGAGATTATTTACACTGGATCATTGTATAAATCATCTGATCTGATAATTATTTTTCTCAAAACTGATATGAGATGTCCCAACATTATTATCTCATGCTGTAACATGTCATTGGGTTAGAGGTACATCACCATTTATAATTTTTAATTAGTTTTAATTAAAATTATATTAAGTTAAGTTAATTTGTTGATTGACTTGGTTCAACTTCATAGGTAATTTTTTTGGGATAAAGGTTGGAGTTCACCACAAACAATACAGAAGTGGTTGGTTATTATATAGGTGTGATGAGGTGGGCTGGTGATTTTTAGGAAATTATTACTTGTTGGTTTTAATTGAAATAAATTATAATTTTTATAATAAAATTATATAATTAACTATAAATTGTATATAATTATGTATTTGGTGTTGTGCCTTGAGATAGGTACTAAAGATATGATTTCAGATTTAAAAAATCATAGACAAGAGTTATAGGGTTGTTCTTAAAAAGTGAAAAAAATATAATTGATGTGAGTAGTCCTTCTGCATTTCCCACGTGTTTATGAATTTGATGTATGTATGTGTTTTACATTCTCACCACTGTAGTGATCAAACCCTTTTAAAAAATTAATTTTTTTTATTAAAATAAAATTATTATAAATGAGATTAATAATGTTTCAATGTCTAAGACAACCCTTGAATAAAAAACTGGTTATTTATATGTCGATGGTTGAAGAAATGATTATAAATGTCTGACTTGTAATACTCAAACCTAGAGAGGTGACACTTCGATGAATAAAGTGAACATAGTGTCCCTCTTTATAGTTGGTTGTGTATGAAACCATTGATAAACATCATTCCTCTTGGAGGACATCTAAGGTCAAGCCTAAACAATCACATAATGTCTCAGGTTTAAAATGTAATATGATCAGTTTCGATCACACATCAATGGGGTGTTGTTTGAGGCAACATAAATGTGTGATCGATAGTGTTATGATAAGTGTGTAGCCCGATATTCTTATTCCTCCTCAATGAGGTGTTGACGCTGTCTCCTATGGACCAGATTTGTTCTGTTGGTCTGAAGTGGTAAATGTGATCAATGAATCATCTTTATTATATTATGCATACTTTATGATCAATGGTTCATCTTTATTATATTATGTTTCTGTAATCTTACACTATCGTATATTTTTGTGTAGGCACATTGTGATATACATGGATAAAAGCTGGATCACATTACCGAGGAACACACCTCAATATGTTAAGGGTTTGAATGAGTTTTTAGATTTTGAAATTTCTAATCGATCCATTGAAGGGAGAATATGATGTCTATGTCCTAAATGTAAATTTAGAACATGGTTGAAGAGGGATGAAGTTTATGAACATTTAATACTGAAGCAATTCCCTGATCAATATTTGTGTTGGATTTGGCATGGAGAATCCAACAATACAGAAAGATTGAGGACTGATGTTAGTCCATAGAATGAGGTCCCAAGTTTGTCGCCAATGGAAAATGAAATGAAAAACCTCATAAATGATGCATTCGGCACTGCAAGACACCACTATGAGCATCAAAACATATCAGAACAACCAGAATATGATGCTACAAATTGCAACGTGACAAGTGATGTTTTTGAGACTGTAACACAAGCAGATCAAGATTGTAACATATCATTGGATCCTCCTCTTGATTATGTGGAGCCAAATGTAAGGGAAAACTTCAGTGAGGAAAATACGTTTCATGATTTAGTTGAAGATGGAAATCACGAGTTGTATAGTGGGTGTTTGAAATATTCAAAGCTTTCATTTCTGCTGAAGTTGTACCATATCAAATGTCTTTGTGGAATTACAAATAAGGCAATGTCTATGTTATTTGAATTGATTCGTGATGCATTTCCTGAAGCAAAAATCCCAGAATCGTTTTATGAGATGAAAAAAGTTGTAAACAAGCTTGGTCTGAATTATACAAAAATACATGCGTGTCCCAATGATTGTATGCTTTACTGGGGAGAGGATTCAAGTAGACAGAATTATAAGAAATGTTCTTCTTCTAGATGGCAGTCAAAGGGTAATTTTGGAAGTATGACTGAACATAATTTCATGGAGAAGAAGAAAAGGAAAACACCTGCAAAAGTTTTGCACTACTTTCCTTTGAAGCCTCGATTGCAAAGATTATTCATGTCATCAAAAACCGCCAAACACATGAAGTGGAATGCTGTAGATAATAAAAATGATGGGTTAATGAGAAATCCACGAGATTCCCAATCGTGGAAGACATTTGATTCATTACATCCATATTTCTCAGCTGATCCTAGGAATGTTCGATTGGGATTGGCTGCCGATGGATTCAACCCATTTGGGACTTTCAGTACGAGTTATAGCATTTGGCCAGTTGTTTTGATCCCTTATAATCTGCCTCTGTGGATGTGTATGAAACAAACATCTTTTATCATTTCTATGATTATTCCTGGAAAAAAAATGCCTGGAAATGATATTGATGTATACCTGCAGCCTTTGATTGAAGAATTGCAGGAGTTATGGAGCAACGGTGTTGAGACATTTGATGTTTCTTCTAAAACAATGTTCAAAATGCATGCTGCTTTAATGTGGACCATTAGTGACTTCCCTGGGCTTGGGAATTTATCTGTTTGGAACACTTATATGGGTTTGGCTTGTCCCGTTTGTAACTTTGATTTCAAGCCCAAACGGCTACCTCACAGTAGAAAATGGTGCTTCTTGTGCCATCGAAGATTTCTTGATGCATCTCATAGATTTCGACTGAAAAAATCAAAATTTAATGGTTCCATTGATCGTAGACCACCTCCAAAGTTGTTAACCGGTTCTGAAATATTGAAACAGCTTGAAAATGTTAAAACATAATTTGGGAAGGTTCATAATTTGAATGATAGCAGAGAACGAGTGCGAAGTGCATCGTCAAGTGAAATCAGAACGCAACAATGGAAGAAAAAAAGTATATTTTTCAAACTTCCGTATTGGGAATTTAATTCTTTGCACCACAATCTTGATGTGATGCATAGTGAGAAGAATGTATGTGATAATTTGATTTTCACATTACTTAATGAGCATGGAAAGTTGAAGGATCATCTCAATGCTCGCAAAGACTTACAAGTAATGAACATAAAACGTGATCTATGGCCATATGAGAATGAAAAGTATGCTCCAGCCATTTTTTCAATGAAAAATAGGGATAAAGATACGTTCCTTCAAATTTTAAAGAATGTGATGGTATCTGATGGGTATTCGAGTAACATCTCGAGGTGTGTTGACTTGAAGAATCGTAAGTTATATAAATTGAAAAGTCACGATTCACATATTTTGTTACAACAGTTACCACCATTGTCATTGCGTACATTATTACCTGAAAAAGTTACTGCTATTGTACTCCAATTATGCACATTTTTCAGGCAATTATGTGAGAAAGCTCTACATCCATTTCAGCTTGACAACCTACAGGAGAGGTTTGTATTGACCCTTTGTGCAATGGAGATGATATTTCCTCCATCGTTTTTTACTCTCATGATGCATTTAACTGTGCATTTGGTTGACGAAGCTAAATTAGGAGGCCCCGTTCATTATCGATGGATGTATCCAATTGAGAGGTATTTTATTTATATGTTTCCAGTTAAGTAAAAAAAATTTGGCATTTAAATAAATGCATAATATTTTTTTTTTCACAGATATCTTGGGCATTTGAAAGCATACGTGAGAAATAAAGCTCAACCAGAAAGCTCTATTGCTGAAGGCTATTTGGCCAAGGAGTGTCTCACCTTTTGTTCCAGATATTTGGATGATATTGAGACAATATTTAATCGAGTTGGACGTGTTGACGACACATCAACTCTTTCTCAAATGCATCAGAAATCAAAAATATTTCCTGCTATTGGCCGATCAGTTGGGATGACCTCATACGCGACACTAACAGAATTGGAATTATTACAGGCACATAGATATGTGCTGCTGAATAGTGAAATTGCAGATCCATTTATTGAAGAGTTGATGATACAAACAAAGAGACGAATGAGAGTCTGAACACGAAATGTAAAAGATATAACGAAAGCTGTGAATAAAGAGCTGGTAGAATGGTTTGCACGACGTGTAAGTTTATAAATATTGCAATAAATACGAATATTAGTTTGACACATACAATTTGCAAATATATTAATTTTTTTTTTCAGATCATGAATACTGATACTCAAGCAGACTTGTCATAAGATTTGAAGTTTCTTGCTAGAGGTCCTATAAAACAAGTTAGAAAGTTCGGCACTTATAATGTGAATGGTTTTAGATTTCGTACAGTCGATCGAGAAGTGGGTTTGAAAACACAGAATAGTGGAATATTTACATTTTCTGAAGTGGACTACTATGGAAAGCTGCATGATATTATTGAATTAAACTTCCAAGGGCATTTTTCTATTGTTTTATTCAAATGCAAATGGGTCAATATTATTAGAGGTGTTAAACGAGATTCCTTGCAATTTACTACTGTAAACTTCTGTCGCTTGATGGATGTTGGTGATCGTGAACTGCATGATCCATATATCTTAGAATCGTAGGAAAAAATGGTATATTATGTGAATGATGTTGTGGATGAAGGGTGGAGTGTAGTTACTCACGTAATACAAAAAGATTTGTATGATATGGGTGATGAAGTGGAAGATTTGACCTCTACAATTGAATTTCATCAACAACAGGAAGCAGAATTATTTGTCCATCATGATATTGAAAATATTAGTCTAGCAAGGATGAATGAAGTGGATGAATCAATGGAGCAGGAAACCGACATTATTGAAGGGGAAAATGATTGTATGTACAATTATTTATTCATTCAGCAACCACTTGTTTCATTTCTGTAGTCATTCATTATCATTGTTATATATATTTTGTTTATTAGTACTAGGCATCTATTATCATTTTTAATTTTTTTTCTGCATAAATTTTTTGAAATATATATTCTGAACTTAATTTTCTTTGATTAAATGATAGGAATGGAAAGGAAGAAGCGGTACACCATTCCTTCTACTTCTGCGATAGATGATGATCCGTCTGTCCCCACAACATCTGAGGCAGCAGCTGCCTACATCCCTGCATCATCTCCCCCTGCACCATCTCTGACACCATCAGTGGATGCCTCATTAGAGGATGAGTCATCACCTCCCCCTACAGGAGCCTCAGAAGTGGGGTAGCGACACGCCCCTTCCAGTTCATCACGGACATTCTGGAGGGTCACAGTCATAGGTACAAATTTTAATTAAATAAATTTATTGCATTTTGTTTATAGTAATTGTTTGCTCATTGCAGATGAAAACAATGCAACCGTGGAAAAACACATAAACATTTCTGATGTTTGGAACATGCATGGCGAGAAGATAGTGGTGCCATTTGATTTTTATGGGGTCCCGACGGATGACGCCGCAGGTTTACTTGGTCAGATTATAGGTCAACTGGCAGCGGAGCCCATTTCCCTGCCTATTTCATATGATGATTGGAGGCATATGCCTCTAAACTGGAAAAATGAAGTTTATGATTCTCAGATAAAGGTAATTTTATTACTTTATGATTTAATTGAATGTCATGTTACTAATATATTCAAAATGAATTTCTTTATACAGATGTTCTTCCACTTTACCGTTGCTGATGTGATAGCACGGAAGTGGACATTGAAAAATCTTGGGAAAAAATGGAAAGATTTAAAATGGAGGTTATGGTGTGATGTCAACGATACTTTGTTGACCTTGCAGTAGATGTATGAGAAGCTACCCAGTGGGGTACTGAAAGAACAGTGGAAGGTTTTTGTCGATAGACATCGTGATGAGAAGTAGATGGTATTGAAATATATATTATTATATTATCCTCATTTTACATTTATACATGTACATGAAGAGGAGATAGACATTGAATACAATAATATTAAATTTAATTTTATTTATTTGAGGATCTCTCAAGACAGAATGCTTCAAACCGGGCAAAGAAGGTCATCCCGCACACTGCGGGTTCAAAAATCTTTTCAAGAAGCCGAATTTCATTGGTAATCTTTTAATTAGTTTAAATATTTATAAGATAATATTATCTATTTAACATATTTAATTGTTTATTTATGTTTGTTTAATGCAGTCAGAGAGTTTAGGGCATTACGCATCCTGAACAGAACTGTGGCTGGATGTTCATAAAAAAACAAATGGAAGTTTTGTTAATGAACCTGCCAGAGAAGTTGGGGTATGAAGTCAATTATTTATTATAATAACTTATTATCAGTTTTTACTGTGTTAATATATATTGATATTTTATTTATAGGAAAAAATTAAAGAAATATGGGATGCCAATCCTGGACCATCCTACTCAGTCTCCCAGGATGACCCGGTTGGTAAAGTCCTTGGGAAGGAGCATCCTTGTAGAGTGCGCGGGATGGGTTTGGGACCTGTACCATCTGAGGTCTTTCGCATTCCATCATGGATTTCAGCTACATCTACTCCTTCTTATATTCATCTCATACCTGAAGATGCTCAGAGGGAGATGTCTTCTCTACGAAACACAGTTCACCAGCAGGGGGATCAGATATCTGGTTTGCAGAAAGAGTTGCTTGAAATACGTCAGTATATGAGCAGATATGCCCACGGTGGTAGTGCATCGGGTAGTGGTGAGAAGGTAAATCACAAAAAAATCAAAATCATTTAGTTTGGAAACTTTTATTGGTTTTAAGTTTTATTATAAATATGCAACAATATTTAATTTTCAATATAATGTTCTAACAGGTGGCAGCAGGTGGTGGAGATGAAGGTGGAGGGGGTGACGATGCAGCATCAGATGATGAGTAATAGTATTGTTGATGTGTTGAACAAGTATGATAATGGTTGGTTTGTATATGTAACATTTATGGCACATAGTTTCCACCAAACATTTCCATATATGTAACCCATATTTATACCATTTCTACTATATAGTAGCATTCGGGTATCCCCATTGTGTAAGCTCGATTCATAAATGGATTGGGTGTTCTGACACGCTGGTCGGGTTGGTTTCATCTTTTATGACAAATGTTATGGAGTTTGTGAGTGTGAATCAGATAAGTGTCACATGTGCGATTAAGGTGAATCTAACCTAGTTCTCTTATGAGCAGTTGGTCTATCTCTTCGTTTCATGACTAGGACAATCCTAATTTGGGGAACATCATGTCAGATATAGTAAAAATGTCCTTCTAGGTAGTAGAAGTGATGGAAGTGTCTTAGAGGTGATGGAAGTGTCTCCAATCTTCTGATAATATTTATACTCTCTTAGTGTACTCTTTCTTAGCAACAAGCATGTCCCCTATCTTTACGTCATCCTTGATGCACTAAGAGAGCATCAGTTATATACCGAGCTAAAGCTATCAAGTGTTATTCTTTTTTAATAAATATGTTTTATCAATGTTTCATGCGGGATGCATGGTTTTTATTGAGGCATGGTTAGTTCTTGTGTGATACCAGAGTTCCTGTGTAGGAATGCCTTGGACAGACTTTTGGACACCAACCATTTCCTTTGACTTGATCACTAGATGAATGTCATTCTAGGCTCAGTCAATGATCTTATGTGGATGTTTTGGTCTTTTACCAATATCTCACTTGTAAACTTGGAGTATGGACTACCTAGGGATAGTTACTTGGACTCTAACTTGATGATCTTATTTTATCCCAAACTTATCATCAGACTCAAAGGTGATGTTTAAAGGGTAATGATTATAGTGGGATGGATCCAGGTTCCACCCTTGTTCATGTTGGGGAACAATGTATTAAATGGTTAGGTGATGGAATGACTAAGAAATTTCATTGAAAGTCAGGTATGGGCTTATGTGAATGTGATTGTGGTAAACACGAGATTTCATAGAGGAAGGAATTGTGGTTCAGGTTGTGATATGTGAGTCATCTAAGCTAAGTATCTTGGGAATGGTTAGCTGAAAGTGGATTGAATTATTATACTTCTTCTTAGATGTATATAGGTGAAAGTATCCATTTAAACCTAGGTGATCTCTATATTCTATTTTGATTTATTTTTCAGGGCAGTGGTGTAGCAGAACCATTTTTTTTCCAGTTCAGCATTTAGCGGCGGTTTTAACCGCCGCTAATGCCATACTTGGTGGCATTTATCGGCGGTTTTAACTGCCGCTAAATATATTACGTTTATATTTAGCGGTGGTTTTTACCGCCTCAAAATAGGCGCATCAAACGGCATAATTTTGCGGCGGTTAAAACCACCGCGAATAAAAAAGTGTGGAAGACCCATAAAACCGCCGCTAAATGGAGAGAAACCGCCGGGAAATGAGACATCTACGACACATTTTTTAAACCGCCGCGAAATAGACAAAACCGCCGCTAAAATATTGCCAACGCCAAGTTTAGCGGCGGTTTTTGTAGACCGCCGCCAACCCATTTAACGGCGGTTTAAACCGCCGCTAAGGGATGCTTTTGTTGTAGTGTAGGATTACTTCTCCTTGGCATTAGGCGAGAATGCATAAAGCCCAAGAGTACTATCTAGCAACAGCTCAAGGAACCCAAGAGATAGAACATAAAGTTCCAACAACGACATCCACATATGAAAATTCACTGTGTAATATAATCCCTTTGTCTCAATATCTCATCAAGAAGGTTTCATGGTAGGGTCATCAAGCTTTATGATTGATACTTCATTCTTTGAAAGCCTGAAATAAACTCATTGTAACACCATGGCCATGGAATTTCGCACGACGGTTCTTTTTCAATAAAAGGGCCGAGATATCAACTTTCATAAATAGAAGGGATAAATCCTTCCTCGACTAATCCATTAATATCAAGTCACTCATGACACACTCAACGTAGCCTACTTTCTGCCAACTATCTGTGTGACGGTTTTCATCAGTAAATCAAAGTGCATGAGTCATGACATGTATTACAGATAATCTTAAATTCTATGGATCATTACATACACTCATAGATAGAAATATCTGATGATGCTAAAACATGTTAAATTCCTACTGGAATTTCTATTCTCATAAACTCCTATCTTGGAGATTATCAAGGGAGAACTTCATGAGAGGAAGTCTCATATGCATATGAGTAATTGCACCGGATGGTCCTTATGCTATGTATCCTTTCATATTATGTCATCCAACCATAGAACTATATTTAATAATATTGTTATAGCATTTCAAAGTTCTCATTATAGTGTGGAACTTCCTTGACTTTATCAATGAAACAAATAAGCTAGGATATTATTTCATCATAGTGTTTTAGAACAATGAAAAATATGTAATATGATGTTTATTATTTAAATACATTAAATATCCATGTAATCAATGTAAAACCAGTTGGTTCTAAGAGACCAAATCTTACAATCTACCACTTGGACTAGAGCCAATTGTCTATGACTTTCCATCTGCTAGACCTCTCAGGATGATCATGTTTCTGCTGAGTCAAGGCTTTAGTTAAGGGGTAATCTATGTTGTCTTCCTTGGAAATAGTACTCAATGCAACTTCACCTCTCTGAAAAAAAATCCCTCAAAAGTTGATACTTCGCAAGTATGTGCTTTATACACCGATGTGACATTGGACCATTTGTGAGATCCGCCCCTGCAGTATTATTACCATACAGTGTGATGGGATCTTTATTGTTTGGTATCACATACAGCTCCTAGATGATGCTTTGCAACCAAACTGCTTCTTTAGCTTTCTTAGAAGCTACTATATACTCATAATCTGCTATAGAATCTGTGACCACACTCTTCTTTGATCTCTTCCATCTCACTACACCTCTATTAAAAGTGAATATATATCCTATTTGCGACATTAGGTCATCTTGATCCATCTGGAAACTAGAACATGAATATCCTATGATAACTAGTTCCTTATCACCTTCATAAACCAAGAACATATACTCAGTACGCCTCAGAAACATTAGGATAGACTTGAATTCCATCCATTGGTGGTCACCTGGGGAAGCATAATATCTGCCTACTGCACTTAATGCATAGGTGACATCCAGCCTAGTACATAGCATGGCATATATGACTGACCCAATCATGGATGCGTAAGGATTCTTTTCCATTATCATTATTTCCTCATGTGTCTGAGGACACATTTTCTTGTAAAGATTAATTCCATGTGATGCTGGAATCAATCCCCTCTTGTATTGTTCTATATTGAATCTTTTTAGTATCATATCAATGTATGTACATTGAATTAGGCCCAGAATTATCTTGGATCTATCATTATGGATCTTGATACCAAGAATATATGCTGTGTTTCCCAATTCCTTCATGGAGAAGCATTGATTCAACCATTCCTTAACAGACTATAAGACCATTTTCTCATTTCCATTAAGTAATATGTCATCAACATATACTATTAATAAAAATATTGTACTCCCACTAAACTATTTATAGACACATGGATCACATTCGTTCTTGATAAAAACAAATTTAGTTATGGAATCATAAAAAACAATCTTCCATGACCTAGATGATTACATTAATCCATAAATGGTTTTCTGAAACTTTGATACCTTATTTGCATCTATTGGAGTAAAAAATCCTTCAGTTTGTTTCATGTAGACATCTTTGATAAGGTTCCAATTAATGAAGGCAGTTTTGAAATCCATTTTTCAAATCTTATTGTAACGGTAAGTGGAAATGGCCAATAGAATTTTGATGGATTTTAGAATTGCAACTGTTTAAAAGGTTTTGTCCTAGTCAATGCCTTGATGTTGTTTGAACCCTATTGCATCCATTTGTTCCTTATCGGTACTTACTTGTCCTTCCATGTCCAGTTTCGTCTAAAATACCCATTTTCAACCAAGAGGCTTTACATCAACTGGAGGATCTAAAAAATCTAGACATGGTTTTGGTACATGGAATCCATTTCAGAATTCATGGATTCTTGCTTCATAACAATATCTGAGCCACTAACTGCTTCCTTTTAGGTTATATGATCATTATTATCAACTAATAATGAGTCACCAACCTAGGTAACTAAAAAATTGTACCGTTCCAGTTCTCGAACCTCCCTTGTACTCCTATGCTTCTGTTCTATCTATAGAACAGTTCTTTCTTCCATAGGGCTTTGTCAAATTAGTTATTGTACCAACTCTTGTGTACTTTGAGCCTCAATATCATCGAAGTCTATCTCACTCCCACTATCTCTTTTTGACATGTGCTCCCTCTCAAATAATATGGTGTGTCTTGCCACTATAGCCTTTTTTTCTCTGGGGTTTTATAGGTAATATCCCCTTGTTTCCTTGGGGTATCCTATTAAGGTACACTTTGTGCCTCGGGGTGCGTTTTTTACCTAAAGTGGACTTAACAAACAAATCGCTTCCCTACACATGTAAATTCGATAATATGGATTTCTTTCCACACCAAAACTCATATGGAATACCATTTATCAATTTAGTTGGTACTTGGTTTAGTATGTGTGCTGCTGTTTGTAATACATATCCCCAAAAGGATAATTGAAGAATTTCATGACTCATCATTTATCTCACCATGTCCGACAAGGTGCAGTTCCTCAGTTTGGTTGCACCATTCCACTGGTGCGTGTAAGGAGGAGTGTGTTGGGATAGGATCCCAGACTCCCGTATGTAATCAATGAAGTCTTGATTAAGATATTCTACACCTTAGTCTGAGTGGAGTTTCTTAATATTATTACCAAGCTGGTTCTCAACGTTATTATTGTATTATTTGAACTTATCCAATGTATCTGAATTATACCTCATTAAGTAGATATATTCATATCTACTAAAATCAACAGCTAAGGTTGTGAACTATGAGTACCCTCACCTTGAATCAATTAGAAATGGTCTATAAAAATTGATTTGAACCAAATAAAGAAGTTCTTTAGCCCTTCCACCTTTCCCACTATTTGGGGATTTGGTCATTTTTCCTTATAAACATGCATGACATACACCAAAGTGGTTTTAGTTTGAATGAATCTAAATATCCATATTCATGTAACTTCTTCAAGTGTTTCTCATTTACCTAACCTAGCTTGTGATACCAAATTTAGGTGTGGTATGAGTCATGTGAAGTATATTTTTTATCGATTGACATTACTTGTTTGTGTAATAAAATACATAAAGACCGTTGTATAAATGTTCCCTACCAAAAAAATGAAATATTTTTAAATAAAGAAAAATTCACTTCCAAAAATAAAAATAAATCCATATGTATCTAATCTGGATATAGAAATAATGTTTTTAGTAACAGATGGAACAAAATAAAAACCCTTTAACACCAATATCATATCAGTTAGCAACGTGAGGTGGTAGTCCCTAATAGATACAGTAGCACGTCTGCCTCTATTGCATGCTCGTAGATCTACCTCCCATCCATCAATCAACTGGAATGTACATGGTTCCTATATTTAGATACATATGTGACCACCAAATGCTTTATCTAATAACCAATTTGTAGAAATAGATATATTGAATTTGATAACAAACACACCTGGCACTTCCCCGTGCTTCTTAGGCTAGGTCCAGTTCTTCTTACCAGGGTCTCTTCTGGATAAATATGAAACAATCAACCACATGTTCCCTTTCCCTTGCTTTTATCTTCCTTTTATTAGAAGGTTGTGAAGAATCATTGGACTTAAATCTCTTCGCATTCCCTTTCCTCTTATCCACCATAAGGACATAAGGCTTTTGGCGCTTAATACCTTTTTCCACATGGAAAATGAGGATAATAAGATCATGAAGAGACTTCTCAATTTTGTTCATTTTGAATTTTATAACAAAGTTATAGAATCTCTAAGGGTGTGATATGAGAATGAGATCAGTGCTTAGTTCTTCACAAAGTTTAAAACCTAGATCATCCAAGTGATCAATGTAGTCAATGAGCTTGACTAAATGAGGCCCAGCTAGGTCACCCTCTCAAAGCGTAATATGAAAGAGTGCCTTAGATATCTCAAACATTTCTTACCTTTATCTCTCCAAGTAAATACCACAGACGTACTTGAGAATGCTATAAGAATCCATGTTTTCATGATATTTCATGAGAAAACTAGATATAGACGATAACATCAAACATTTAACATCGAACACATCATTCGTATGTTTCTCATAGACTAGTAAATCTGCATCATTCATGTCACAGACGGTTTTTTTATGTCTTTGTATTGATCCGACCCATTAGAGATCCCAATCCTTTTCATGGGTATTTGATGAGATGAATCTTGAGTTTTGAAGTTTCATATATGTCTAACCACCATAATTTGGGATCCCCATTGCTTGTTTAGGAGTTTTTGAAGAAAGGGTGGTTACTTCATGATTTGGGCCAACCGTGAGCCCATTCCCAGTTTTAAAAACTGAATTTGTTTCTTTTATAACTCTTTTTCTTTCATCCTTTTTCACCCATTAAACTTCCCACTTGTCCTATACTGATATATTAAGATTTATTTATCCTTTTGTACCCATTAGAAATTCATAATCTAGGTGAATTTGGGCTACTTATTTAGGTATTGGGCCAGCCTATGGGCCCATTTCCTGTTTTAAACAAATAATTTGTTTCATTTATATTTTTTTCATTTTTTACTATTTTTCGGTTATTCCACCTCCCCCTAGAATCAAATAACCCTATCCTAACCCTCATAATCGATTTCACCTCTTTGGAGCTCATGTGGGTCGCGGATTAGGGCGAAAAGTCTCAGGAAACCTCAAATCGCCCAGAATTTCCAATGTAACTTTTATCATTCATAAATCAATCAATTCGTACTCTTTTAGCCACCAATATTCTTCCCCTAGTTCTTCCATAACTTAGGAGTCTCTACAAGAATTTTCGAGACATTACCTTTTCTCTAGGGCTTCATATCTAATGGAAGACGAAGAGTTTTCTAGGATGAAAGGTGAGATTCCTTCTCCTTTCTTCTTCCTCTTTCCCCTCCTTTCATTATTTCTTGGTTTTATATTGTACCCTAGTCTTGATCGACCTAGTTTTTTGTTATAAAATGTTTTTTATTGGTTTTATGATTTTTTAGGTCTGGTATTTATAGTTTTAGGGTTTATAAACCTGCGGCGGGTGATTTCGGGTGTGCGTTTCAATTACGCCAAAGATTTGAGGTAGGATACCCCTTGCACATGCCTTTATTATTTAAGTTTTATCATTTTATTATTTTTAACACCTTATATATATGTTTATTATTGTTTTTCATCCTTTGGATAATTTTCTTGGTGTGCAAAGTGGTTGTTTAATCATTGTTTTGTGAAAGGTAGTGTTGTTTTGTCATGAAAATGCTCAACAAGTGTTTGTTTAAATGTTCCGTTATCTTTTGCAAATATTTTGTGAGGTTTATAATCTAGTTTTTGGTATTTTTAACATGTTACAGTATCTTGAATGAAAATATGGATTTCAATTGGTGTTGTATTCCTTTTCATGTACTTAAAATAAATTGTTTTGTTTAAAAAGGGCATGTCATGTGTTCGGTAAATTGCCCGGTTGGCTTTTATGTGTGATGTGTGATTTAAAAGTTATTTTTTTGGATTTATAAAGGAATTGGAAGAACGATAAATGTTATTTTCGAGTACTTATATGGATTTACTATTTTTATTAGTTTTTACAATCAAGTGGGTTTTGATTTACAACATATTTTGGCCCGAGTTGCCCCAAAATGGACTGTTTCACATCTTTATGAAAATGGTTGTGTTTTGAATATGTAACCTGAGTATTATAAGAGATTTAGGAATGTGGTTTTCTACTGTAAATGGTGTTTATACAGATCCTTAATAGAATTAAAATTCATACCTTCGTCAAAGGTTAGTTTTGAGAAAATGTTTAAAGGCCCGTTTGGCATTTCCTAGAAATAAAGGAGTGTTTTACTTGTATATAACAAGTTGTGGAATTGGGATTGTTTTATGGTCCATTAAATGAATTTATTAAATGTTTATTGGGTTTCCAAATATGATTTGGTTTGTTTTTGATGTGTTTTTATAATTGAAAGAGTGTTTTTGAAAGAGTTTTATGTGCAAAGCCTCAATACACTTCATGAAATTGTTTTACCAAAATATTTAGCGGTTTGTTGATTAGTGTAAGAAATGTGAAGAAAGATTATGGGTTGTTTGTGTTTTTATGGTTTTGTAATGGAATGTGGGTATGAAATGTGTATTTTATAATATGTGTAACTTGATTGAGCACTAAAGGGGATCCCGGGTATCTAGGTGGGAAGACGTGTACTAGTATGCTAGTGATTCTGTGGGGGTTGGCCCCTGTTTCACATAGCAAGTTTGAGGATGAAAACACTAACTAAACTATGATGATAATGATTGGGGACCTCTAGGTTATGGGTATGTTCCCTACTAGTGGCTCGTGCATGAGAATGGATATTTATTATGGTTACTTTCACCGAGATACGAGGTACCTGGGGCTCACAACTAACTAGTGCCTAGGGGTGTTCCTGTGACTAGTGCTCATTGGCTATTTTGTACTCACCGTCGGCATACGGTGAGTTTGGTTGGTCAATTCAGTAGTATGTGTTATTTATTTAAAAGTTAAAATTCTTTAAAGCAGCCCTCTTGAAAACTATGTTCATTTTGAAGTTGCACCTCTTTGAAAAAAATAGTTACTTGCATTTTTGTTTATTAGACATGCATGTTTTTGTCTAATAATTATTATAGCATGGAACCTAATTTGAAAACCATACTTTCATATCTTGAATTTAAAACTATAAATTGATGTTTCATTTATTTTAAAGGAATGTGCATTGAGAATAGAATATCGAGCTAACCTACTGAGTTTTAATACTCACGCGTATAGTCTTCTTCTTTTTTTAGCCCTTGTGCAGGTTTCATCTTTAGTTCGATCACCTTGGGTGACTTTTGATCATTGTGTTGGAGAGTGACCAGAAGTGTCACATGGAGTTATTTGGTCATTGGGATTGTTCATTTGAGTTTTTGATTTTGTTCTACCTTTAGTTTCTTGTATAAATAATATTTTGTTCAATTTTTATATAAATTCATTTTGGGTTGTCCGTTTATTTCCGCTTTTTGTTTGATTGTCTATATATGGGTGAAATAGTTCCCTTGTGTACTCTATTGATGCCCTTGGTGCTTGTCACCATCCCGGGAGGATCGGGAATGCCTCTCGGGACTTGTCGTGGGCTATCCTAGGTGACCGGTTCAGGGTCGACTCGGGCTGGTTCGTGACAACTCACCTCTTTGGAAGGAGGATCATGTAATGCTGACTCTTGCATGTAAGACATCTGTTTATGGTGTAGGATAACCAGAGGGTGTCTAAACCATTCCTGGAAGTTCTTGTCGGTGATGATGTTGTCTTTTTCATGAATTGATCATAGGGATAGTGTGGTTGACAATATTTTCATTTGTATTCTACAATTAAAATAGAAGATCGTTATTAAATTCTTCATTATAGTTTTTTTGAAATAATAAATTTTATTAAGTCTCCCACTGTTTTATCAAGTCCCAATGTCCCTCACCAATGTTCTCAAAATTTCCAGTTTCTAGGTCATTCTAGTGCCCTAGATCCATATTCCCCTTCACATAACCCCAAAAGGGTTGTTCATTATATTAAAAGGTATTTAGGCAGACAAGTCTCTTCCAACTATAGGCTTACAGCTCATTGATATGTTGAGTGGCCTCCCAAATCCTGAAATCCTGAATTTGGATTTCCTCAACTCTTACCTCAAATATTACACCAAGTCTAGATAGGGATACTCTTCTTGATGTAATATGGTTAGGTCAAACCGAAACATTTCATAATTTCTTCCTGTATAAAATTAAGTGTCCCAACAATAGCTGGTCAAACACATAGTTTTATTGAGTTTTTTTAATCATGTAACAAAAGGCTTGGTCTGAATTGATATTTCTTTTCAGGTATTTTTATCACTTATGCGTGAAGTGCTTATTTTCATTATCACATGATTGTTAATATTATGTAGAACTTACTAAAGTGATTAAACATGTCTTGATAATATTTATGCAGAAGTCTGGTTTATTTTAGTTCCATCTTGCATTAATTTTTAATTCATTAATTATGTGATCATAAAAAAACATCCATAATGACAAACCATGAAACTGATAGAAATAAAATAAAGCAAAGGGCATGATCATGAGATTTTCTAGTGTTTAGTTTATCTAGTGGTTGATAAAATATCCCTTACCTAGGGGAGAAACACCTTGAACCTTTTGGGTTCGTCTTTACAACTTTCCACCTATTCACCTCAGTATCTCCTGGTATTGGTTTCATCTCAGCTCCAGCTTGATCTTCCTCCACTAGCTTGGGTGTTCCATCCATTACATATGCCTTTTTTAACTCACATGCAAGTGAGGGGTAAAAATGGGTTTTACATAAAAGAAACTTTGGGAATGCGTGCCCTACATATTAATGAGGAGAAGGATCATAGACCAACTAATTTAATTAAAATAAATAAATTAAAAGAAACCATCTGTATACACAGATCTTGGTCTAACTCATGATCATCGATACATGCAAGGATATTTGGGCATATATAAAACTAGAATTCAATTCTTAAATTGTTATTATTTAAGATAAATCATATTCGAATCAATTATTTATCATCTTTAATTAATAAATCATTTTATATAAAACCCATTTCTAAATTTCCTTGAGATTATCATCCATCATAATTTTAAAAAAATAAATTTATTTAAAATTATATTTGTACGTAACTTGTAATTTGGAGACATCCTAGTGAATTCCTATTTATAACTATCTAATGATTATAAATGACCATTATGTAGATGTAAAATTAAACACATATACATAAAACGCCTATCACGTTTTGTTACTCAGCTTTATGCCCTCACTATGGTACACGTCTCAAGGGTTTATATATTATAATAAAAAAATTTAATAAATCTGTGTAATCTGGATGAGTACAGGACATGTAGTTCTGACTACATAGCATGTACTATAATTCACCATACATTAGAAGTATATTCTTGGCAACATGGTGTGTTGATGTAATTCATAAATCTTTAGAGTACACAACATGTTCAGTGGGCCACATGCCATGTAGTATCTGCATTACACGGTATCCAGTTAGACAAGTTGTGTATGGGGTACACTGTCCATCCCTTACCTGAGGGGACTACATGCCATGTCCAGTGGACTAAACGGTGTGTAAACTAGAAACCACATGCCACCTATTTTCAGTAAACAGACGGAGTCAATTAAGAAATAGAAAGACTCCAACACATGACATGGTTTGGAGGACCGATCTGATGCATTGAATATTGACTACACGACATGTATAGCCGAATAAACTCTGTGTGTTCTGGTGTTGTACAAACATGAAGCTTTGGAACCTCTAGATGAGATCCTCTATTTTATTTTAATAAAAATAAAAAAATATCAAATTTGTATGGTGAATGAGAAATGAAAGAGGAGGAACAGATCTCGAGATTAAGATTTGTAGAACGATTAAATTGAATTGAAACAGCTACATTGTTAAATGTGTAAATCATCAATGAAATATTTAAATAATTATAAAATATCATGTAACCCCTTTGATACCATTTGAAGGTTTTGGGTGCCATGGAAGTGTTGTTGGGAGGACATTAAAATTCGATTTTTACCATGATCAATGATTATTCTGACACAAAAATGACATGAACGCAAGTCTCAACAGAATAGAATAAAAGATTTAGATAAAGAAGGAAGAGGCCCAAAACCATTAGAGATGATCTTTCACATCATGTTTATAAATAATTTAATTAATTTCATAAAGAAAATAATAAATGAATCTTTGGTATTTTGTTGAAGATGTTGATCGTTCGGAATGACCCTTGTAGATTATCTTGTTGCGCTTGCGATGATCCAAAATAGAATCCCTATAGCGGTGATCGACACGTGATCTGATGGCATCTGATCGACACCACTCACTCTACAGGTGCTAGTGTGGAAAATTGAGTGTCTTGTGTCGGTCATTATTGATTGCTTGTTCTTCGTCCTTGAAGAACATATCTCATTATTAAGAGGGGTGGTAAGAGGATTCAAGATTGTAATTGTTTAGCTCAACTATTCTCAATTCACCAAGCGTGCGGTGTGTTCTCTATGGCACAATAGACTTGAATGTCAATTTATTTGCATGAAACATCAGTGGCAATATTTAATTTCATACCTAAAATTAAATTAATTTATGACCATGGAGAAAACCCATGCTTATAATAATAACACTATGTCATTATTTATGGCGTTACAACTTGTGCCAAATGGAATTGCGAATTAAATTCCTCGTCACAAAATAATAGCAGTATCCTTATTATTTTAACTTGTTCCAAATAATAATTATTTACCATCTTCCAAATTATTATTTTACTACCGGACTGGCCTTGGTCTGCTCGAACTCCACTTCCATTTATTTAACTCTTGAATAAATAAATAAATAATTTATTCTCTAAAATAAATATATTATTTAGAAATTAGTAAATAAATATTTACTAAAGGTTTAATAAAATAAATTAATATATTTTATTTAATTTATGTGATCATCTTAACTTGAATTAAATTATTACACAGTCTTGAGAATAATATTTCTTAATTAAATTCAAATTGAATTTAATTGAGACCACTAAAAACACATAGTGTGTGACCCACTAGGATTGTTTCTCGTTGGAATTAAGCGGGCTCGCCTAATGTTCTATAGTACTATCTAGCAACGGGTCAAGGCACCCAAGAGAAATAATGTAATGTCACAACAAAAATATCCACATATGAATGCTCACTGTGTAATATAATCCCTTTGTCTCAATATATCATCAAGAAGGTTTCATGATATTTTCATCAACCTTTATGCTTGATATGTTATTCATTGACTAACTGAAATAAACTCTTCGTTACACAATGGACATGGAATTTCGCGAGACAGTTCTGTTTCAATAAAAGAGTTGAGATATCAACTTCTGTAAATAGAAGGGAAAAATCCTTCCTTGACTTATCTATTAATATCATGTCAGTCGTGATGCACCAACATACCCTACTTCTCGCCAACTGTTTGTGTGACGATTTTCATCAGTAAATCAAAGTTAATGATAGGTGACATGTATTAATGATAATATTAATGTATAAAGATCATTAAACATGCTCGAAGATAAAAATATCTGATGACACCAAAACATACAGAATTCATACTTATGGGTCTTTTCTCATAATCTCTTACCATGGAGATTACCAAGTGAGAACTTCATGAGAGGAAGTCTCTTCTTCTTACAAGTACTCACACCAGATATTCTACATGCAATGTGTCCTTTAACATATGGCATTCAACCATAAAACTATATTTAAGAATATTGTTATAGTATTTCAAGGTTATCATCATAGCGGGGAACCTCCATGACCTTATCAATGCAACAAATACTCTGAAATTATTACATCACAGTCATGAAGAATAGTAAAAAATATGTAATAAGATGTTTAATATTTAAATAAATTATATTTCTATGTAATGAATGTACAACCATTAGGTTATGGGACACCAAATCTTACATGTAGTACTAGTACACATTATGTAGTCCTTTAAATTAGGCTCTAAGCCCTTATCCTCTTCAGCTCTGACTGGTTTTTAAGGGTGTATTACCTATATCCACTCTTTTAGTGTTAGTATATAATTTCTCCCTACACATAGGATGATGATCCCTTCAGAATGACTTATTCGATAGAGTTTTTGGAAAACATCCATGCTTCCTAGAGTGATATCCTATATCATCTTCTTTACCAAGGAGGATTCCATGGTATTATTGGTACCAACCCTCTGTATTCATTTACTCTCAACATATAAGGTTAATCTAGATTGATTTATTAGTGTACCCCCTTTCCTTGGGTGTGATCATCATATTTGTATCATTCTCTTCAAACTTCCAAAATATGATTTTGATTGTGGGGCCTGATGAGCTATACATCTTGGATGAAATCCATTAATTCTATTTGACTAATGGAGTGTGTTCTCTTGGGTGAGTGCTATGTGGAACCATTAAGAACAAATTATATAGTGTCATTACAGTTGTGGATTTACCATGAGACAATGTTTTATTATTTATTATATCTATATATTATTGTTATATATTTTGTAGAAATATACCTGTGTATATACTAATTCTTTTATTCTTGTTATATTCTTATTCATTTTGGGTTTCCAACTAGGTATTTCTATACTCACCCTGGAATGGTCGTATCATACATATGTCATATCTTGTGGAAACAATTAAACTTTTGGTGGAGTCCTATATATGTCACAATAAAGAGGTTATTTATGATATAGACTGACCAAGGTGGGTTTTTACTTTTATCTTGATAGTTTCCCACATATTTACTTTTATGTTAGACTTTTTTTAGAAATTTTTCGGTTAGATAATATTTGGATTTATTTACATGACATTGTTTTATGTGGTATTATTATTATAGGATTTTTGATATTTATGCATGGTTTATCTTTTATTTTACATTTCATCATTTTGTACTCATGGAGACGTGTGACTGTGTATAGGTCCTTTACGATATGGTCTCCCATGTTAGTGATATTCCTACTTGATGTCAGTCGCCAGACCCTAGTCTATTATAGGAAGGCATGGGTAGATGCATAAGGTTTACCATTGGTATGATTCATAACATATATCTACTTCCCATTTTGATATTTTTTATAATGAACTTATTTATATTCATAGTATTTATGGATTCAATTGAAGTTATTTCTTTAATGGTGGTTATGATTCAAAAGTTACAAAAGTGGTGATGGTTTATTTCTCAATGTAATTTTAGATGATATTCTTTATTTTTAAATTTCCATTGAATGAATTTATTTGATAAATTTATAATAAACCTTTGAAATTTTATTCTCCTATGGTTATTCATCCAATTTTATCATAATAGTACCTTTTATCCTCTTATTGGTAGTTTAAATGGTTGATAATATTTTTAAAAAATATATGAATTTATTTCACTCATTGGTTGAAAATCCTTTTCTATACAAATCCATTTTTTTGAAAATAATTTGAATAATTCTTTATTAAACTCATATGATTTTTGAAGGCCTTTTTATCAAAGATTTTGTTTTTACAAAATGATTATAAAATAATCTACCTATGGTTTTTCAAATGAGGTACTTGTTTAAATTTCTTACAAATATGTGATTGAAATTCTTTACTTTAATTTACTCATCATGAATGGAATATACCACTATTATGACCACTCATTTCCTTTAATTTTCCTTTACAATTTTCATAAGGTTCCTCTCAATGGAATTTTTTTCCTTATATTTTGGAAAATGATATTTTTTGAAAGTAATTTTCAATGTGGATAGGGTATTTATTTTAAAAAAAATTAACGACTTTTTTATAGAGTTTCTATTCATTGATGAGACAAACCTTATTTTACTTTATGATGCATTAGAAATATATAGTAACGATATTATGACTCCCAGTGATTCTAAAAGAGGAATGACATTTTTGATGGCTTAGATGAAAAGAAACACCAAGAATTAAATATAATATTTCTCCCACAGACATTATGATATATTTCTTTTTTATAATCTATATAATATATTTCAATTTACACAACACCATTTTTAAATGAAACATGCTACTCTATTAAATATATTATTATATAAATATTATTAATATAACATAGCCATTATGTTTGTGGGTAGGAATAATAATAACTCAATTATAAAATTTTTATATTTTACACATTTATAAAATAAATGAATTGGTTATTTATTTATTGGATATTAAATAAGAACCACTTTAAATGGAATTAATGTTTTCTTAGAAAATGATTTTTTGAAAGGAAGATTAGTCCCACATTGAAAAAAAAGTTAAATTTAGTTTTCAAAAAAATAAAATTTATTTTAATAAATAAAATTCATTTTTTTAATCTGCATGAAAAAAACATCTTCGACATAATATTTGTGAATTTTTTGAAAATTTCAATTTTTTTAGTATAAATGATGAATACTTATTTTTAATGAAAACATCCTTCTAGTTTTAATTAATTAAAAATATAAATTATATTTTATATTCGTTTTAAATTAAATTTTGTTCAATAATATTTGATTTTTACTAATTTTGTTTTTGTAATCAATTTCAAATTAAATTTTTATATTAAAAATTTCTATACTTTGTAGAATTTTTTATTTGGAATACTACTCTTTCAACATGTATACCATTTAATTTTAAATTAAATTCTTCCAATTATATGAAATGAGTATATTAATATGGATTTTGTTTTAAAATAACCATAATTTATATTATCTAATATTTTAAACATAATATTTAACCATAATTAATTTTGAAAACAGTAAATAATATGTTTCCCTAGGTTTTATACTATGATGATAATGATAAAAAGGATATAAGAAATTTCAAAAAAAAAATTATGGAGTTACTTACACCCTATAGTATATATGGTTCATTACTAACCCATTTTTAGGCTTCTTTCCAGATAAAAACATGGGTATCACTTTTCCTTTTAAAAAAATCTATGTGTTTCTTCTCCCAAACTTATAAATGGCCACCCAATATTATCCATTTTTCAGAAATAAAAACCAATTGGTTTATGAATTACCAAAAAAAATAAATTACTTAATTCCGTAAACACATCCTATATGATGTATTTTTAGGTTTAATTCCCCTTATGAAGGAATTAGTAATAAATATAAAGAGGCTCTCTAAAGAAGAGTTACAAATACATAGACCTTTCAATTTGTTTTATTTATTTCCCTGCATCCTTCAACCATAATCAAATATGATTATATAATTACAAAATTATATCCTTTATAATGAGATCATATTATTTTAATTTAATACCCCATATCCATATCAACTTCCATTAAATCAGAAATTAAACATTCTATCCTGTGTATGAGAGACTACCGCCTCGTGAATCAGTGTAATTATTTTTCCATCACCAACATTGAAGTCCAGATATAATGTTGGATTTTTCATATTAGTGTTATATTTATGAAATAATATTATTTATTTAATCATGATATCTTATATATATAAAATTTCATTTCACTTTGTGGGGGATACGATAACGTCTCCCCTGGGTATGATGCACCACCACCTTGCAAAGACATGCGATTCATTTCTTACTTACGTTTTATATGAAGCATAGTAAAGTAAATTTTAATGAATACATGTGATATTTATTATCTAAATATAATTATAGATTTTTAATATCTCGTATAACATTACAAATTTAAATCAATTGAAAAAAATAACATCGTTTGTGGGAAATTTTGGAATTCCGTGTCCACAAAGTGATATGACATGTTTTTTATTTTATATTTACATGGATAAGAGAATAGGTTTTTTGGTTAATACAAATAATATATATTTCATAATAATTATTATAGAAATATTTATTATTATTTATTTCCCTATGTTTCCATCCATTGAGATAAATAAGAATGTCATTAATGTGTACATATGGCATACCATCTTCATGTAGGTGTAAATAATTTTTTATAACTACAATTAATATATAACTCTAAATAAATTTCATTTTAAAATTATATATAGTATGTTACCATGCTAAAATTAATGTGACCAATATTACTGAACTAAAATAATCTTCAAAAACAGAGAAATTATTACCCAAATTAGTGATTTTAACAAAGAATTAATAATAAATTGGTGATAAAATATTATAAGTAAATAATAATGTTATAAAATAATTGATAATTTAAATAATAAATTTTTAAAATATATATATTTATTATGAATAATGTTTGGAGACATATGAAGGATGATGAACCAGTGGTAAGGGCTTCTCGTCTCACTTTAACTTTTATGTGACCTACATCATATTAATCACTTTTTACTTTTTGTGGTCTATATAATTACCATTTTTCAATTTTATATCATGAATTTATTTATCTTCAGGGAATTTAGAGTTTCATTTCATTTTATTTTTCTTTCATGTGCTGTATGATTCAAATATTACCAAAGTGGAATGTGTTTATTTCTCACTATCATTATTAGTCATGATTGTTTTGGTATAAAACAACTATGAGCTAATTATTTGATATTTATATATTAAGAATAATATATTTTTTTATCCTATGTTTATTCATGAACATTTTCACGTAATAATACCATTTCTAAGTATTTTTTACTTAAAATGATCAAGAGAATGTTTTTACAAAAAATATGACATAATTTTTTTCTTTAGTCGAAAATAATTTTTCAACAAAATTCATGAATTATAAAAATAATTTTGAAAATTTTTAAAAAATCAAAAAAATTATTAGATATATTTTTTCCAAGTTTTAATTTTTAGAAATGGTTTTGAAATTTATATTTATGTATTTTCCAAAATAAGTCACCTTTAATAGTTATCGAAAAAATGAAAGGAATCATTGTTTTTACATATATGGAATGAATAGAATTTTAATCCGTCCAGAATAATAATTTTTTTTAAGAATTATTTATATATTAAATTTTTTATTTTCATGGAATTTTAAAAAAAAATATTTTATGAACAGGTATTTAAAAAATTGATTTTCAAACTGAAAAAGTTATTTTCTTCAAAAAAATTATTGAAATTCTTATGATATTTATATTATTCAACGACATTGACCCTTAATAGTAGTTATTATATATTGGGGATATTTTGTATTTATATCACCCATGTTATTTAATTGAAGCTTTTATGATCTATATGACTAAGGATGTATAATTTCATTACCATACTCGATATGGAATATGATTATATATATATGATCAGAGTTAGTATTAACAAATAATATTTTATTTTGTTTTGATATGATTTCTTATGTTGAATAATTTTCACAAAATTTATATAATAAGTTTGATGGAAATAATATGTGATTGATGGATACAATTATTGATATCTCCTTGATGAATCAACATGTCTAATGAGACAAATTAGTTTCAAAATTAGACAGGATTCTACCCACAGAATTAAGTTGTCTTGTAGAAGGTCATGGTAGTATATTTCTAATGTCGTGGTTTTTTTATTCCATTACTATGAGATCAGTTACTTATTTACTTGTGATTATCAAAAAAATTTTAATATCAATCAAAAGGTTTCAATGTCATTTGACTATTTATATGGATTTAATTGATCATTATATATTTCTTCTATATTATGATCAAGTTATTGTTTAAATGGAATGTGTTCTAGTTATTCACCTTTACCTATTGATTATTATTATTTATTCATGATATTATCTTTTATATTCTTACCATAATTTCTATCTAATATCACTTATTACATGAATTTTGTTTTCCTAAGAATACACTGAAGTTCTTCGTAATTAATATATAGGGACATGCTAATGTGAACTATGGAATTCTCAAACAAAATATTTGTATATTTTATGTTTTTATTTTTATTGTGAATTTCATGTATGAATATAGTTTACCAATACTACTAAACTAATAGGTTATTTTGGATTTGATTACTTGTATCTAGTAAAAATTTAATAATATAACCACCTGATCTAGTTTACTGGGGCCGAGGACTTTAAATTTGTTATCAGAGAATCTTAGTAGAAACACGAGGAAAATGATTTAGGTAAACATATATTATGGAATATAACCTTATGAATTACATTAATGGTAATTCCAATTATAGTATAATATTCTAAAATTTTTATAAGGAAAATATTTTTTTTTGTTTTCCTAGAAATAAATACCCTTTTGGATACTAAGTGTTTAAATGGTTTTGGAACAAACATACCTTGTAAAAAACATTAAAAAATGAACATTGGGATTAACATGATAATTATATGGTACTCACTAGGGGTCCTTAATGGACCCCTATCTGGACAATCCCAGGGTATTATCTTTTGTTAATTAATGTTTTCCTTAAAATCCATTTTAATGGTTTTTAAAATATTTTAATGATTTTATACATTTACAAACAAACCATGTTTATGGTTATGCAATTAGATCCACATTGAATTTTAAATTTATATTATGTGTTTCACTAGTTTTGTTATTATAAATTATGACACATAATGTTATGATTTAATCTAGTATATTCCATTGTTTAGAATGGTAAACTATAATAAGGATGGTGACCCTTATTAATGCACATAATCAAATGAGTAAGAATGGATTATTCCTTTGGGATCTCAACCCAATATTTTGATTGAAATTAGACTCCCAAAAATTCCCATCATACAATTATATAGTAATATTAACTTTCAAGATAGTGAAATAATTATCTTTTTCTTATGGATTTTATAGGACACAGGTGAAAAAGAGAATGGAAGGGGAAAATATGTAAAAACGAATTAATTGAAGGAAACTGTTTCTTCCATGTGACAATTGTGTAAAGATAAACCCTAGTATATGTTTATAGGGAATGTGTGTTTTCTATATGTTTGTTTATAATGGCCACTATGATCGTTATTGAGAGGGTAGCATAGAAACATTTTTTGTTCTATTTTTTAACTATAAGTCGATGGGGAACTACACAAACAAATTCCCCACACATCAAGGGAGTATACATTAAATGACATAAAGGTATAATGGTAAATATTGTGATATTACTATATCTAATGTTGAAATATTAAAGTTCTTATTTGTTTTTATTTATGAATTGTTTTTTATGAATATTTAATAAATTAAAATAATCATAAAAACTATATGTATTGTACGATATTATTATTTTGTAAAGATTTGTATATATTTGTTAAATGGTACCCATGACCAAGAAAGGTGATATAGTGTCAAGTTGATCCTTTTTTGAAAACAAATAATTGATGGAGGATAACCCTTTTTATGTGGCTGATTTTAAGATAATAATTTTAAAATAATTTTTATGGGATAGTATTTTTATCTTTGAAATTGGTTGGAAATTTATGTTATATATCTTGAAGTTTACTGGATATATAGATTTAGGGAATATATTCGATAACCTGATTTTTTTTAGAAAAATTAATTTCTTCATTAAGATTTAATAGGGATCAATGTTTTCAGAATATTATGTGACATGAAGATATAATTTTTAATATTTGAGGAATACATTTTTATATTGATTTTGGAAATTATCTTAAATACATTATAATTTTTTTTTAAAGATTTTGGTTATACATATATTAGAAAACACTTAATGTTACCTATTTATAGAATTAATTAATTTAAAATTTGGTTGTTTCTAGATAAATAATGCTAATAATATAGCTTTTGTAAAATATCTGAGGAAGTACTTGTGATTACTTTATGGGTCTTATGAGACATTAAAAGTTAATTTTGGAATTTCATGCAAGAAATATTATAATTCAACAATAATTGTTCATATAAAAATATGAAATTACAGTTGGAATTGATAAAAGAAAGAATTTTTACATTCCAGGTAAATATATTTTCTTATGTTCATAGTCTAGATGATAAAATAATACTTCAACTATTGAAAAAATATCTTGATACATTAACATTATCTTTGTACCTTAATTTTTGATGGTGTGATGGTATTTTCAATCATCTTATATTTATGTCTTGGAGGATTTTAAATTTTTTATATCTTTCAAATTATTGTGATAAATGATCTCTACCACTCTCCATAATTATTTATTATTTTCTTTCATATCCATATCTTCACATCAAACATATGTTTTCCTATTTAGAAACCAATAAAATTGTTATTTTAGATGAACTTAATACTTTTCATTATCTATCATCAAGAATATTTTTTATTAACCATTTTATGATATGGGTTTTAGAAAAAGGTATTATCATATTTGAAACACTTATTTTCTATGATCAATATGAAATTACGAGGATAAAATATATTTAAAAGGGTAGAATATAACACCCCTTAATTTTAAAAGAGTTACATCATGTTTTATTACATGGATGAAACTATAAAATAACATTTCAAGAGAATATAACACCCTAATATTTAAAAATATATTAATATTCAAATAAATTCAATCAGTTTTATAGCTTTTGGGGCATACACCCGTAGGTTTAAACGAAACACGATACTCTATTTAATATTATTATTTAAACATAACCATCATAACCTAGATGTTAATTTAGTGGTTATGAATAGTAATAAATAATTATTAGAATTATTTTATTTATATATTTCTAATTTAAATTCAATTTTTATGTATTTATTAGAAATAAAATAATAACCATTTATAATAGAAATAAATAATTTCTGAAAATCGATATTTTTCTAAATGATGGATTTTTCACCCTTTACACGGATAATTTAAATTTATTTTTTTAACAATTTTATAAAAAATTATTTCAAAAAATAGTCTTAGTTTTTGAAAAATAAAAAAAATTACTTTAGAGTAAATTTTGGAAAATTTTCTAAAAATATTATATGTTTGATTAATAGTGAGGAAAATAACTTTTTATTGAGATGACCTTTTAATTTATATAATTTATAACGGTAAAATAAATTTTAATAGTATTTTAAAATAATATTCATTGAATTTTATTAAAATTTAAATATATCAAGTAATTTGAAACAATATGATCATTAATTTTTATATTATGACATTCTATATGTATGCGATTTTTCAGTTTTGAAAACTGTTCCTTCATCTCATCTATGGTTTATTTTTAAATTCAATTCAACCATATGTGTGAGTATAATATGTAAATGTTTAATACATATTTGTAATAATAATAATTTATATTATCTAATAATTTAAACTTAATATTTTTCCATAATCAATAGATAAAATTGTAAAAATTAATTACCCTAGATAAGGTAAAAATGGATCTACTAGGGGTTAAAATAAAAATACAATGGTTAAAATTGATAGAAACATTTCCAAAACCCTTTTTATTGTTTTATTTTTACCCTATAATACCAAAAGAATATAATTACCTATTATAGAGTCTTTTTTCATGGAAAAACTATGGGTATTAATTTAACATTTTGAAAATTCCATGTGCATCATCTCCCCCACTTATCAATGTCCACCCTCTCTCCTCCCTTTTCCACACTTACAGAATACCTTAGTTCAATAAATCCCCATATAAATCCATTTGTTAATTCTAAACCCAAATCCAAGGGGAATTATTTTTATAATTTTTTTCTTCCTAATAAGGTTTTAGAAATAAATCTAAATAAGCTCTTCGAAGAAGATGTAAAAATTTTAAAAGTCCCTAATTGTTTTATTTCTTATCCCACCTCCTCAAAAAAAATCTTAAAATATTCTTATATTATACTCCAAATTTCCTAAATACTATTATTTATTATTTTATTGGAATAACATATACCCATCACCACATCCATAAAATTCCAAATGAAACAATCAATCAAGTGTACGACAGACTTCCACCTCATGAACCAAATTAATTTGTTTTCTCTCACTACCTTTAAGTGATGGATATAATGATGGATTTAACATGTGTATATTATATTTATGAAATAATTATAATTCTGTAATTATTTTATCATATATACCTTCTTACATTCTATTCCCTCAGGGATATAAAAATTTCTCTCCTGTGTACAATGGACTACTACCTAAAGAATAAATTTTATTTATATTTCTCATACATTTTACCGGAATAGTAATAAAGACAATGTTAATGAATATATGTGACATTTATAATAGAAAAATTGTCAAAGAACTATAATATACCATATAACTTATTAATTTCCATTCCATTGGAAAACAATAACATCTCTTTTACGAACATGTGGACTACAACCTTCACATTGGGATGTGATTATTTTTTATTTTTTACATGGGTGGTAATAAATATGTATTTGATTAATATTAATGCTATATAGGAACTAATAATTATTATAAGAATATTAATTAATATTTATTTTCCATTTTCCCAGACATCAATAAAAATTTAAATAGCATTAATTCATACTTATGGCATACCATCTCCATAAATGGTGTAACTGATTTTATATCTATAAAAAAATTCCGAACTAAAACATACATGAAAAATAAAGTAAATATCACCTGAAAAAGTTATTTTAACAAATAGTTTTTTATAAAAGGGTAATAAAATATATAATTTGATAATATATGGTAAAATATATATGATTTTGGTAATGTGATATTTTTACAGTAACATTGACTTATTATAATAGAATTTATGACACATATGATGGAAATTGAACCTAAGGTAATGATATCTCATTTCAATTTTATTTTCATGATAAATATTCCATATTCACCACTAACTCATTTTATTATTGTATATACATACCAATTTTATATGTTATATAATGAGAATATTTCTCTACATGATTTTAAAATTTTCATTTTAATTTACTTGTTTAATAGGGATTATGATTCAAAAATTACCAAAGTGTAATGGTTTATTTAACAATATCATTATTATTTGGGATTATTTTTTTGTAAGTCTCAATTGGAGAATTATATTATATTTTTATCTTAAAATGAATAAATTTTATTCTCTTATTCTTAATCATGATATTTTTTCGGTAATAGTATAAATTTTCCACTCATTTTTACTTATGATGATTGATAAAAATAATTTTAAGAAAGTATGAATTTATTTGTCTCTTTGGTCGAAAATCCATTTTCATCACAATCCATGATTTCAAAAAAGGTTTATAAATATGTTTTTAAACATTTAAAAACTATTTTTTAAATATTTTTTTTACCCATTTTGTCTTTTAAAAAAATTAATGGAATACTCATGTTTTATTCAAAATAAGGATCGTTTGGATTCTACCAAAAGTGTGAAAAAAGTCAGTGTATTAACATATAAAACAAGAAAAAAATTCCTTTCACCCTGATCACCCAATGTTTTTAATATAAAAATATATGTTTTAAAGGTTATATAAAAATAATAATTTCAAAATATTTGGTCAATATTTAGTGCTGAAAACCCATATTTTCAAAGAGAAATTTTTATTTTCCCAAAAAATGATATTAATGAAATTCTTATGGTATTTCTATTCCTCAACATAATCAACCATTTATTTTAGTTATGGTACATTTGGTATTATTTTTAGTTATAGCCTCATTTTTCATTATTTGGATGTATTATTATTACTTTGATTGAGGATGTGAAATTTTATTTCCATTCCCCGTATTACTCTATATTATTTATGATTACGATTCTTTTATCAGGATAAGTGTTAACATTGTATTTTTATGATTTTTAATATGAATATTTATATTGATTATATTTCACCCCTTCCATATAAGTAATTCGTTGGAATTAGTATGTGGATGGTGGGTCCCTGTAATATATAGCCCCTCAATTCATTGATTGGTCTCACAAGAAAGATCAATTGGCTAAATTAAATGGAGTTTCTACCAAAAATGTAAAATATATTGGGAATGATCATAAATGTATTTTTTTAGATGTGAGACATAATGAATTTACCCTTTATGAGATTAGTTATATATGTCCATGTGATTATTAGATTAGTTAAAATATCTAAAGATATATTTTATGATTATGTGATCATTTATAAGGATTTATTTCCTCATCATTTATCCCAACCATATTATGCCAAGATAATGTTTAAAAGTCCTGTGTTTTTATTATCCACTATTCCAAATAGATTATATTAATCTATTCATGATGTATTCCACTATATTCATAACCTTACTGAGCATCTGATCTCACTCAATTATTATGTTTTTTCCATAAGATACCAGAAAATGTTTTGTAGATAACATGCAGGGATATACTAAGGGAAAATATGGTGTTCTAAAATAAATCAATTTGTAAATTTTATGTTTTCAAATGTAATGCGAATTTCAAGTATGAATATTTTTTACTAAGGCTACTATACAATTTTTTTACTTCGAGATGCGATTCCTTATATCTACTACCAATTTTATAATGTAACCATTAGCTATAGGTTATTGAGGTTAGTGACATTACATATACAATCCTTATCATTCCATGGGATGGTTTATGATTAGTTTGACGAGGATGTTATATTTGATACCATTTTTCATAATACTTTAGATGGTATGTGATAATGATTTTTTAAATGGGAAATTATTAACATTCATATTATAGTATTATATTATGAAAATTTATATTGATAATGTTTATTGATTGGGGAATTTAATAACAATTCATTTTCTAGTTCTTCAATATGAAAATATACATTGATTATGGTTCTCCCTAAAGATATGATTTGTGAATTTAATTTAGTAATAGTTTTTTGGGGCTCTTAATATTTCCAGATGCATCGGTAGGCCTTCTGAGATAAACTGGGATGGGCATTTGGATAGGTTCTTACCAATTTATATAATATATCTTCACATAAGGACTTGATGATATGGTGATAATGTATGACATTCTGAATTTAGTTATTGTGAGAGTTTTTATTAATGGTTCATATGATTGTTGATTAAGATAAAATATTCATGGTTATTTTTCATGATCGTGTGATTATTTATATAGAATTATTTTATCATCATTAATTCTTTCCATATTATGATCATCTAATTGATTGAATGATATGTGTTTCAATTATTTTACATTCCATATTAATTAGGGATTATATATTCATGATATATTCTAGTGTATGCATACCGTTGCTGAGTATTAGAGGTCACCCAATGGTTATTTTTTAATTCCCCAATGCCAAAGGAATTACATTATCCTTGAAATTTAGAGATATTCTGAAGGGTATTATGGTATTCTCATATAAAATTAAAGATTCTTTTTTAAGTAGTCAATTATTATATGGGATTTAAATATGTACCATGTTTCATAAAAATACTAAACTATTCGGTAGTTTTTGATGCTATTTCATATATCTAGAACCAATTTAATAATGTAAACCCCATCTATAGTCTACTAGGGTTGTGGTATTTATAAATAATTTATATGAAAAGATAGTTTTGAATATATATTATTAAATTCATGCCTTATTGTAAAATTAAACATTTAATAAATTTATAAAAAATTCACTATTTTATAATTTTGGCATTATGATTTAAAAAATAAGGTTATTTTTTCAAATAAATTTTCTTTAAGTGGAAAAAATGTAAAATAAGTTCCCAAAAGGAAAAAAAGTGATTTCATAAAAAATCATTCTTTAATCAAAAAATTAAATTTATTATTATCACATGGTGAGAAAAATATTAAATAAATGATAAAAAATTTATTGAATATATAATATGTATAAATTTCATTTTAATAATTTAAAAATACTTATGTATTTAATTATCATGATAGAAAATAATTCCTCAGATAAAAACATTTTTCTTGAAAAATATTTCTTTTACATGTCAATGATTTTTGATTCTATTTCTAATAAATTGATAGCAAATGAATTTGTTTTATACATGGGTAAACCATATAGTTTTCATAATTTACTTATTATTATTAACACACTTCAATTATAAATTTATGTTAAAATGGTCTCATTTAAATTTTTTTAATTGTATGTCACATTTGGTATAAACTCTGTGTTACGTGACACATGAGATATCAAAAATAATAAATTTATTTAAAATAAATTTATAAAATATCAGGATGTCACATTCTACCACACATAAATAAATTTCTTCTAAGATAATTAAACATCATCTTGGTAATTAAGGGATTTACATTTGAAAATTCTATTGTAACTACTCTCATCATAAAAGGGTTGATAAAAATATATCATAAAAATAGTGAATCATAAAATAAAAGGTTCATATTGAATTAAAACATTACTAGTATTAAAATAATATAAAAATATTGGGAAGTGAAAATATATAAATTGAAGATAATACTAACACCCATGTACTAAAATAAACAGAAAGAGATCATGATCAAGATAAATTTAATGAACACATATCCATAAATATGTTATGGGTGAAAAGACCATTAATTAATTTGAAGTGAAGGTAAATATATAAATAAAATTATTTGATGATCCTTTTCCTAATATTGAAGAATATTCACAAAATGATAATCATAAATAATATCATTCATTTTCATATGTGCAATCACATCATTGTTTATTCATTTATCAATTTCCACTTCATCTGTTACAACGTATTATGAGCATTCAAGATGAATTATTTTTTCATTACTGAAGTACAAAAATTAACATTTAATGAATCATTAGATAAATAAATGGATGTGAATTTATTCCTCTAGTATTAATATATTTACTAAAAAGATAATAGTTAACATAATTTATCTGATAAGTATAGATAATTATGTTCTAAAACCTCTACAATAACACCCAATGTTAATTTAACAAATCCAAAGTATTAGAGAGATTGGATATCAAATCATTACATAATCAACATAATAGTTATATTAAAATAATATTGATCCCTCAGGAAGTCTCATTCCAAAATTCATATACCCTAATAATTTTTCAAAATAACATCAGATATGATTTCAAAAGAAAATATTTTATTTATTCCGTAAATAAAATACTATATTATACCAATAAAATTTCTATTAAAATATCAAGTTCATCCTTACACTAATAGATGAGAATATGATAATTCAGAATATCAAATGTGATTTCATTAATCAAGAATCTATATAGATAAATATAAACAATGCTTAGAATCACATCAAATTTCACAAATGTATGAACAATAATGATTTATTGAGATCCTTCATAGAAACACCAATATAAAATTCCTAATACTATAGTGGAGGATAAATGTTAAAAAATTATCATGATTAGCCTCATCTATTTGGATGTCATAATTATTCCCTTTTTCCACTTTCCTCAATTATTGTTGCGGTTAATTATCATAATTAACCTTTCAATTAGGTAATTGATTCTAAAATTTCCCAAACTCCTTGAATCTATATATCTTGTGTGTGATAGGTGTATTCTATTTAAACCTTTATTTTTTCATTCCTTTTAGTAGATTCTTAAAATTTCATCGATGGTATTTTTCTTGATTTCTAGGTTTCCTACACCTGAAACATATTCATTTTCATTTCAGTCATTCTCTTGAGTGTTTATTCTCTTTTTTTTTCAATTAATAGGTGGACATGTTTTATTTAAAAAATTTTATATTGCATAGGATAATCCATAAAACTAATTAATCATTTTCTTATCACTGAGACCATGAGGCTTTAAAAATACCATTTCCATATTATGTGGACATATAATGATTTCTTCATAGCTTCCAAATACCCTTATGGATGATTCCTTTGATGTCCTTGTTTCAGAACTATAACAATCAATCAAATTTTTTCAAGGATCATAATAATACTAGAATCATATTTTTCAATTCTTTTAAAATTTTACAAATGGGAAAAAATTCATTAATAATCCTTATACTTAAAAATAATTAGTTTTTTCCAATATTTGTATTAAAAAACAAGGAAAGTACTTACTAAAAAATACTATTTCATCTCATCCCATTCAGTGGATCCAATTTAAAAATCTTACCTCATATTATTAATAGTATTATTCTATTTATTTTATTCATATTTCAAATTATAAATAGATAGGACAAATTTTCATGGTTTGAAAATAGGCGAACAAAAAAATATTTACCATCACATTGTTCCATTAGATAGAAACCAATTAATCTGAATTCACATGGAATATGGGAGGATATTGTACCATAAAATATTAATGTTCTAGTTTATCATTAATTTTTAAATTCATAATTTTAACATGACTCATGTTACCACATATATATTAAATATGTTCTATGAGAATGGTTACAAAATATCGTATCCACACTTCTAAAGAATTTTCTTTCTCATGGGGATATTTGTTTTACAATATGTCACATTCATTATTCATATGATTCTATTAGGTGTCGTTCATTTATTAAAACTAAAATCCTAGTGTGGGTAACAATAATCATATTGGTAATCCATATAATAATTAAAAATCATTAATAATATGTTTAAATCATTACACATTATTATTAATCAATTACACCTTGGATTTATCCTAGGTCATTCAATGTTAGAATATATTCAAAAACTACACAATAGTCCATAAAGAGTTTATGAAGTTCAAAAACATATAAATCGGGATTGTAAAATGAATCATTTTTCATAGACCATTGTTGTGTGCTATGTGAAAATCGAGTCAAATTCCAATACACCCTTTTTAGTGTTTTTATATCTAAGTAAAATTATTCTAGAGCTATGTCCTGATGTACTATTTAGATATGGACGTATTTCTTATAAAACCACATAGTCTCTTCTTTAAAAAAATATTTTGATGTTATCTTATTCATAGACTTATCCTTATCATCTTCATCAATGTTATCGAACCCCAATCAGAAATGATTTACTAAAACTATCCTATGATACCCAATATAGTGATACCATATTTTAGTCTGTAGATATTTTATTAGAATAAATGAATATTAATTTTGTTTTATAAAAAATGTCTATGGATGGAAAAGGATTAATGTCCTTGTAGACTAGAGACAAAATCATCTTATTTGATGAAATTTCTTCAATATATCCAATATATATATTCAAACATTGTATTCTGCATAGTCTTACTAAAAAAACCCTCTTCATAACTATGGTATGTAAAACATAAGAAATTGTGATCTATTATGCTTAGTAAGGGTAAATAGGTTTAATATAAATGACCAAATATGCCTAACATGGGCATATGAATATGAGTACATAATCTTACCAATTAAAATCCATAACTCATATAACATAGATCATAATTTTGAGTCAAGGAATAAAGCTTAATAGTTTATAAGGTATGAATCATAAATAAAATAAATGATTGTGAAACCTAATATCATAACCTAGACATAGTAGTATGCTAAATCATAATCTTATAACATTGTAAACATTGATAAATAGAAATATGTTCACTCATTTTGTTAATGATAATTCATAAGCATATCACATAAAAATATTTACCTAAAAACCAGGTCCATGAATAATCATATAGACATGAAAGCTAGGTCTGCACAGACTTGTGGGAATGGAAATATGTTCGACACATATTCTTATGGGAATTAAACCCATGCCCATGAATGAAAATGTAAAGATGAACTTAGGTTCCCATAAAACATTTTTACCACATGAGTAATTCATCGTTACCCAATGCATTAGATAAATATATAAATTTGAGACCACCCATCACATAATTAAAATTTTAATATGTGTGAAAAATGATCATAAAAAATTAACCATATCATAAACCATAGAAATTAAATGGATTTCATACAAATTTCATCATATCATTTCATTAGGAAAAGAAATGGGATTCAAAAGAATAATCTTGAAAAAAAAACGTTTTATAAACATCATGTCATTATAATCATGAAAATTATATATAAAGAATAATGATGGTATCCATGGATTATTTACATTGTAAAACATGTTTATAATCATGTTTATTTATCATTGACTAATATAAATACTACTAAAATGTCATTAAAACATTATTGAAGAAAATACACTTTCCATTTTTAAAATAACTTTTATGAATCTAAAAATTTTAGAAAAATTAACGAAATTATTTTTATTTAAAATATTAATTGAAACATATAATTAAATTTTTAAATAATTTAATTTTCAATATTGTTTAAAATACCATTTATTTTGTATCAAATAATAAAATTACATTCATTTTTTTTGTAAAAATTAAAAAGTTTGTTCTTTCAAAATGTGACAAGAAGATTATTTTTAATACATTTTGTATAATTTCAAGCATGGGTAAAATTTTCTGTAATAAATAATTATTTAATAATAAAAAAAATTGAAAACATTTTTATAAAATAATTATATTAAAGGAAATATATTTTCAACTAAATACAGAAACAAAGTTTATTTTCCTTAGAAACATTTATTTGGTATCATTAGTTCTTAAACATTTGAAAATGAAAGCAAATAATGTATTCTATAGAGATAACTAGAGGATAAGAAAAGTCATGCATGTTTTATAACTATGTTATGAGAAATCATATATTTAACACATTTTAATTCATGATTTCACATATAAATGTACACTTAGTACAACTGATAATATACAGAGGCCGTGTGACTTTGGGATATTAGGTACAAATCATAAAATAATTAAATAGATGTACAATGACATTATTTATATATTAATTAATATGCTCCTAAATTTCCATCATTCTTCAAAAATTTAATTGGATAACTTAGGGATGTACATATGAAAAGGAAGAACTATAAGTCAGAGAAGGGAATAAACAAGAGTAGAATTAAGTAAATTAGTACATGTGATCCAAGATTATATAAATGTATTATAATAGGGTATAAAATCTTAATCAAGAGAAATGAGGCATGATACAACCTGCTAGCATAAAGGAAACATGGGAATTTGGAAACAACATAAAACACAACATAATAATCCTAATTCATGTTTAAGAACCATGAAAACATAAAAAAGTGTGGTTAGGATATCCTCACATAAACCATACATGTAATCTCATGATATTGAAACATTACTAAATTCTTTAGAGGGATATATAATTCTCAGACCATTCATCACATTAATATTATGTACATACATTAATTTTCTTCATAGATCATTCAACATAATATTAAATTTCATCACTTTTAACACCATGATTTTATAGAGGTCTTTACATATATGAAATACCAAATAAAATAATGATATATAAAAATAGGTAAATATTTTTCCATGAAATTGTGAGTGGGAATTTTTTTTAAAATGTTTCGAATTTAAAATTTCTATATAATTTCAACTGCATAATAGTGGCACGTATTGATTCATAAAATGGATTTATGAGACTAAATTTGGTATCTAATCACATATAAATCATAAAAACATTAAAACCAACAACAAAAATAAGGTTCTTAAATAAGTAAGAAAATTAGAGGTTCCCTTGCCTTAAAAGGATGGTTCTAAAATCATGGGAGGATATTATTATGTTCATTGGGGGACCCTGTAGAAAAATATAGAGTAAAAAATGTAGACTAATATCATTATATAAGGGTATTAGTGAATATGAATTGGTGTTCATGGATCTATATAGAAATAGAGAGGGGAGTTATCTATCAATTTCCAATCATTGGTTTTGGACTCTATATGATAAAGTAATCAAAACCGTAATCCATAATGTGGACACATCTCATGGATTCTACCAAATAGTAGTGGTTTCCATTAATTTATATGGATAATAATAAAACTAATTTAAATAAAACCCATGTATTTGTTTATTTTAGTCATAATTGATTTTATTACCTTAATATATTATATTGGTTTTTGAGGATTTATTAAATCACTACAAAATTAATAAAATTACATCAAGTACACATTATTTTAAATGGGGAATATATATTTAGATGTGGACAAATTTTATAGAATATATTACATCACTTTTTTGTCATTATGATGTCATTATAAAAATTTTATATGTATAGTGTATTTTATTTCGATCAAAAAATTGACTTTCTTCAAAAATTAGGAAAAATCATCATTGAAAAATGCTGAAATTGTGATTTTAAAAATGAAATAGAGTATATCTAAAAATTTATCTAAGTCAAAAAATAAAAACATTTAAATAAAAAATACCCATTTATTTAAAAATAATGTTTATTGATTGTAACAGTTTTCATACCCTTATAAAAATTATTTTTGATTTATAAAATTATATTATCCGCTATATTAAATATATAATATATAATAAAAATATTTTGTAAAAATTTCATTTATTTAAAAAATTATTGACTTCCTTAATGTAGTGATAGGATTGAATCTATACATTTCCCAAAAATACTATTATGGTTTTACAGTGTCAAAAAATTTATCAAATGTATTATATTATAATTTAGAGAAATTAATAATAAAGGAAAAAATATAATCAATTATTTATTGAAAATAAAAATATATAAATTCATATTTTTAGTGTCTAGATAAATATCCCTTTAATTCACTGGTGAATTTCTTAAATGTGAGGTGTGTGATGGTGAGATTTTGTTGGGGTGGTCCAACATACATGGTTTGTTTTTTGATTTTGATGATTTTAACTTATCCTATAAATGGTTTTTATTATTATTTATTTATTTAATTTCAGATAGGGATTGATCAAAGTCAAATATCATTAATGATATGTCACATAGAATATCTAATTAATTGGATTCATTGGGTAATATCTTACTACTATAGGTTATCATTTCATTCATATGTGTCAATTGTACTTTATCTTAAAACTTAATATACTTATCTTAATGGTCACTATACAATGGCTATATTATCAATGGTTATGATACCCAATAGGATTTTAAATCCAATAGAGAACTACAAAAAAATAACCAAGGTATTGGATGTGCTTCTTATAACTGTATTACTTGATAGAGAACTTATTCTCTGAAAATTGGGATTTTATTTATAATATTTTGTGTCTTTACATAGATCATAATATTTCATTATAGATAACTTAATCATAAAAAATCAGGAAAAAATGAGATTGTAACATTAAATCTCATACCACATAGGTATCATTCGAATCATAATCTCCATGAACGTATGAACCAAATATAGATATGTATGTACCTTACTTTTTAAGAAAATAATTATAAAATACACCACTATTAAATACATAAACCATACAAAATAAAAAATTGGTGAATAAGGAATGTGTCCCAAATAAAAAATGCGAGATGAAAAATCCCTTAAATCAAGTCTTCAAATTCTTCGTACAAATAAAAATATCTTGTATAATAAATTTAGTTTTGTTATACATGTATAAAGAACCATAATAACTTATATCATAGCACATATGATTTATATATACTCTTTTATCACATGTTCGTTAACAATTCATTGTTATATTCAACGTTTTGGGTAAGGACTATTTTGTTTTTCATGTGTTCTTTGGTTTGATAAATTTGGTAATTGTACTTTTATTATAGTTAAATAATATCAAAAAATTTAGTAACTATATGAATATAAAATATATTCCTTAAATATATAGTTATATTCATCCCTAAATTCTAGATATAGAAAAATGAGTTACTCCAATCATAGAGATGGTAAGATATAATTACACATGGGAAAAAATTTATTTTCTTGATGGGTGGAATGAAATAAAGGTAACTATTAATTAACCTTTCCATAATAATTTCTATATAGTAATTTTCATTTATATTCATTATATATTTCTTTATTACTATTCATGTGAAAATAAAATGAATAAATTATCACATTGCTTCGAGCTGACGTTATTCCAAACGAACACATGAGGGACGTTATAATTTTTTAATGGATCGGAAAGTAAAAATTTATATGTTATAATATAACCAGATATGTGTAATTGTGTAATGAATTTACATTATACATATATAAAGATTATATCCATAATTATATCCAACTATTAAAGGCGGTGTTAGAAAAATAATTTTATCAGATTGGGAGGAGGTAGCCTGTTATAAACAGATCAACTATTTCGTTTCCCATTTGGTGGAATAATAGATACAAGAATGTTGTGATGTTAAAATAATAACATCTCATTTTATGGTATTTTATTATTTTATTTTATAATCATCGTATAATAAAATTTTAAATAGATGGAAGAAGAAATAAAATGAAAATGCATGGTTAAGAACTATACCTCATCTTTAATCAACTTTTTTTGGTTTATCCTAAAGCCTTACTGGGATGGTTCTCTAAAAAATCAAAGAATATAGTTCATGGAGAAAGATTTAAGTAATGTTTTGTGTAGTTCATTTCTGAACTAGTAGGATCAAGATATGTGTATATGAGAAAAATAGAGATGTCCTTTTATAAGTTGGTGAAAGGAGCCATATGGAAACCACATAGAAATTTCTTATAAAGAATCTAAAATGATAAACTCATTCCAAAGAAAAATGATTAAAAATAATATTTTATTATAATGTGGGATAATATAATGTTTAAATATGGTCTTAAAATTATGTTTATATATGTTTAATATTAAAACATGTCCTTGTCTTTTGGATTAACCCCCACCCATTTTATCCTTATCCATGGTAATTAATTTTTTTTGTTTTTATAGTTGATTATGAAAAAAACTTTATGTTTTACATACTAATGAAAATTAATTATTCAATTGAAAAAAATTATCATTTTCTCAAATTCAATTCATATAATTGACATAATTAAATCAATAATTAAACATGCACACACTATGAGAAAGCTATTTTCCAAAGTTAATGTTATCATAAGAATAAAAAGTATTTTTATAAATATTAGACATGAAATTGATTTCAATGATTTAAATAAGGTTCATACTAATAAAATCTATTTTAGTTTACTTTTAATTTTTTTTAAAGATCATTTATATTTATAAATACATTAATTAATTGTTACTTTTTAATAAAAATCATTATTTGGAAATATTCTTTGTAAAATTAACCTTTTCAGAAAATTTTCAACAATTAAAATTAAGATATATTTTACATTTATGTGGAAAATATAAATTTTATTTTGTTAAATTAATTTTCAAAAAGTGGAAAATTTATTTTTCAAATATGTTCCCAAAACATAAAGAAACCCTTTTTTATAAAAATAAAATTCTTAATAATAAAACTATATTTATTTGGACCCCATGAATAAAAAATGTTAGATGGATGATAAATAATATCATTTAATATATAATATATAATTTCCATTTAAATAATTATGTGACAGTGATTAATTCAATTATTAAGATAAAATCCCATGGTGCTCATAAAAATAGGTTTTTAATCATTTCTTTTACTTTTATATTTTTTTGTTTCTAATGAATTGATAACTAATGAATATATTTTATACTATTATAACCATATAATTTTAATAATATAGAAATTTATATTGATAAATATAAATTTAATGGGGATGTTATAATTGAAATATTTTAATATTTTTAGAGTATATCGCTATTCATTTGAAATCTGTGTTTCATGTAACAGAATATTTCGATGAAATTAAATTAATTCAAAAAATAATATAATAAATTGATGTTTTATAGGCTACCTATGAAATATAAAATCTATTACACCATTTTGGTTGTCGTTAATATCCTTATGAAGTAAGAAACTATTTTTTTTCATATAATATTTCTTCCCAAAAAATCAATCCACAACAAAATTGGAGGAAGTGGTAAGTTTTTATATAGCACCATTATTAATAATATTTGATAAATATAAAATAATTTACTCAATATTATATTATGTTATTATAAAATAATTGAATAATGAGTTAATATTTATAATTTCATATCATCATCCAAGAGATGGTAAGTTTGAGTCTAGCATTCTATCCCTATAATATAGGATGAGATTTTTCTCTATAGATTTAAAAAGATATTTTGGAAAACCAACCTCAAGGGAAATATTATTATAAAATTATATTTTACATTATAATTAAGATTAGTATTTATAAAAACCCCAATAATTATTATATTCATAACTATAATATTCTATGATGATGGTAGAAAACAAAAGTTATTGGGACCTGGGATAACTGAAAAATGGAATAGAAAATTAATTCAATTCATTATAACAATAGTGTAGTTAAAATATTGAAAAAATATATGTTTTGAAAATAATTGAAATGATATATATTTCATGTTTGGTTATGATTTATTCTTATTAATATCTCTAGGGAAGAATGATAAAAATTTGGAAAAAGGGGGGCGATGATCCTCATGTATATCCAAACTTACGAGATTCTGGATCTTATGTGTATTTTCATTTATCTTTTGGTAAATCTATATACCCTCTAGAAAGTTAATTATGTATTTTATGTATCAAATTTTTGGATTTAAATACATGATCCTTCAAATCTACTGAACTCAAATGTTGTACTATTTGAGCATGATCTTTCTTATAAGGAATAATTGATAGAGATTTTGGATCGAAGAGATAACATGACAAGGAAAGAGAACACTAAAAATGTTAATTTTTTTAGAAAACCCATTTTTTGTTGAAAGATACATGTTAAACCAAAAAAATAGTGGTACATATATTAACTCATATGTTTCCATTATAATAATGTAACTTTGAGGGTGAAATTCATTTAAGAGAGTATAATGAGACACCATGATATTTTAGATAATTTTCTTTTTAGTGAAATTGATCTATTCAATATCTTCTGTTGTGTGAAACACCAAACATAAGTGAATAAAACTATTTGAAAATAAATAAATTAATTATAATTCATATATTGACTACATATTCATTAGACTTTACAATAAAATCATTTGATGATAAAAGTGATATTTTCCAAAAAAAATAATATGTTGATGTTCACTATTCATTTTCTCAAAAAATTTAATTAATCACTATTTATAAATGATTTAAATTATATATATATATATATATATATTATTCAATTAAATATGTAATAAAACATGTAATTTTAATTACTATGAAATGAATGTGAAAAAAATAATTTATATGCGTAAATATAAACTTTTTATAAAAAATGTTTTTAAGTATTTTATGCGTTGATTTTATAATTAATTTATGAAAACATTATAAATTTAATCTGATAAAATATATTTCATATCATAATCCATCATATAAAAAATTGGTCAAAATTGAAATTTTGATTCTGTTCATAATAAAATGATAGCATGGAAAAATGCTATGTTACTACTGTAAGGGTGAAAATGGGATAAATTGTGTAAAACTATGTGATAAGGATTATAATATCCTAAAAACATTATATTTATCTATGTAGTTGAATTTATTTCATCCTCCTCAAAACTTATATTTTTTTATTTTTTCTTATCATCTCTTAAATTCCATTGATACTGAGTTTATATTATTTTAATGTTATGGGTAGTTACATGAATGACACACCCCTCACATATTAAACGACACCCTCTATCAACACTACATAACAAAATTATAAAACCATCCTTCAACAAAAATATTCAAAAATATATTCAAAACTCTCCTCACTACATCCTACTGGTTCTAGTCTCACAAAAAAAACCTAGAAGGATTGACGAGTAGTATAAAGGAAGATATACAATTTTAATGTATAAGTCTTAACCGAAGTCATCCGAGTTTATTCTATATGATTATTTTTTATTCTAATTCCATAAAATATATTATAATAATCCAAATATAATTCAATCGGAATAATTAATATACTTAAATTTAATTTATTTATGGTATAAATATTTTTTACATTTATTCAATCCAATATAAATAAAAGTATCACTTATACATAATAGGGGGAAATCACCTCCATGATGTTATGTATTTTATTTTTTATAACCACATCACATGGGTGATTATATCAATTTATTTAATGAATATATAATATTTAGAATATAATTACTATTATATAATGATAAATTATTATTTATCATTTTTTCAATCCTTTGAAAAATGGAAACATCACCCATGCAGACATGCAAACTATCACCTCTACGAAATAATATAATTTATTTCCGATCACTACATCGCATATATTGTAATAAAATATTATGTAGTTCATAAATATTTTAATTTAAATATTGAATATTTTGGGCATGTTGAACTATGACCAATTTAAAAGGATCTAAATATCTAAAATAGTACATATATTGAAAATAGAACCGATGACACCTAAAAATTAATTAATGAATAATTTTTAATAAATAAGTAAATATAAATTTATAATGGAATTATATATAGTAAAATAGTTGTTATTTTGGTTCTATAATAATTGTATATCAACTCTAAATTTATTATAACATATTTTAGAGTGAATATGAATCTTGTCAGTACTTTAGTTAAGTGTTTATGGTACAACCTTGCTTTTTATTAGGATTATTTTTTTTTCAATTTCATAGAGAGGAATTTCATGTTGTTTATCGTATAAAAAATTATTTTTTATTATAATCTTGTAATTTATATGTTTTTTATCTAATGATTCAAATTTTATCCCTTTTTGGAAGTCATAGAGGTGGAAGTATTTTTTTTAATGAAAATCAGACTTTATTTCCCCATTTTGGACAGGAATCATTCTCTTCCATATCCATGTTATTCCAAAAAGAAATTTTAATGGTTATCTTCTAATTTTAAATGATTTATTAGGCTATTTTTTCCCTATATTTGGGTTGCTTGAAAATTTACAATATTGTACCATTTAAAATATCTTTTTGACGACTCAATTTTGAATTTTTATAAAGGAATATAATGTTTTTAATGTTTACATATCAAGTTTATTTTCTCTAAATTGTGAAAATTATAAATAACCATGATTAAATTTCTTGTTTATATGGAATTTAAAATAAAATTCCTTTTAAATTCTTCTACTAAAATTTTTAATTTAGAAAAAAGTATTTTTTTTCTATTATTATTAATTGTTTATTTATAATTCTTTAATAAATGTATTTTTAATATATGAAAACATATATTAATGAATGATATTATTCACTGGGGATATGATCATATAATACCATCCACAACCTTTATATTAATGTAAAACTATGTTTATATTTTAATGATATTTCATGAAACATATTTATTTCTCATGGGCTAATTATGTTATGAACGAAATTTGAATGAACATAAGTTATTATGTTATATATATGAATCATTTTTATTATGTAATGGGAGTCCATTATAAACCTCCATTTAATTGGTTTATGTTATATATATCCTCATATATTAGGGTTTATGGGTAATTTTCCCATGCCGAGGAGGGTATATGGGAGGATTTCCCAATATGAATGGGTTCATGGGGGTTTCCCAAGACAAAAAGTGTATAGAAGGTTTTTCCCATGCCCAATAATGTACATTAGCTATGGGTCTAAGCCTAAGAATTTACATAAGTGGTCAGACTATTCCTATAATGTGATGAATGATGTGGTGAGGATCCTTGAAATGTGATATAAATACCTATGTTTAGGACACACATTTATAACAAAAACTAATGTCTTATAAGTATAAGATGATATCACAGATCATGATTGATTATTAATGATTCTACACTATTAGGACTTGTTTCATTAATTATGAAAAATATTTTTACCAGGATTCACATTTTACTATTTATGACTTATTAGGTATGAACTTTTATGTTTTCATCATGTTCTCACTCACTTAATCATATCTTATGCTAACTTAAGATCATCTGTTGATATCCCCCATGTTTACCCTTACTGGTAATCAAGTACCACCATTTTTAGGATAAAAATTCTCTAATTTATGAAAAATGGTTTTAAGAAGAGTTTTTTTAATGTGGTTCTAGGTGATAATAACTTTGTCAGAGATGTTAAAGTTAATTCATGAAATAAGTTGATTATGTATCTCGTATCCAAAGAAACTAAAAATTTATAGTTCAAAAGATCTTATTATTATGAGGATGTATTTAATACTCATATTAAATGATGTAACATCTATTTAATTGATGTCGATGTCACCACTTTCTAGTTGAAAATGCATATTCAAGATGAAAATTCGAATAGAATGTAAGGTTAGTACCAATAAAGCATGACTAGAGGAAAACTAGTTTATGAAACATCATGGAGTTGAATATGATGATATGTTTTCCCTGCTTATTGTTTTTAAATAAATCATTATAATTCATTATATTGTAGCTTACCATGATTATGGTATTTTTACAATGGATTTCAAAACCACATTCCTTAATAGATTTTTTATGGAAAATGTTTATATGACACAACCAAAGGTTTTATTCAATCCAAGAGATGGAAATCAGCTATTTAGGTACTCATTACCCATTTATTAATTTAATATGACTCCAGATCATCAAACATTTGTTTTTATGAATCCATAAAGGAATATGTTTTCATAAATAATGGATTTTATCCCTATGAATACAAGTGGTTAAGTAAGAGTGTGATTATTTTCCATGTAGTATATATTGTGTAAATAATACGTATTAGAAATGATATTACATTATTATAGTCATCTATGATGTAGTTGGAGAAAATATTTTCCATGAAGAACATAATCGAATCATCATATATTCGTGGGAAAAATATCATTCAAGATTGACCTAAAATGATTCATAGACAAAGTCATCATAAATACATAGACAAGATACGAGAGATATTCAATATTAAATAATCCAACATGTGATTATTACCTATGACACATGGAAAGAATCCCTCCAAAACAATGAATCCTCCTTCATAATAGTAGATACATAGAATGTACTAGATTACTTATACATAAAATATATGATTAGTCTTATATTTCATGCTATGTACCAAGATCAAAGCATCATATGCCTTGTTCATTTTTTGAGGACATCAATAAGAACCAGGAGATGACCATCTGATGGTTGTCAAAAATACCCTAAACTATATGAGGTGTATTAAGGATATCATCTTGGTTGATAGACGATATATGGATAATATACATATGGGAAATACATGATCTTGTTTCTAGATATATCTTTATGATTTTAAATCATAGTTTGGATATGTATTCACCATCAATGAAGGAGATATGAGATAAAATATATTAAAATGGTTAGTAGACACTGATTCTATAGATGATTCCGAGAATACTGGGTATTCTGAAATGGTTAAATAATATTTTTTGATATGAAACACTATATAGAAGCATGAATATCATCAGTACCATTATAAAATGTTCAATATGCTCATTTAATGAACTCTGTATTTCTTCAGAAAATAGAACCACACATTCCTTTCATGTTTGGAAACCACAATATGGGCCTATATTTACACACCACACTTCTACATTTTTTAATTATTACATTATATAAATAGTGATTTGATTATCTCCCCCATGTCACAAAAGTTATTGAGGTCCAAATTCATTTAATCATCAATTTAATCCCTTTTCATTGTGGTGTATATTTTGATGGTTTGATTGGATTTGATTTATTTATACAATATATCTAGACACATGGTTTAATCATATATATATTGTAACATCCCAAGTAAGTAATGAATAATAGATATTTTTATCTATGTCTATTAATGAACTAGATAGTGTTTTAGAGGCTTAAAATGAAAATAAATCCAATCTTAAGCATGGAATACACTAATATTCTTAAAAGATTATTTTACTGCCTTTTGATGGAAAACCCTTTTTAAATCAATATTTTGACAATTTTATAATCTATATTGGTCAAAATAAACATATTAATTATGATTGGGACATTGAATTTTACATTGGATAAATTTTTGGTATTTTTCTGACAATGTTCATTTTTTAATGAATAGTGAAAAAATACTGCATTTTATATCAAAACTGCTTTTTAATCTAATTTATTTATACGATTATATTATCTTTTGAATTGGTTTTGAAGTGTAATTAGAATATATTTTTACCATTTAATCAAATGGTGGTCATTGGAATCAATTTCACATTGAAATTAGACTTAAACTGGTGTCAATCTTTTGATACTTATTGTTTTCTAAAAACACACAATTTTCTCTAACAGAGGGAATTAATTATTAAATTAATTAATGTGACTTATATGTTTTTAATTTTGTAAAATAGACTTCATTTTTGAATTTGGAATATCAAATATATCTTAGGGTGAATTTTTGGTAATTTTCTGAAAAACATCAATTTTTGATGAATAGTGAAACCACTAAGTGGTACTTATAAAAACTAATTTTCCGTTTAAATGAAATTTTGCCATCATTGAGTTTTGAATTTCAAAAATCCGACATACATGGTTTTCATTAAGAAGTAAAATGTGGTTCAATGAGATTAAAATAATTTTTTGGTGATTAGTAACTTTTAAGCTCTTAATTGCGATTAATGGTAATTAGTGTAGTTTAATGTAAAAATAATGCTTTAATAAAATAATATGAGCTTGACACATGTCCTACCCTCATTGGTTGTGTCATGGCCGACCAAGACAAGCCATGGGTCAACTTGGGGACCCTATGGAGCCACTTTGGTTGGGAAATGACATAAATAACTTTTTATTTAATGTAAAAGTAAAAATGAAACAAACATCATATGTTTTATGAAAACAATTTTTACATGGGGTTATAAAGATCAGATTTTTTATTATAAATAGTCATTGGAAAGATAAAACGATTTCATACATCATAGTATTTTTTTATAATTTTAAGACATTAAATAAATTAAAGTATTTATGACATCATGATTATGCAGCGATGACCTCATTATTTGACGATTTAAATAAAATGGAAAGTTAATGTAAAATCTAAAACCTACACATGGCCAAAACCAATTGGATGAGTGGATTCAAAACCCTTATCACCTTATACTCTAATTATATCAATGAGGGTCCATTTAAATCCGAAACTCATTTTCAAATAAAGTAATATTTCTTTACTTTCAAGAGTGCCCCTCCTCTCCTCTTATAAAAGGCCCCCACCTCTACCTCATTACCCACACTACCAAAGCCTTTGGATCGGAAAAACCCGGCCCATTTACTCTCTCCACATACCTCTCATCATCCTAGAAGATTCCATTTTGGTATAATCCTTTCAAAGTAAGCCTTTAGTCTCAAATCAAAAGGAGTTACACTTTTAAAGGTAATTCATTCTCTCATGTTCATTTGTTTTATTTTGCTTCTCCAACCCCCTAAACTCTTTTTATTTACTTCTTTTGTAACAAAAATGATATCTTAAATATACTAGGATGTTGTTATAATATTTATTTGAGCTACACTCTCACACAACTACATCAAATGGTTAAAGAACATACGGTTTCCGTGGATGGTGAAATTCTGCCTCCCGAAACGATGATTGTTCAATACTCATTTAACACCTTCAAAGGTGGCCATTATGATGTCACTATTTTTATATATGATATATAATATATTTATGTTTTCCTTAAGCTTATATTTTTTCATTTTGGGCATACCTTTATGGTTTCCATTATGGGTAAACACGATATCTTCATTTTAGGAAGTGCGGACTACCGCCCCCTGAAAGTGATTTGATTCGTTAATACCATATGTGGGATGTGTAAAGGATAAAGTTAATGATATTATATATGTTATTATAATGGAATTATAATATACTCTTATATCATTATGATTCCATTCCAAAAAAATACGAAATAGAAATGGAAGTAGCGTTCATGCGTACGTACGGCTTACCGTCTCCATGAATGGTGCATTTCATTTATTACCTCTAAATGTGATGTAATATTATAAATACATGTATATGATGAATATATATGATATATATGTTATCCAAATCATTAATATCATTCTGGATATAACGAACCTTTGACCAAATTAACAACATGTGAGTGTAAGAAGTCTATTTTTGACTTAAAAACCAAATACCGACAAAATGAACACTATTAACTTAAATGATTACATGATGTTCATAACATGGTATAAAAGGAATAATGAACTTGAAAAAGGTTCATAAGCAAGTATAGATTAACTCAAGTTTATTATTTAGGATATTAAAGAATGGTCGGGTCAAGTCGGATACGAGGTATGGGACTTCGTCTCAATCTCTTTTCATTGAGGCATATTTTGGTTTTATACACAACATTCTTTTATACGGTGTATAAAACCCTTTGACTTTTACGTTTATCCAAAAGGAATATTTTTTATACGAAGCGTTTACTAAACGAAAAAAGGGAATGTTTTTGTCGTACGTATGCGGCGACAACCACTTCTCCACCTTCATGACCGTTATTTGAGTGTCGGCTTCATCTACAAGCCATACCTCCTTTTTAAAAGAAAAATAAATACCATGTTTTAATTTTCTTTTATTTTGGTATTGAAAATGGTTTTCATATTGTTTTTATATCAATGTGTTGTATTGATATCTTGTGATTGAAATGTGGGAATGTTATGTTTCCTTTATGCATGTTTTATGTGATATGATTATGTTGAGGTTCTTGGGAATTATTATGAAAATGGGTGGTTCCGTGATAAACTAAGGGCAGGTGATCCCGATATAGCTCTCCAATGCATTTGGTAACGCGAAGGAGTGAAACGTTAAGGTTTCTCTGAAGAGATTTTAGGGAATATACTGTGATGGGTATTCCAAACGTAACCAAGAGGGTTACTCCCTACGTAAGAATGTTATGAATGCATCAAGTTACCTTTATGTCTTATGATTTCAATGATTTACTAATTATTTGATGAGGTATGTTAATGTGCTTATGTTTTATGGGTAAAGTATGATTTCAATCTTATGTATATATGTACCCATGTTTCCTTTCCATGTTTTTATAACCCATACTGAGCTTTTTATGCTCATCCCAAGTTTTTTTGAAATGCTTTCACAGGTCAAGGGAAAGGTACATGATATGATGATAGTGTCAAGGAAGTGTCAAGAATGAATCAATGATTTATTTTAAATATGTTTCCATTGATGGGAATGAAGAATACTATCTTTATGTAACCACTTTGTTTATATGTGGAATGTAATGCAAGTTTTATGATCTAATTCTCTAAAACTCTAAACCCAAAAATATCCTCAATGTGTAATCTTGTAATAACTCGAGATTAAGTAAGGTTTAAGGCTGGGGCCTTATAGTTGGTATCAAAGGTTGGTTTAGATAACTTTAGGAGTTATAATTCTATTAAATGATTATCCAAAAATATTTTTTTTGAAATGATATAGCATTTAAAGATTACCATGTTGCTTCATCTAAGACATGTTTGTTCAGAATGGTTTTCCACAGAGGAAATAGGGAAGCAGTGCTAGGAAGGCATACAGAAAGAAATAACCTTCCGAATCAGCATCTTGAGATGGTCGGAATTAGAACTGAACAGTTTGTTGTAGTAATGACGCAGTTGATGAAGGACCCCAGGACACCCTGAGAGGGGAGGGGTGAATCAGGGTGACCACATTTTCTTTTAATGTGATGGATCTTCTTCCCACGTTGGTAGAAACTTGTTGAACCTGTAAGACGATTATGATTAGAAAGCAACCATTCACATGCACAGAGAAGACACATCCCTTTTTACTTGGTTCACCACTAAGGGCTACGTCCAAGGAGCATACGCCGACGTGTTGTCGGTCGTACCAAAATCCACTACGCTTCACTAGATTTGGATTACAAAGGTTTGGGTACAGACACTCTGTCCCAGGCTCACTGGCTTTACAATTGTTCAGGGATAGCTCACTGCGTCCCTCAGGTCACTCCCGTTGACTCCCCCTGGCTCACTGCCATTGGTGAAGTCCCACCCAGTTTATAGACATAAAGGTCTCTTCATCATTTGCATAAGAATGCATCCTTTGTTGTATGTAGATGCTCTATTTAAGTCCGATTCTCTCTAGAAGCAGAATATCACTTTTCCTCGAATGTATCGGGTAGTCTCCTGGCTTTCGTGCAGCTCCAAACAGGCCAGTGGGCTTCAGCAAAACCATGAGCGCTTCTCCAAGAAAGTCGCGCAAGTCCCACTACGGTTCGCAAGTCAAAACTGGCGCGCAAGTGGCATCAACGCACATGCGCGACTCTTCCTTCCCCAACTACAAACTTGCGCGGTCCACTTCCTTTCTCTTCCAAACCGCCTTGGGCGCACACCAAAAACCGGCGCGCAAGCTCTACTTGCGCGACAAAAGTACCACATGCGCGACTCAACCACCTGCGCGACGAGAGCTCAAACAATCTCTCGGCCTTGAACTCCGTGAGAAATGAGGAGGGGTGATCCAGTATTTATAGGCAAACTGGACCCCCTGTGCGGCGGCGAGCAAGTCCCTCAACGGCGCGCAAGTCTTGTCTCCAGTAACCTCTGTCGCGCAACTCACTTGCGCGACCCAACCAACACTTGCGCGACCTTCTTTCCTTAGCCAAATTTTGACGTTCTGATCCTCAAAAACATATGGCGTGCAAGTCTTCTATCCTCCAAGACCTCGGCGCGCAAGTACCTTTGCCAAAAACACTTTACTTTATTGGCCGATTTTCAGGCCAAAAAATTTGGCAAACACTGGGAAACGACACCACCTTCACTACTGTTTTCTGCTTGAACGGTATGATCTCTTTGTTGGTACACATCCTGAACTTCCACTGAGGATTGACAACAAACACAAACCATACGCCAAATCATGCTTTGAAGACCCTAGTTCCAACAGTTGACTCAGGCTATAAATGGTGGTGGTATCCATGCACGAGATCAGCCAGACCAACCGCAGAGGAACATGTCAGTTGTGGAACATTTCATGAGGCAACATCCCCCATCATTCAGAGGATCATCTGACCCTGTGCTAGCTGAAGGTTGGATTAAAGCACTGGAGAAGATTTTCGATGTCATGGGGTGTTCAGACAATCAAAAGGTTAGTCTTGCTATTTACCGTTTGGAGGGTGAGGCAGATCAGTGGTGGTCTATGGTTAAAAATATCAGGGACGCCGATTAGATTGATGCTATCGACTGGGATGAATTCAAAGGTATGTTTCTTGAGAAGTATTTTCCTAAGGCTGTTCGACTTAGGATGGAAAAGAAATTCTTGTAATTAAGGCAAGAGGAAGACTCAGTGGCTACCTATGAATAAAGGTTCACTCGATTGGAAAGGTATGCTCCAAATTTTATCCGAGACCTTGATAGTAAAATCAATCATTTTTACTCAGGATTAAAGCCAAAATATCGAAGGGCATTAGCTTCTCATGAGTTTAAAAGTTATGAAAAGCTTGTTCGATGTGCTGAGAAGGTGTAAATGGAGTTTTCCGATGATCAAGTGTTCTATAACAACCAGCAGAAGAAGAGACCGAGGTGGCAGGAGAAAGGTAATAATTCTTCAAAAAAGTCTGATGGTAAGAAAACTAAGTTTCCAGTTTGTGATAAATGTGGAAAAAGGCATGGTGGGGAATGTCTTCTGAATTCTGGAAAGTGCTACTGATGTGGTAAGATGGGACATAAGGCTCGTGATTGCACAGGAAAGGGTCAAGGTGAAGGTAAGAACAAATTTGATTTACAGTTAGTGAAATGTTATAAGTGCAATGAGATGGGTCACTATGAAAACGAGTGTCCGACAAAGAGCTTGAGTGATGGGAAGCAGTTAGACTACAAGCAGAAAGGGGTGGTGAAATCCTTTGAAACTACTTCAGCAGATGTCGGGCCATCAAATGAAGTTGTATCAGGTACTTTGTTTGTTTTTTCAGATTATGCCAGTGTGTTGTTTGATTCGGGTTCTACACATTCTTTCATCTCTGAAACCTTTTCTAGTAAAATGGGAATACCATCTCAAGAAATGACTCCTAAACTTTTGGTAAAAACACATGGGGGAAATGTTGAGGCAAAAAGAATTTATAAGAATCTTCCTATCATTATCTGTGTAAAGAACCTACTTGCAAACCTTATTGTTCTACCTCTAGTAGAGTTTGATGTTATCCTGGGTATGGATTGGCTCTCTATTTACCATGCTAAGATTGACTGTAGAGATAAAGAAGTTTCTTTTCAGAAATACTTTCAGTTTGTTTACAAGAATGAACCCTTACTTTTGATAACATATCAAGAGGCCGAGAAACTTGTAAAAGATGGAAATGAATGTTACCTTGCACACGTCGTTGAAAATAAAGGAACTGTTCAGATTAATGATGTGCCAGTGGTAAATGAGTATCCTGATGTTTTTCCTGATGAGTTTCCTAGAATAATACCAGAGCGGGAAGTTGAGTGTACTGTTGACTTAGTTCCTGATGCTAAGCCAATTTCAAAACCCCCTTATCGAATGGCACAAATTGAACTTTTATAGTTGAAGGAGCAATTACATGATTTATTAGAGAAAGGTTTCATTAGACCTAGCACATCACCATGGGGTGCTCCTGTTTTATTTGTTAAAAATAAAGATGGTTCTATGAGACTTTGCATTGATTATAGAGCCTTGAATAACATCACTGTTAAGAACAAATATCCTTTGCCTCATATCGATGATTTGTTTGATCAGCTCCAGGGAGCTCAATTTTTTTCAAAGATTGACCTGAGATCGGGGTACCATCAGCTAAAGGTAAAGGAGGAAGATATTCCAAAGACCGCGTTCCGTACGAGATATGGCCATTATGAATTTTTAGTAATGCCTTTTGGGCTATCTGATGCACCTGCTGTATTCATGTACTTAATGAATAGAATTTTCCATGAGCTCTTGGATAAGTTTTTGGTGGTTTTCATTGATGATATTTTGGTGTTTTCTAAAAGTAAAGAGGAGCATGAAAGACATTTAAGGGTTATCTTGCAAAACTTAAAATAAAAGAAACTGTATGGGAAATTCAGCAAGTGTGAGTTTTGGTTGCAACAAATTTCTTTCCTTGGTCACATTGTTTCTAAATATGGAATAACTGTTGATCCTGCAAAAACAAAAGTTGTGGAAGAATGGCCAAGACCCACAAATGTAACCGAGATTCGTAGCTTCCTTGGTTTGGCGGGATATTACCGAAGGTTTGTTAGAAATTTTTCACGGTTATCTAGTCCAATGACTAAGCTAACTCGGAAGGGTGTTAAGTTTATCTGGACAAAAGAATGTGATGATTGTTTTCAGGAATTGAAAAGAAGATTGGTGAATGCTCCAGTTTTGGCACTACCTTCCAGGAATGGTGAGTTTGTTATATACAATGATGCTTCATTGAAAGGACTTGGTTGCGTCCTAATGCAGAATGATCAGGTAATTGCTTATGCTTCACGACAGTTGAAAACTCATGAGGTAAATTACCCTACACATGATTTGGAATTAGCTGCTGTTGTTTTTGCATTAAAAATTTGGAGTCATCATTTGTATGGAGTAAAGTGTGAAATATATACCGATCACAAAAGTTCAAAGTATATATTCACTCATAAAGAATTGAACATGAGACAAAGAAGATGGCTAGAATTAATCAAGGATTATGACTGTACAATTCATTACCATCCGGGAAAAGCAAATAAAGTGGCTGATGCTTTAAGTTGAAAAAGTAATGCTTCATTAGCAATGTTGCATTTGGAACGTGATCCTTTGGTTAAGGATTTGATGAACTTTGGCATAGAAGTTGTTGGTGCAGGATGTTCTTCTGTTTTGTTTCAGGTATCAGTGAGATCATCTCTATCAGATAGAATCAAGCAAGCATAGAAGCAAGATAGTGAGTTGCAGAAAAAGGTAGAGCTAGTTCAGAAAGGTAAGTTGCCTGAATTCAACATTGATAATGACTGCGTTTTGAGAGTTGGGAAGAGATTGTGTGCGCCTTGTGATTCACAATTGAAGAGAGAGTTGTTTTGTGAAGCTCATAGTTCTCCGTTTTCAGTTCATCCTGGCAGTACTAAGATGTACAGAGATCTATGGGAGTATTACTGGTGGGATGGAATGAAAAGAGATATTGCTGATTTTACTGTGAAGTGTTTGACATGTCAACAGGTTAAAGCAGAGTGGCAGTTACCGAAAGGGATGCTTTAACCTTTATCAGTGCCAGAGTGGAAATGGGAGAATATATCCATGGACTTTGTTGTGGGATTATTGAAGACATCTTGAGGTAATAATGCAATCTGGGTTATTGTTGATCGCTTGACTAAATCTGCTCATTTCCTTGCTATACGAGATACTTTTTCCCCAGATCAACTTTCCCGTTTGTATCTTAAAGAGATAGTCAGGTTACATGTAGTTCCTCTCTCCATTTTATCTGATCGTGATCCTAGGTTCACTTCTAACTTTTGGAAAGGCCTTCAGAAGTCGTTGGGTACTGAATTAAATTTTAGTACAACTTTTCATCCTCAATCAGATGGGCAGTCAGAACGAACAATTCAGACATTGGAGGATATGCTACCTTCTTGCTCTATGGATTATCAGGGAATTCGGGACCAACATCTTTCTTTGGTTTAATTTTCATATAATAACAGTTTTCATTCCAGTATACAGATGGCACCATTTCAGGCATTATATGGGAAGCGGTGTCGAACTCCAGCTTTCTGGGATGAAGTGGGTGAAAGGAAGTTGATGGGACCAGAATTGGTAGAAGAGATGGTAGAAAAAGTTCAGCTGATTCAGAAACACATGAGAACAGCTCAGAGCAGGCAGAAGAGTTATGCGAACAACAGGAGGAAGGATCCATCTTTTGAGGTAGGTGATCATGTTTTTTTCAAAGTCTCACCATGGAAAAGTGTGATGCGATTTGGTAAGAAAGGAAAGCTGAGTCCAAGGATTATTGTACCATATGAAATTATGGAGAGAGTTGGATCAGTTGCTTACCAAGTGGCTTTACCTCCGAGTTTATCTTAGGTACACAATGTTTTTCACATTTCAATGTTGAGAAAGTACATGCCAGATCCATCTCATGTTTTGAGTCCAGTGGTAGTTCAGCTGGAAGAGAACCTATCTTATGAGGAACAACCAGTCCAGATTTTTGACCACAGGGAGCAAGTGTTACGGAATAAGTTGACTAAGCAGGTAAAGGTTTTGTGGAAAAACCACATGATGGAAGAGGCAACATGGGAATCTGATAATGCAATGAGGGATAAGTACCCCCCATATATTTGATAAGTAAATAAATTGCGGGGACGCAATTTTCTAAAGGGGGTAAGGATGTAACATCCCAAGTAAGTAATGAATAATAGATATTTTTATCTATGTCTATTAATGAACTAGATAGTGTTTTAGAGGATTAAAATGAAAATAAATCCAATCTTAAGCATGGAATACACTAATATTCTTAAAAGATTATTTTACTACCTTTTGATGGCAAACCCTTTTTAAATCAATCTTTTGATAATTTTATACTCTATATTTGTCAAAATAAACATATTCATTATTATCGGGACATTGAATTTTACATTGGATAAATTTTTGGTATTTTTCTGACAATGTTCATTTTTTAACGAATAGTGAAAAAATACTGCATTTTATATCAAAACTGCTTTTTAATCTAATTTATTTATATGATTAGATTATCTTTTGAATTTGTTTTGAAGTGTAATCAGAATATATTTTTACCATTTAATCCAATGGTGGTCATTGGAATCAATTTCACTTTGAAATTAGACTTAAACTGGTGTCAATCTTTTGATACTTATTGTTTTATAAAAACACGCTATTTGCTCTGAGAGAGGGAATTAATTATTAAATTAATTAATGTGACTTATATGTTTTGAATTTTGTAAAATAGACTTCATTTTTGAATTCGGAATATCAAATATAGCTTAGGGTGAATTTTTGGTAATTTTCTGAAAAACTTCAATTTTTGATGAATAGTGAAACCACTAAGTGGTACTTATAAAAACTGATTTTCCGTTTAAATGAAATTTTGCCATAATTGTGTTTTGAATTTCAAAAATCCGACACACATGGTTTTCATTAAGAAGTAAAATGTGGTTCAATGAGATTAAAATAATTTTTTGGTGAATGGTAACTTTTAAGTTCTTAATCGCGATTAATTGTAATTAGTGTAGTTTAAGGTAAAAATAATGCTTTAATAAAATAAGATGAGCTTGACACATGTCCTACCCTCATTGGTTGTGTCATGGCCGACCAATAAATTCCATGGGTCAACTTGGGGACCCCATGGATCCACTTTGGTTGGGAAATGACATAAATAACTTTTTATTTAATGTAAAAGTAAAAATGACACAAACATCATATGTTTTACGAAAACAATTTTTACATGGGGTTATAAAGATCAGATTTTTTATTATAAAAATTAATTGTAAAGATAAAACTATTTCCTACATCATAGTATTTTTTTTATAATTGTTAGACATTGAATAAATTAAAGTATTTATGACATCATGATGATGCAGCGATGACCTCATTATTTGACGATTTAAATAAAATGGAATGTTAATGTAAAATCTAAAACCTAAACATGGCCAAAACCAATTGGATGAGTGTATTCCGAACCCTTATCACCTTAGCCTCGAATTATATCAATGTGGGACCATTGAAATCCGAAACTCATTTTCAAATAAAGTAATATTTCTTTACTTTCCAAGAGTGCCCCTCCTCTCCTCTTATAAAAGGCCCCCACCTCTACCTCATTACCCACACTCCCAAAGCCTTTGGCTCGGCCAACCCCTGCCCATTTACTCTCTCCACATCCCTCTCCTCATAATAGAGGATTCCCTTTGGGCATAATCCTTTCAAAGGAATCCTTTAGGCTCAAATCAAAAGGAGTTACACTTTTAAAGGTAATTCATTCTCTCATGTTCATTTGTTTTATTTTGCTTCTCCAACCCCCTAAACTCTTTTTATTTACTTATTTTATAACAAAACCAGTATCTTAAATATACTAGGATGTTGTTATAATAATTATTTGAGCTACACTCTCACACAACTACATCAAATGGTTAAATAACATACGGTTTCCGTGGATGGTGAAATTCTGCCTCCCGAAACGATGATTGTTCAATACTCATTTAACACCTTCAAAGGTGGCCATTATGATGTCACTGTTTTTATATATGATATATAATATGTTTATTTTTTCCTTAAGCTTCTGTTTTTTTCATTTTGGGCATACCTTTATGGTTTCCATTATGGGTAAGCATGATATCTTCATTTTAGGAAGTGCGGACTACCGCCCCCTGAAAGTGATTTGATTCGTTAATACCATATGTGGGATGTGTAAAGGATAAAGTTAATGATATTATATATTTTATTATACTGGAAATATAATATACTCTTATATAATTATGATTCCATTCCAAAAAAATACGAAATATAAATGGAAGTAGCGTTCATGCGTACGTACGTCTTACCGTCTCCATGAACGATGCATTTCATTTCTTACCTCTAAATGTGATGTAATATTATAAATACATGTATATGATGAATATAGATGATATATATGTTATCCAAATTATTAATATCATTCTGGATATAACGAAACTTTGACCAAATTAACAACATGTAAGTGTAAGAAGTCTATTTTTGACTTAAAAACCAAATACCGACAAAATGAAAACTATTAACTTAAATGATTACATGAAGTTCATAACATGGTATAAAAGGAATAATGAACTTGAAAAAGGTTCATAAGCAAGTATAGATTAACTCAAGTTTATTATTCAGGAGATTAAAGAACGGTCGGGTCAAGTTGGATACGAGGTATGGGACTTCGTCTCAATCTCCTTTCATTGAGGCATATTTTGGTTTTATACACATCATTCTTTTATACGGTGTATAAACCCCTTTGACTTTTACGTTTATTCAAAAGGAATATTTTTTATACGAAGTGTTTACTAAATGACAAAAGGGAATGTTTTTTTCGTATGTATGCGGCGACAACGACTTCTCCACCGTCATGACCGTTATTTGAGTTTTGGCTTCCTCTACAAGCCATACCTCCTCTTTAAAAGAAAAATAAATACCATGTTTTAATTTTCGTTTATTTTGGTATTGAAAATGGTTTTCATAATGTTTTTATATCAATGTGTTGTATTGATATCTTGTGATTGAAAGGTGGGAATGTTATGTTTCCTTTATGCATGTTTTATGTGATATGATTATGTTGAGGTTCTTGGGCATTATTATGAAAACGGGTGGTTCCGTGATAAACTAAGGGCGGGTGATCCCGATATATCTCTCCAATGCATTGGGTAACGCGAAGGAGTGAAACGTTAAGGTTTCTCCGAAGAGATTTTAGGGAATATACTGTGATGGGTATTCCAAACGTAACCAAGAGGGTTACTCCCTACGTAAGAATGTTATGAATTCCTCAAGTTACCTTTATGTCTTATGATTTCAATGATTTAATAATGATTTGATGAGGTATGTTAATGTGCATATGTTTTATGGGTAAAGTATGATTTCACTCTTATGTATATATTTACCCATGTTTCCTTTCCATGTTTTTATAACCCATAATGAGCTTTTTATGCTCATCCCAAGTTTTTTTGAAATGTTTTCACAGGTCAAGGGAAAGGTACATGATATGATGATAGTGTCAAGGAAGTGTCAAGAATGAATCCATGTTTTATTTTAAATATGTTTCCATTGATGGGAATGAAGAATACTATCTTTATGTAACCACTTTGTTTATATGTGGAATGTAATGGAAGTTTTATGATCTAATTCTCTAAAACTCTAAACCCGAAATGATCCTCAATGTGTAATCTTGTAATAAATCAAGATTAAGTAAGGTTTAAGGCTGGGGCCTTATTTATATTATATTATTTTTTTGATGAATCCGTTATATCTTCCCTTTGATGGTTGAGAACCATAATGGATCTATGATTCAATCACTTCTAGAAAAGAAAATCCTAAACAAACGCTTATTTTATTCAGGTTCCTCCAATCATCTTGAAGCCACATGTTATTAAAACAAAAATCAATATTGACCAAGAACAACTAATAAAAAACATATTGGAATATAAAAACTCATCCTTAATCCAAAAAAAAATTTCAAATGATAAACTAGGATCCAATATCATAGTATTCTAGTGATAATTTATCCTCTTTATTAGTTTCCTTATACATGTTTTAGTCCTAATTTGGATTCCATAAAACCTAATGGCTAGACGTTTGATTTGTTATATATACACCAAAGATATCATGATTTGATCCTAATGTTATCGTGTTGTTTAGAGGTTTATTTTTATGATATTTAGTGTTTAGACCTTTATATTGTAGATTATTTTATATCAAGTTTTTGATAATTATCTCACAAGTTTCATCTTGTGACAAGTGTGCTTGATACTCATAGTGATTTCATATATATATATATATATATATATGATATGTTCATACATAAGAAGATAGAGGAATCATATAGAGAAGGATTAATAATATGTATATTTTTATGTGTATATATGTATATGGTCCTTTATATGAGATGATTAATGTATATAAAGTGGAGGAAAAAGCTGATGCACATGTAAGATTCCTCCATAAAAGCTGAGAGTGGCCTCTATTGTAGGTTTATTGTTAATACATGTATATATATTGGTATGTGATCATGTGTTTACTTACTCCTATAAGGGATTTGTTTGGTTAAACATACCTGAAGGATATTCCCCTTATGGTAAATAGGTTGATTACATGGATTCTAATCATGGATCAATGTAGGGTTGTTTGATGCCACTGAAATCTGTTAAAGACTATTAATTCATGATCTTTATTTATTTTTTAATATAAGAGCATGTCTAATTGTGTAGTTAATAAATTTTTACTGAATTCCACATATTTACTTTCCTAGCTTCTAATTTTGTATTCCTATATATTACACATAGATCTATGATATACCGGGTAAGGTCATGTGTTGAAATACATGGGGTAAAATGTACATATTCTCTACATGTGTTCCAAATTAATTCATGAGGACCATATTTTAAGTGATCTGGATAAAGTAAATGGAACTGTGCATGAGGGACTAGGACATAAAATCATCTATGGTTATGGAGTATGGTATATGGATTCATCATGATCCATTTTTGGTGTTTTTAGTAGAAAAATGGGTTGAGGAGAAAAGATATTTCCATATTGGTTCAGGAAAGTGATCCCTCACACTAGACATAGATTTTTCACTACTTTGAGAATTTTTTGATTAAACTCTATCAGTAAAATGGTTCTTGGAATATTTCCCATTTTTTTAGTAATTATGGGTGGTTTGAATATGTATTTATATATATATAAGTTCATAATTTTTGGGAAAATCTATTTATTAAGTAACTCATAGAACATGTGTCTTGTAAGTGGATATTTATGTATTTTCTTTCTATGTATGCCCTTCTCAGAGGTTATATTGAAAATTTGGCTACGACATCTATTTATTTATTTACCTATTAGATTATTCTCAAATATTAAATATAATTTATCTCATTTAGAATAATTATCACTCAAAATTTACATTATATTATAGGGATTGAGAAGTTCACCTAAGATTTAATGGTTAATCATCCAATATTTTTTCGGGTTTCTAGATCAGGTCATTACAAAATGGATTAAAAAGATATTTAGGGATATTTGGTAAGGGACTGAGTCTTATAAGGATATGGGAATATTTTTCCGTGATAACTAACCCATAAATATGTCTATATAATGTAATTACTATTGAATTGTGAGCTAATGAAAGTGGTCTAAGTTCCAATTTTGAACATCACCTGAAGTTAGTCCTACTCATTATCTTTCATGAATCATGAATATAAATTTTTATATTGTCGAATATAAGGTAATATAAAATATTTTTTTTACTATGTGTTTTCCCATTAATATTAGATTTTTTTGAATGCTTATATAACTCAAAACACAACCAGTAAACAAATAGTGTGGTCGTATTTAATTATTAATGATGAGCAATTTAGTATAAATATTTTAATCTGTTTTTATTGTGTTTAAGACTCTTTTATGAGTTAATACCGTGATTACACATAGTTTAATAGTTTTATTATTTAATTATTCTACTAAACTATTATTTTAAAGCATGAAATATCTGAAAAATAAGGATTTCTATGAGATATTATGTGTTAAGATCTGATTATAACTGTGAAAAATAAAATCTATATTACATATTTCTCATAGGGGAATTAGATGTTATTTTACTATTTAATGTATATTATAACATTTTTTGACCCTAATATTGGTCCATAGGAATTATGTAGTGATCATTTTATGCAGGACATGCCTCCCATTGGGCCTAATGTTCTTGATGGTCTAGGTCATATGCCTCAAGCATTGTATCTAGAATCACCATAATGAGAACCCTCAAATATGTATTTTATATTGAATTTCAAATTATATCATCATAAAAAAATTCATGTAATGTTTCCCTATATGAAGAATTGGATTGGGATGATTATATTCACTACATATTCATGTGTATCGGGACTCTATAGAGGTTTCATGTTCATTAATCCACCTTTACATGGGAATTTTATGGTCTTATTTTCTCACATGTGATATTAAACTAAAAAAGGTTTAAGGACTTCATTGAAAGGGTTTTTAGAAATTTTCCATTATGTTATTCTATTTGGGGACAATTTACTGAGTGAAATATAGAATTTTTATGGAACTCCAATAAGGTTTCATGTCTTTTATGGAATATAATTCTAGTCTTACTAACCTAATCTAATTTTCTCTTAATATAAGTGTGGACAAGTAATCAAAACCCATATTAATTGTTAATATATTTATGGAACTATTGTAAATATATGTGATGATGTTTAATCTCTTGGGATTTGTTAAGTTACTAAAGAATATAGTGTTGGCTAATATTTCAACCCATATGAGTATTACAGATAGTAGTTCTTGTAGGGAGTGAAAAAGGTGTTGGGGAGAGTCTAGTAAAGGTGGGTCAGAGAAGGGTAAGTCATACTGAGAGTGGATTATCCCCTAGTTCTAATAGATCCTAGGTTTTTTATAGTATGGCGATGATGACACACTAAAAACAATTGTCCCTATGATCCAATGTAGTCCTACTAGATATATATTTTATTTTTTTGGTATACACTATAAGAAAAATTGTCCAGTGTTCCTAATAGATGAAAACCTATCAATTTTAGACTAGTTAGATACATATTACATTCCAAAAAATATATACAGGTAACATGTAAGGTGGGAAGATCAAATATAAATAGAAACATCACTATAGTAGATATCAAAATTTTAGAGTAGTCATAATGTACTTGAATGACTTTTTTGCATCTAAGAAGTTAATGAAAACTACTATGGAAGGTCATTTGATGGTGATATGTACTATTTTTTTAGTTTATCATCCTTGTATATGAAATATTTTTTAGCATTAATTATAATTATTTTATTATCAACAAATTATTGTGTCACTAATTATTAATAGATGAATGATTTTAGAACATTATGAGTGTCAATATATCATTGGGTAAATAGATAAAATTGAAGAATGATTTTCTATATTTTCCTCATGTCATAAGATAGTTATGACATCTTTGAGAATCTTTTACTCTTGGTAGGAATATATTTTATCTTATATTGGGAATATACTTGTTGAATGAGTTTAAAAATATTATTAATTGATATAAGAGGTGAGTATCATTATCCTTCCCTGATGGAACCCAACAAATCCTTATAGAAAAATAGGATTACCAAAAATGGTAATCTTTATGGGACATATATAAAGTTTTGGTTATTACCTATTAAATGGAATGTTTTGTCCCCAGAGAAATGAAAATAAATAGAACTAAAATATAAGATAATATTGTAGGATTCATTCCAAATTTATTTCCTAAATAAATTTATTTTCTATCAACTAAATGTAGGGTTATATTACCTATTAATTTAGTTCCAATATCTAATATAATTTCAATTTCCTGATAATTAAGAGAACTAAATATTTTGTAGAGTTTTAAGCTCAACACGAGGATCCAGTGTCCAATGGTTATATATTATTTAATACTTAAACATAGGGTGCTTATGTTTTCTATAAAGAGAGTGTTATTGGGATTCTATTTCGTCATAGGGACTATGGTATTTTTAATTATGTAACGATCAATAACTGATACCAATGTCCATTAATTGATGATTAATTATATTAATCAAAATGGGATAAAAGGTTTTAAATGATTGATTTGATATTAGGGTACCATAAACATCATTTGAGATGAAAATATATTCCAAATATGGTACTTCAAATATTATATGATAATTTTGAATATCTAACTATACTATTTGATTTGAATAATTTTTCATTATATTTTTTTCATCTAATGAATATGATATTAGATAAATTGTTTTAATGATTCATCATAGTCTTTGTAGATGATATAATTGTATATTTTAATCCATAAGAAGGGAATAAGAGACATATTCTTGTGGTTATGAGAATATTAATGGAGAATATTCTTCATTTAAAGAACCATAAATGTACATATTCGATTTTTTATGTTATATTACTGGGGTATTTAGTGTGTAATGCTTGAATCATTGATGATACTAAAAAAAAATTAAAAGTAGCGATTGCTTGAAAAATACCAACGAAGGTCTTCATGGTTTGTAGTTTCTTAGAACTTATTGAGTATTAGCCTCACATTACTCTATATTATTCATTAAAAGCCACATTTATGACTACTTTAATTAATAAAGGATTATGGTCCCTCTTTTAAGTGTAGTGTGAGATGTATTTTTCTAATTAATATAAGATACTCAAAATTTAACCTATCTTGATTTTTGTATATATAGGTAATTTTTTTGCGATATATTATGTATCCCCACTGATGGGTATTGAATTTATATTTATTAAAGATCATGATTCAGTATGCCATGATTTTATATATCATGGATCTAATGAAATGAATTACTTTTCCCATATAATAGAACATACCACTACAGATCATTTCCTAATAAACTTGAGGCATTAATTTTTTTATTAGTGGTTTTTAGTACCAACCAACCATAAAAAAAATTGAATATATATTTTCATAGAGGATATTAATTTAAAGAATTTCTAACTATATGAGTATCTAAAATCATTTTATATTTATATTCATTAAATTATAGATATGGTCAATGTGGTACTTGACATACTTCGATTAAAACCAAAACCTCAAAAAGTGTGGAAATATGGATTTAAATGGAGGACCATGTATTTACTTTTTTACCTCAATATTGATATCATTAAATGTTGTAGGGAGACTTATTTCAACCCCATTGATCTCAAATAATTAGTTATGGACTATGTTAATCATTATATGACATCATACTAATATTGTATACTTATTCAAGAGATACTTGATGGATGTGGGGTCCGTAATAGATTCTATGAAGATTTATATTCCTTTATCTATATATATAGATGAATGGTGGTTCTTACTAGCATTCATGAAGTGGTTATGGAGGAGTATCACTCCTCTTTTTGGGTTGTGCACCATTGAATTTACATGATGTATCTTGATATCTGTATGAAATTATACTGTCCTGATATTAAATGGGAAATCATTATGATTTTTCCCTATGTATTACATGTCATCTAGACATGTTTTATCATTAGTTATTACTTATTGAGTTACAACCTCTTTATATTCATGAATGTAAATTTGATGAAATCCCAATGGATTGTTTAAGGAACGTACCTCACTTCCTAATTGTAAAAGAAATAGTATGGGTAATTATGTATTTTCTTAATAGTTATAAATATTTTCTACTTATATTGGATTTATCCACTATTGATAAAGTAGTAATGATTTTCATTATAGGGATTTTGATGACTCGTGTGGTACTTGCTTACATCGTCTCTAATCAGGACCCTAGATTCACATCATGATTTTATAAAGGGTTTCAAAAATCTAGTGGGACTCAAGCAAAAAAATTTAAAACTAATCACCCATACATATTTGGTCAGATTAAGGGGACTATTTTCATTATATATGATCTATTATTGTATTTAATCATTGATTTTGATTCCTCTTATAAAGATCATTTACCACTTATAGAGTTTTTCCACAATAAAAACTATCAATTGTCTATCTTGATGGATATAATTGATACATTTTGTAGTATACAATATTATTCTCCATTATAATAAATAAAAATCATGGAACAAACATTTATTGGTCCTAAAACATTCTAGTTGACTACATAATGGTTTACATTAACCATAAAATGGTTGGTGACTCAACAATGTCTCCAAAAGTATTGTCCTGAAGTTATATGATGAACCTTGGTTTTTTTTGGTTCATGATCATGTATTTATATGATTATTACATCAATTAGGTCTGCAATGAATGGAAATTAAAGAAAATATCACCTCTCAATTTTTTTGGGTCATTTTACATCATGGATTATATCAGAGATATGTCTTACAAGATATCCCTATCACCTCAGTTTAGCGTATTGTATAATGTTTTCTTATATATATAAAAAAGGATGTATATACCTTCACTACTCATGCCATTTAGTTTGATGAAATATAATTTGATATATTTCATTCTATTATAAAACAAACTATTTATATAAATAATAAATATATAAGAAAAAATTGTGATTAAAGGACATTCACTTTGTATTATTATGATGGAATAATGGTCAAAATTCATATGATACTTGAGTATATGATTCATAGTTTCCATCTCAATATCCAAAATTTTTCTTTTGACATCTAGTTAAATAATCAAATGTATAAGAATTCTATTATTGGCTGGTTGTAAAAACAATTATCATTTAATTTTAGATCTTGCATTGATTATCACCTAATTTCCCTTTCTTGGTATGTATTTAGTGTGAATATGGATTAAAGGAATTTAGGGGAGAATATGAGGAAGAAGAAAAGCATAAAAAAGTTGTTTTTGTGTGACTGAGTAGTAGGTTGATTGTTATTGGGTACTTAATGGACCCATATCGGATATAGGGACTCTATTAACCCTACCAGGCACCTGATAAACCTTTATTATGTACCCAATAAGCATAATTTTTTTAGAATTTTGGGGTAAAATGATTATTTTCACTACCAAAATTAGTCCCCATTTAACCCTAACATGGGGCCCTCCAATCGTTTTCCATCTGTATACCTAATTTAGATCCTTTATGTCATTTATCTTTATCTCCCTTTAACCTATATGCAATTACATTCTTCGATTCATCACCGAATGGCTATTGGAATCTATCATTATTAAACATAAGTAATTTTCTCCACCATATTAAAATGTTTTTCAACCTTTATAGAAGTATCATATATATTAAATCCCTATATACATCTAGGGTTAATATAAAAAACCCTCTTGGAATTGTTTTTCTCTATGTGGTTTCATGAGGTTATATTTGATGATCTTTAGGTAATTCCACTCCCCTGAACATTGGTTTAGTGGTTTATAATTTTCTAAGTAACATAAATACCACATTAATATAAAATAGGTATCATAAATATGTCGGTGGTAGATATCATGATTCTATAAATATAGGGGTTTACATCTACACAATCTAATGTGGGTGACCACTTCTCTTTATCTAGAAAATCATAGTTCTACAATTAATGGTTTATTTTGTAGGGAGACGAATAAAAAAATTGGTTTTCATTAAAAATCATTATAATAAATAAAATCCATAAAAGTAATTTTTTATTGATTGTCACCTATTAACCTGAGAATCATTATTCCTTCAATGTCCTTCTTCCCTACGTGTGTCTATTCTAGTAATAAGTTAACCATAGCATGAGTTTTCCCACATTATTTATTTTATACTGGTAAATTTTCAATATAATTTTTTTGTGAGAATTATTTTCATTTTAGGTAGAGTTTCCTTGTTTCCTTGTTTTTATAAGTGATATATTCGACATGTTTCTTTCATGATTTTAATTCTCTGATATATGATGGTTAGAATTTTTATTTAATGGTTATATGATCATGTTATTTTGTTATGATCCTAATAATATCCTAATATTTATTAATTTCTGTTATGGTATTACATATATAAATCCATTAATTATTTTGAATATTATATACAGTTGATGAGCCTTGCCATGAAGATTCCAGTACAGGACATGTGTACCGGATAGACATTGGATTTCCTATATACATGGGATATGTTCCTACATTAGTGGAGAGAGGTATCATATTGATTATGGTAATATATATGACTATAATTATGAGTATATATATATTTATTCCTTGAGTATAATATAATGTAAGGATGAAGCTAATTTGAATATATAGTTCCTCTCTATGAGGATAGAGTGGCCTCCTATGGATGAAAATTAAAGATACATGTATATATAAATATATTTGTGTGTATACACTACCTCTAATAGAGGGTAGGTCGGGTCATAAATCCACTACCAACAAGTGACTTATAGTGAACCAGAACATTACTTTTGTTTCGATCATAGATTGATGAAATATTTTCTAGTGATACAGAAAACTAATAAGGATATATTAAATCATGATCTATTTTAATTTTTCTTTTGATTGACTTTGTAAAATTTTTATCTATTATATTTTATAGACTTCAACATGTTTACATAAAACCCTTACAATATCATATTACTAGGTTGTACACAAGACATTATAACAAATTCACTGATATTGGTTGGTCACTTCTGTAGGGTTTTATTTACTCACAACATACACATTTTCCTTCAGAATATGTATATACCTTATTTTTGTTGATTCAGAAAATAGAAAATTGACTACAAAACAAGTTTGAAGATGCATAAGAAATGGGGATTATCACACAAGGTATATGGATTCATGATGGATATATTTTTATTTTTTCTATGAATGAATTGGGAACGAATATAGAATATATCCCTAGTTCTCCATATAGTAGATTCCTTACATAGTGATTTCCCTATTGACGCCATAGGGAATTTTTTTATTACATTATATGTGTAATGTGATTTTGGTCTTGTATCACAATATTTTAATGATATTATGTATTTTTATAATACGTCTTTATATGTATACATGTCCAAAATTCTGGTAACTTATATTGACCAGATAACTTGATTAATATGTGTCCCTAGTAGACACATTTAATTTGTCCATATAGGTTTTTATACCTTGGGGAATACAAAAATTTAAGCTGGAATTTTTAATTTTTTATTCACTAATTAATTTATTGTTAATGATGGAAAATAATCTTACATAGCTAAAAAATTAATATCTTAGTGTATACGCAAGCCTATGGTGATTAGGATGTAAGAATGAGGTCATCTGTAAGGAGTCTCATATCTATCTGGATATATTGGTTATGTCATTACAATTTTGGTATGATTGTCCTCATGGAGTGTTTTAAAACTTCTATAATGATAATTTTTATCATAATATCATTCGTTAATACCCTCAATCATGATTATAATTATTATGACTAGTATTAGTTAATTGTATAGAATGATTCTATGGTTTCACTGTGTTCTTCACAATGGCGAGTAGTGATGATCATTATATGATCATTATGGGATGTAGAATGGCTATGTAGAATGTTAGAAAATTTAATACAAATTTATATGAATATTTAGTGTGTGGTGCTTCAATTTTAATTTTTTTAAAAATGTTATTTTCTGGAGGGTATGACATTAACTTTATATAGTGATGATTTTGATTTTAATTTAATAGTGATGTGTTCTTGTGATGATGTGATTAAACAAAAACTGTATTCTCTAATGTCATGATATTAAATGATAGATCACATCTCAAATTTTATTCTATTCATAAACATAGACTCAAGAGGGTAGTAAATGTAATATTTTGTCATTTATATCTTGGTTTTTTATGGATTTTTAAAATACCATAACGAGAAAACAAGATTTTAGGCACCACAAGTTTGAAATTTCATTACTTTATATGTTTCACTATTGAGTATTTACCAGGATGGATGTATTACTTTATAGGTTTTTTGTGATGATGGTATAGAATCCTAAAGAATATGATGCATAAACTATAATCACTGGATGTGCCTACCTAGGTGGAGCATAATGTCATTATTATATAAATGAGTACCTTGACCTTATGATAGATATATATTTAAAATTTCCACTGATACAAATATTATGATGATGGAATTTATGGAGTGGATTTAATGTTATTGATGATGTTTACATGGATGTTGGGATGATTACGTATGTTAATGGATCAGTTATGGGTATGGTATTATATATGATATTATGTGTTGTCTTTGTGGGGTTATTTCATTGATTGGAGTAACCATCACTACACAAACACTACTTGGGAATATTTTTACCAAATGTTATCCAATTATCAAATTGGTGAGTGGATTGATTAGATAGCTAGATTGATATGCATACCCTTACCCTTCCAAGTGGCAGGTGTTGGTCTTTCTGTTGTTTATCATTATCATAGATGTGTGTATGGGAGAAATATTTAAGTGGGTGGGAAAAAATACATCATTAATTAGATATGTTGATAGTAGATAATGGGAGTTCTTTTATGGTGTCCCTATTATAATTTCAATGTGTCTATCATAGTGTATATGCCTCGTTATATTGCTAGTGATGATTATGGTGAGTTTGTAAATGGAATATTATAATGACCTGGACTTATTGATAACGATGTATTGACATTAAAAATAAAATTGACATTACAATATTACCTCATGAGGTTATCAGTTGAGATAGTTTACTATCTAAATTTGACATAGATTCCACCATGTGATTTTTATTAGTGAGGATTACTCTATATATCATAATTTTAGTTATTTTATATTAATTTATGCATGATATTGACTTGGTATTTCATCATTAAGAAATTGAATAATATTTATAAAGACATAATCACTCTTACTTGTACTCATAGGGTTATATGGAAATATTGCGGAAATTTATGAATGATTTATAACACCTTAATATTTTATTATGTTTTTTGGATTCATGTAACTCCCAAAAAATTTGGAATAGTATTCTTGATATCTTTCTTAACATGCAACACCGATCATTAAGAAAACAATGATATAATATTAGAATATATTTATTTAATGTTCAAATTATCTACTTTTTATTAGATTGGTATCTATGAATATAAATAAAAAAATTATAAGTAATATTCATAATTGTTTTATATAATTTTTTTTAATAGAAATGAAGTACTCAATTTTCAATAATTTAATTTTATAATTTAAGAAAATACATTTTTCTTTTGAAATTTTCTTATTTATTTTTTGAAAATTAATCTATCAAAATAATCCAAATTAAAAAACTTTATTTTAAAATAATAATTTGAAAAGAAATTGGATTAAAATTTTGAAAATTTCTTAAAAAGTTTTCCTTTTCAATGAATGGAGAACAAACTATTATTTATTGAAAATTTTATTTAGTGTCAATATTTTACAATGTACCATATTATATATAAATGGTTTCCATGTAAAATTAGTCATTTTAAATTATTAAAGTCAAATTATGTTCATTTGAATCAATAGAATTGTTTAATTTTGTATAAAACTGTCTTAAACTAAAATGCCATTTTTGAAGAAAAGGAAATTTCATTAAATTTTTACATTTTTATCACAGATTAACTTCTTCAAATTATAGAAATTTAATCCTTACAAATATATAACATATTTAAAATCAAGAGGTACAATCTTTTTTAATAATACTCCTTCATTTTTTCCCATTATTAATAGCAACTGTGGTAAAAATGTTTTACCTCAGTAAAGGGTGAATTGGGTAATGATAATTAAAAATAATATAATAAGGCAATAAAAATTATCTAACACATTACTTTATTTCATATTATGAGATTAATTCAACAATATCTATCTCAAATTTAAATATACATAATTATTATTCCATTTTTTTGAATTTTTTTGAATTTTTTTATTTTTTGAAAATAAAAAATTTCCCTTTCTTGATTTTCACATCTCTAAAAATTTTATATTTGAAATGGGAATAATTTTATTCATGGAAGTTTATTTCTAATATTTAGTGATCAAATAATTAAATAATGACCTGATTTTTTTGGAAAATAGTGCTTTTTAGGGACATGTGAAGGGTTTATATTCTAATTGCAGATTTGTTTTTTGATTTTTTATCGTCAATTAAAATGAATAGTTTCAAAATTGAAATTAATTTGATTTTATGAAAATAATTTTTTATTAAATAATATGAAAGAAATGAAAATTTTTAACTTGAAAAGGGGATAATATGGGGTCTAAAATTCCATCCCTCGGTAGTTTATGATCAAATTTTTACATTATAGTTAATGTTATTTCCCTTTAACATTGAAATGGGTGTTGCCAAGGTTATTGTTAAAATAGTTAATGAATGGGTTTGTCATAAATAAATGGTTTATAATGATATATAATCCAGTATAAATTTGATTGGATGATTATATTAGGATCATATTTTAATTGTCTTATAATACGTGTCATTTCGAAACGAGTTTTACATGAATGGGGCACTATTATATTTTAATGTTTTGAAAAATTACAATAGTTCCCATTTTAACACTTATAAAAGGACACCCCATGTTAATTTTTTTTACAACACCTAGGGCCATATATATTAACCAAACCTAGAAAAATTATATTATAACTTCTCTAAACTATAATTGGAGTTTTTATTATTATTAAAAGACCATTCTAATGGTCCTTAAGAATGGATCTAAAATAAGTCTACTAAAAAAGTGTTAAACATCCTTACCAAGTATTAGAAATTTATTTATTCTTCTATAGACTATAAATATGACTTAAAAATCCTAAAATAATAAATAAAATATAATTAATAATAAAGGATGTATTTATGATTGTTGGAAAACCATTCTCGCCAATTTTTCATCCTAAAAAGAGAAAACATCACTCGTTCATACATATGGATTACTATCTATACATAGCAACGTAATGAATTTTTCATGACCATTTTACATATATTTTAATAAATATATAACTGATTAATATATATGATATTTAAGAAAAAATTTAATATTTTTTACAATATCTTCTCTACCTTCCTATAATCCAATCCATTTGAATGTAATAACATCGCTCTTGTAGACGTGTATACTACCTCCTCCATGGAATGATGTGATCTTTTTTTCATTAGTGCTTTAAATGGATGGTAATAATTATAGATTAAATTAATAAATTTGATATATATGATATAATAATGATTGTTTAAATTAAAATTATTTTGCAACTTTCTCTCATTTCATCCATCAAAAAATGAGAACAACATCCATCCGTACGTAAGGTCTATCATTTCAAATAATGGTGTAATTAAGTTTTCTATATATGGATTTCATAGATGAATATATATATATTGAATATATATTATATTTATATCATGATTTAAATTATATATTTGATTTAACTATAATAAATGTATAAGGATCGAAAAAATCAAACGAAATTTCTCATGAAAAATGTAGTAAAAACTCAAAATAAAGATAGTAATAATTTTTTTTAACATATTGGTGATAATATTATACAAATGTATCATATATGAAATTATATATATGTATATAGTTATTTAATAATGTTTATAAATTTTAAATTTATTCTGAATTTGAATAAAATAACATACAAGGATTTATTATTCAATCTCATTTTTTGGGATTACCATTATTTTTATTGATGGATTATTATTTTCTATCATTTATAAACTCCCATTATATTATTATACTACATAAAAATAAATATTTTATTTGTTCTCATACAACTATAATTCTCTTTTCACATTATTCATGAGAATAAATTTTTAATATATAATCTTTTATTATTTCTTTCTTAGATCGAGTTTATTGTTCTTCCATGTAAAAATATTTCAAAAATTGTTTTACCAAAGTTATTTTTACATAATAAAATAAATTTTCAAGTAAAATTTATGTTATCCTTGATTTTTTAAAAGGTTGGAAATATATATTTCTTATGTCTTTTGGAATGAACATTTTATTTATTCTTTAAAAAATCCAAATGAATGTTTCCCATTAATGTATATGGAATTAAAGTATTTTCTCATCACCATAACCATTTTAAAAAATTTGGATTATTCAAAAAAAATTTAATAGTATTGAAACGAAAAATATTTAATGAAAGATTATATTAATTTCTCTCTTATACAAAATTTTATTCACCAAAATACATAAATTTATTATGGAAATCATATTTTTAATGAATTTATAATCATCCTTTATTTCTTATTATTTCTGTGTTCATTAATTTTCATAAGAAACAACTAAATTTTTATTATTATAAATAATTGGATATTACATTTCTATTAAATATACATATTCATTATATCACAAATATTCTTATTTCGTAAATTATATTCCATTCCTATACACTATATTTTACTTTGATTGTTATTTGACTGACTAAGGATGTATTAATATTTTTTATTCTTCACTCAATATATACATTTATTTATATATTAAATTTTTTATTATTTATATTTTTTTATAAATTAAATTTATCATTTAATGTATGTAGAATGCATTGGAGATGTGGGGATTTGTAGGGCCATGTTATTGATAGCCCCTTAATACATCAGTATGTATCATGAGACAACCCAGTTAGTTAGACTTATTAAAAGGATTTTTCATGTATGATTACACATAAATTAAAATATATTAGGTAAATTCCTTCATGGTTAATATATCATGATTTCTAAGATCATGGAATCTGACATTACGTATTTCCTTTATGAAAAAATTAGTTATTATTATAAGTGTGACAACTACAGTGATATTATCCATGGATATAATTTTTACAAAAGTTATTTATTATATGGGATTTGTTTTGTGTTAAATAACATTCCATGTTGGTTATACCATATATACTCATTAAAGTTTTCACTATTTGAAACCCTTACAGATCATGTGATCATACACATTATTTTTTCCCATTCTTGAGGATATAAAGAAGGATATTATGAATAATCTAAAGGATGTTAGAATGTTTCTTATTCGATTTATTTTTTATTTTTTAATGTAATATGGGAATTAGGCATGTATCTAGTTATTCAACACTACTAAACTGATCAATCCCTATTGGTGTGATCCCTTGTATCATATTCTAGTTGAATAAAGTACACATATACTTTTAGATTCTATAGTTAGGATATTTTTATTAGGTATCATAGAATTATTATTAGACACTTACAAACCATGATTTTAAAAAACATAGATTATGTGACCGATCCCAATGACTAACATTGAGGATATTTATGATGGTAGAATATTATCATACAGTTTTTGGTAAGGTAGATATTATGTTGTTTTCTATATAAATATTTCTATGTGTGGACACTATAAGTGGATGTGGTTTTTGGAAAACATGAATCCTGAGTTAATAACCAAAAAAGGAGTCAGTCGAATATTTTTCACCCTTCATTCTAATTCAAAGTGATGGTTTCATTACTATGCATTTTATTTTATACTCATTGGGGATATTAAAGGGTTAATTAACATTTTTATTATGTTTCGTTATGATTAATGTTAAAATATAACCTATGAAAACCTATGAAATTACATAATGATATGAGATAAACATAAATTGTCTTGGGATGATAATTCAATATAAATTGAATACATACCCCTTTGAAGGTTATATGTAATGGGAGTTAGGAATGATTACAGTTATTTTGGGAGACAATCCTTGAAATACAACCATTTAGTTTATTATATTTCATAGTTTTTTGGTCATTTAATAAATAATGCATGTATATTTTTTAGACCAACCTTTAAACTTGTGGATAGCCATTAGAGATAATATGATCATTGATTATGCGATTATAATATTCAATTGAAATTATTTTATTTTATCGAAAAAAATGTATTTTGTTTATAAAACCATTATTGTAAAAAAGTGAATTGATGGTTAATTTTTTTGGGTGTTCATAATATTTTTTGGTAATGATAGAAGAATTATATTAATAATGTTTTAGAAAATTTATATCTCGTAAGACAAGAAAAAACCCATCACATCTAGTAAGGCAGGGGGTATTGAACTCACTATCAAAGGGAAACAAGACTGCAATGCCTGCCACTAGCCTACATGATGGCCTTGTTAGTATGAAATTTTATTAGTTAAATGATTTTATATTTTAATATTAACTTTATTTTTTGAATCATATTATTGGATCAAATCGTTTTTTATTCATTTTTAGGTGATTATGATATTTCATGAGATGTTTTATTGGTTTTAGCAATATATAACCATTATGTTTAATGTAAAGGATTATATTAGAAGAATGATATTATGTTTTAGGAGGTGTAAGTTTAAGGTTATATGATAAAATTTGAGGATAAAATTTTATTTAATGTTAATGTTAATGAGGTTATTAGTAATATAGGGTTATTTATTGATCTTTGTGAATACCCAGTTTCAATTTTCAAATTTTGTAGATTAATGTATTATTTATTCATATAGTGGTTTAATCATTTTGGGTATTGTATTAAATTATTCAAATGATTTATTCTTAATAAATATAGGAGGAATTTATAAATATTCCTTTCCATTATATGATCCCTAATATGTTTATTTTAGTGCTCGAAGCATGAAAAGATAACCGCTAATCCTCATCATTGATATTAAAGTATGATATTATTGTGGGAATATATTAATGGATGAAATTATATATTTTATGTGAAAAAATTTCCTTATGTTATTTTATTATATGGTAATGTAATATCTTATCTCAATGAAAAACATCTTGAAAAAAATGGTATCCTATATTATATGGTAATGTAATATCTTATCTCTATGAAAAACATCTTGAATAAAATGGCATCCTATTAAATTCATTTCTAATTAGTCAATAGAGATTTCACCACTCATAAATATATGGTTTTGTGGTCATTAACTTTATTATGAAAATGTTTTCTATAACTCTATATTATTACATGTTCATTAACCTTATCCTCCATGTAAATATTTTATGATGCAAATAATTTTATTCTTATACTCAAACACAAATATCTTATATTTTAGGTAAAGTATTTTTACCACATTCCTTTATCAAAAGAAGATTTATTATCCCCATATATGATGTAGGATTTTAAAAAAAATTGAACCTTTTCTGATTGTTATTGAATTTTTAGATTTTAATTTATTTAATATTTTAGTGTGTAATACCTAGAAATTTTATTATACTATTCTTTATAGATTTCTTAACCAGAAACACCCAGCATTAAGAGAACAACAAAATACATTTAAATTATTATTATTTATTGTGATTTTTGTCACTATGCAATTCTATTAGAGATTATGGATACTAATAAACAAATTATGAAAAATATGTACAATGGATTTATATATTTTTTTATTAATAATAAATAAGTACTCAATTTCTGGTAAGGTCATTTTATACTTCACAAATGATTTTTTCATTAAAAAAATGTGTGTTATTACTTTTTTGAATGAATAATATAAAAAATTTCTTCTAATTTTATAAATTTTATTTTAATAAATTAAAATAATTTTTTAAATAATAATATAATAATTATTGTAGCGACCTAGGTTTTTGGCCCTGTCAGACTTTGGAATATTTCTACGAATAATTCTAGCGCTAGGCGCGAAGACGGCGTGCGATTCTGAGGCCCGGTGTGCCGGGAATTAATTTTATAAAAATATTAAGTTTTTTTACTATGCACGTGGCAGGGGTGTGATATCTCCTAAATTGTAGCTCAAAACGGAAATATGATGGCACAATTGCATGAAGAACGTGCTGTTTACCCTAGGCGGGGTGTAAACTTTGCATGCGCGGACCTGCGGTGAGAAACACCACCAGGTGTGTTTTCGTAAATAAGTAGCGAAGTTAGTGTGCGAGCGTCGGCTTGAATAACTTTTGAACGGAGTCTTGGATTGAAAATCTGAGTCTTCCGTTGCGTTCAGAATGGCACATTTACCCTAGGGGTGACCTTACTTTTGTTCGCATCGGGCGTCGGGTCCGAGGCGGGTTTGGCGCCGGCGGACGGCTGATATAAATATCAGCGCCCCCCCCCCCTTTATCGCTCCTCTCGATGTTCTTCGCCATTCTTCGCCGTCGCTCCGCCGAATTGAGCAAACGAAGCGCCCACGAGCTCGGAATTCGATGACAGACGTTCCTGGAGCGCACAGCGGAAGCTCTGGAGCGCGGATCTAAGGCAGAATGTCGGCGTTTCGCCCACGAGGTAGGCAGTTTGAGTTTTACAATCCCGGATCTCATTTTTGTGTTTTTTTTCTTCAAATTTTCATATGGGTTGTATATTTCGGGTCCCGAGCTTTCCAAAACATGTTTCAGATCTGAATTTGGAGCACCGGGGTGATCCCGGTGGCTCCCGGAAGTTTTCCGGTGAAAACCCAGTTTTCCGGCGACGACGGGCGGCGGCCAAGGTGGATTCCGGCGACGGCGCGGCGGCGCGGTGGCGGTTTCCGGTGGTGGCGGCGGCGGCACAGCGGAATCCGGCGGCGACGCGGTGGTTTCCGGCGAGGCTGGCGGTGGTCCGGCCAGGATTTTCCGGGGGTTCTTTAAACCCCCGTAACTCGCAAACCGTAACTCCGATTTGCGAGCCATTTGCGGCGACGCGCTCCTTGCTTCGAGGCAACCTTTTAAACTCACTTTGAGGGTTTAAGGGTTCAGGATCATGGCCCAGGAGTTAGAAACGTCATATAAAATAATATTATTTTATTATTTTACGACTTCGGCCCGTTGTAACTTCTACCCGGAGCGTCCGATTGACGTGCCGTCAGTGGCGTTGAGACCCTGATGGTACGACGAACTTTTTGAGACGGTTTCCGGGTGTTGGGACCGTGAACGGGGTGCGGGCCCCATGAGGCCGGGATTCGACGTTTGCGGAGAAACACAGCTTTTACACCAGGAGTCCGATTTTGGCGGATGAATAGTCAATCCTGGGTGTTTTTCCAAGGGGATCACAATGGTGCAATCCGTTTGATGAGTTTCAGAATCCAGGCGTGGGCCCCACCCGAGCTGGCCTTCGGTGAATAGTACCTTTTTCATCGGGTGTCCGTTTTGGACGAGCGAGTAGTCGATTCCTCTTGTTTTTCCGAGGGGATCGTCGTGGTATGGTCCGCTCAATGTGTTTCAGGATCGTTGTGTGGGCCCCGCACGAGCTAGCTACAGTGAATAGTGCCTTTTACACCGGTGCTCCGTTTCGGGCGAGTAAACAGCCTATCCTGCGTGTTTTTCTATGTGGAACGCGATGGTGGCCTCGGTTTTGGCCTAGGAGGTGCGCAGTGTAGTGTTGTGGCGGGTCGCTCGGGTTAGCGATGTTTGGACCAGCAGTGGTTGAGGGTGCTCCCTTGGATCGTTCCTACGAGGGTTCGTGTGGCATGACAACCTTCGTATGGGTTTGTGATCCTCTCGATGGGATGTTTTAACTGTTAGAGTTGTGGCATCCCTCTGGTGGGCCCGGAGCGGATCCTCTAGCATCTTTACCCTGGATCGGGTTCTTGGTATCGTTGTGACCGCTTATTCACGGGCGACGATCCCCTATCTAGCAGGTTAACCCCGTAGGGTTTGTGGCATCATCGGGAAAATGATCCCCTACGCGGTGGGTCTTTCCCAGTAGGGTTGTGGAATCGTCGGGTATACGATCCCCTACTCACCATGATGTTTATAGTAGGGTTTTGGTATCGTTGGTTATACGATCCCCTACTCAGTGTTTGGTGTCGGTAGGGTTGCGATATCGTTGGTTATGCGATCCCCTACTCAGCGTGTGGTTTCGTAGGGTTGCGACATCGTCGGTTCGATCCCCTACATCGCAAGTTGTACCAGATAGGGTTCCGGTATCGTCGTGACCATCTTTATACGGACGATGATCCTCTATCTGAGTGTGGAGCTTCTTTCGTATGCCAGATCGGGTCGTGGTATCCCCCAGTGGACCCTGGGAGTGATCCCCTATCTGTGAGCTACGTATACCGGAGTGGGTCTTGGTATCCCCTAGCGGACCCTAGCGGTGATCCCCTATCCGAGGAGTTTGGTGGTTATGTTGTTTCAGCGATGTTTCCTCAGTGATGTTATCCGACGAGCGTGGTCTCTCGGGTGAGCGTCTGAGATGTTTGTTTGGGACCCGATGGAGTGTATCTCTCGGATGAGTGTCATCTGGTATGACAGTGTTCGTGTGGTGTACTCTCCTGGTTGGGACAGTTTTTGGTGATGAGGTCTGTACCTCTTGTGGCTTGTTGCGTGAGCTGAGTATATCTGGATTGTTCAAGGTGTATGTATGGGCATACACCTGAGCTGAGCTGAGCTGACTAGTTGTGTTTAGCCGAGGATGGACACGAGATGGAGTTTCTCTCTCATCGGGGTTCCCTCTGGATTGGTTGAGCGGACAATTGCCTTTCAGTTGCTCCCTTGGGTTTTCAGTTTTTGGGGTGCCTACTGAGTATGTTTATACTCACCCCTGCATGGGCTTTGCCTGCACATGTTTGTGTCTTGTGCAGACCACAGGCCTTTTGACAGAGTCCCAGGAGGACCCGAAGTAGGCGGAGCTTAGTGAGCGAGTTGACCGGGGTGTCTACCGTAGCTGTGCCGAGGGATCTTTCCGGCGGGTGTTTGTGGCAGCGTTCCCCTTCTTCAGAGTAGGTTGGATGTGCTTTGTAGTTTTCTTTGGTGGACCCTTTTTTCCCTTTGTACTTTTGTTGTTGCACTCTGGTTTGGGATATATTGTATGCATGCATTTAATTTTCAGTTTCTATATCTCTACACTGTTGCATGGAGGTATTTGTGGGTGCGTGTGTACAGGTACCTTAGGCTAATGCCTCCCATGTGTGAGATAGCCTACTCGGCGCTGGTCGCCAGCCCCTGGCCTATTGGAGGCGGGCTTGGGGAGTCGCGGCTCGAGCCCTATTGGGTCAGGTCATGACAGAGTGGTATCAAAGGAGGTTCCACCTTTGGGATCTCAGAGCGTAGCTGGTCTAGCTGTGAGCTTGGTTCGGGTTGCATAGTGGCAGTGTTAGGATGTTTCGAGTTCGGATTTCAGGCCAGGGACTCTAGTGTTGGTGTGGCGGCCGACGTATCCATACACTAGGACTCTGATAACCTGCCTTTTGACTTGGGAAATTCGTACACTGGTCGCAGGGAAATAATGGTACATGCATCATATAGGACTGGTTTTTTGGGTTTTCCTTTTCCTTCTTGAGTCAGCTCTCCAGATATACTCTTTGATTATGGTGTGTCTTGAATGTATTTCAGGATGCCTCCACGATGACAACCAGTGAGGGTTCTGCAGCAAGATTGTGCTGATGACCCTCCCCGTGTAGAGGCTGTGGAGCAGGGCGCAGGTTCTGAGGTTGCACCTCCAGGTGGTCTGCCAGTTGAGCCGCCACCTATCGAGCAGCTGGTTGTTCCGGTAGTGCAGGACGAGGTTTCACGCAGGCTGAGTGTGCTGCACGAGTTCCAGAGGCAGTGACCTCTGAGGTTCTGGGGTGATCCAGACCCCCAGGCAGCTGATGACTGGCTTGAGGCAGTCACCCGAGTATTCCGCCTAGTGAAGACACCTTCAGATCAGATGTTGGTCCTAGCGGCGAGCCTTCTGCATGGTTCTGCTGGGCGATGGTGGAGTTTGGTGACACAGTCCCATGACGAGGAAACGCTCACGTGGGCAGACTTTGAGCGGCTCTTCAGGGAGGAGTTCTATCCAGTGACGCTGAGGTCAGTGCAGATCCAAGAGCTTCTGCAGCTTCGACAGGAGAGCATGACTGTGTCAGAGTACTCAGCGAGGTTTACAGACCTATCGTGCTACTCCCTGGATATGGTTCGAGACCCGTTCTTTAGGGCTCGGACCTTCGAGCAGGGCTTACACAGGGAAATCCAAGCAGGTGTGGTTTCCTTGTGCCTTCCCACCTATGCTGGAGTGCTGGAGTGAGCGTTGGTGGTGGATAGTTTTCTGGTTGAGAAGATTCCCCCTGTTAGTGCAGGGAACTCGAGGGCTGAGACTTTTTCAGTCGGATCGGCATCTGGTAGCCGACGACAGACTCAGGGGTCTGGATGTGGCCAACGTTTCAGGAGGCGACCCCATGATGGAGGATCTGAGCCTCAGGGCTCATAGGGCTCGCATGCCAGTTTTGGTCAGCTGGAGGAGTGGCGGTGTTACGCTTGCGACGGTCGGGGACATCTTGCTAGAGATTGTCCGACCCGACGTGCCGCTGAGAGGGAGTCGGTCGATGGACCGCCTTGGCAGAGGCAGCGTCTCGAGCAAGGAGGTCTGTAGGGCAGCGGAGCGGGTGCAGCAGGAGGAGGTGGTAGGTAGTATCAGTTGCCACCACCCCCACCCTCAGGTGGTCCACGCAAAGCTCAGGGAGCTGGTGGCCGAGGGTGAGGACAGCTGCATGCCCTGGAGGCAGTCGACCCAGAGGCACCGCGGATGGATAGAGGTACGCCATGTGTCTTTTCTACATCCTGTAGTAGTTTGACAGACACTATTTAGTGGTACCCTCCATTTTGTTGCTTGCTCGAGTTTTTTTCGGGGCATTGGTAAGACCATGAGTGGGTGTTGTTTGGCATGCTTCAAATGCGTAAGAAAGAGGGATCCTTCCCCCACCGAGACGCGTTTTTGTGATGCGATTAAAACTGTGCAGGCGAGTCGGTGCCGCCCAAAGCGGATAGTATTGAGGTGTGGTGGATGAGTCCCTCTGACTTATGCATTCGAGCATGGGTGTTTTTTGATGAGCTCGCTGGTGTGTGAGACCCAGTTGAGAGTCAAGTCGCTTTCCTTATGCTTAGAGCTTTTCGGGGACGAAAAGTTCTAAGGGGGGAGGATGTAGCGACCCAGGTTTTTGGCCCTATCATTCATTGGAATATTTCTACGAATAATTCCAGATCTAGGCGCGAAGACGACATGCGATTCCGAGGCACGACGTGCCAGGAATTAATTTTATAAAAATATTAAGTTTTTTTAGACTATGCACGTGGCGGGGGTGTGATATCTCTTAAATGGTAGCTCAGAACGGGAATCTGATGGCACGGTTGCATCCGGAATGTGATGTTTACCCTAGGCGGGGTGTAAACTTTGCGGGCGCGGGCCTACGGTGAGAAATGCCACCAGGGGCATTTTCGTAAATAAGTAGCGAAGTTCGTGTGCGAGCGTCGGCTCGAATAACTTCTGAATGGAGTCTTGGATGGAAAATCTGAGTCTGCCGTTGTGTTCATAATGGCACGTTTACCCTAGGGGTGACCTTACTTTTGTTCGCATCGAGCGTCGGGTCCGAGGCGGGTTTGGCGCCGACGGACGGCTGATATAAATATCAGCGCCCCACCCCCCTTTATTGTTCCTCTTGACTTTCTTCTCCGTTCTTTGCCGCCGCTCCGCCAAATCGAGCAAACGAAGCGCCCACGAGCTCAGAATTCGACGACGGACGTTCCAGAAGCGCGCAGCGGAAGCTCTGGAGCGCGGATCTAAGGCAGAACGTCGGCGTTTCGCCCGCGAGGTAGGTGGTATGAGTTTTACAATCCCGGATCCCGTTTTTGTGTTGTTTTTCTTCAAATTTTCATATGGGTTGTATATTTCGGGTCCCAAGCTTTCCAAAACATGTTTCAGATCTGAATTTGGAGCACCGGGGTGATCCCGGTGGCTCCCGGAATTTTTCCGGCGAAAACCCGGTTTTCCGGTGACGATGGGCGGCGGCCATGGTGGAATCTGGCGACGGCACGACGGCACGGCGGTAGTTTCCGTTGGCGGTGGCGGTGGCGCGACGGAATCTGGCGGCAGCACGGTGGTTTCCGGCGAGGCTGGCGGTGGTCCGGCCAGGATTTTCCGGGGGTTCTTTAAACCCCCGTAACTCGCAAACCGTAACTCCGATTTTTGAGCCGTTTGCAGCGACGTGCTCCTTGCGTCGAGACGGACCTTTTGAACTCACTATGAGGGTTTAAGAGTTCGGGTTCGTGGCTCGGGAGTTAGAAACGTTGTATAAAATAATATTATTTTTATTATTTTATGACTTTGGGCCGTTGTAACTTCTACCCAGATTGTCTGATTGACGTGCCGTCAGTGGCGTTGAGACCCTGATGGTACGACGAACTTTTTGAGATGGTTTCCGCGTGTTGGGACTGTGAACGGGGTGCGGGCCCCACGAGGCCGGGTTTTGGCGTTTGCGGAGAAACGCAGCTTTTACACCAGGAGTCCGATTTTGGCGGATGAATAGTCGATCCTGTGTGTTTTTCCGAGGTGATCGCAATGGTGCGATCCGTTTGATGAGTTTCGGAATCCAGGCGTGTGCCCCACCCGAGATGGCCTTCAGTGAATAGTACCTTTTTCACCGGGTGTCCGTTTTGGACAAGCGAGTAGTCGATTCCGCTTGTTTTTTCGAGGGGATCGTCGTGGTATGGTCCGCTCGATGAGTTTCGGGATCATTGTGTGGGCCCCGCACGAGCTAGCTTTGGTGAATAGTGCCTTTTTCACTGGTGCTCCGTTTCGGGCGAGTAAATAGCCTATCCTGCGTGTTTTTCCGCATGGAATGCGATGGTGGCCTCGGTTTTGGCCTAGGAGGTGCGCAGTGTAGCGTTGTGGCGGGTCGCTTAGGTTAGCGACATTTGGACAAGTAGTGGTTGAGGGTGCTCCCTTGGTTCGTTCCTACGAGGGTTCGTGTGGCATCACAACCTTCGTATGGGTTTGTGATCCTCTCGATGGGATGTTTTAACTGTTAGAGTTGTGGCATCCCTCCGGTGGGCCCGGAGCGGATCCTCTAGCATCATTACCCTAGATTGGGTTCTTGGTATCGCTGTGACCGCTTATTCACAGGCGACGATCCCCTATCTAGCAGGTTAACCCCGAAGGGTTTGTGGCATCATCGGGAATATGATCCCCTACGCGGTGGGTCTTTCCCAGTAGGGTTGTGGCATCATTAGGTATACGATCCCATACTCAGCATGAAGTTTATAGTAGGGTTGCAGTATCATTGGTTATACGATCCCCTACTCAGCGCTTGGTGTCGGTAGGGTTGCGGTATCGTTTGTTATGTGATCCCCAACTCAGCGTGTGGTTTCGGTAGGGTTGCGGCATCATCGGTTCGATCCCCTACATTTCATGTTGTACCAGATAGGGTTCCAGTATCGTCGTGACCATCTTTATATAGACGATGATCCTCTATCTGAGTGTGGAGCTTCTTTCGTATGCCAGATCGGGTCGTGGTATCCCCCAGAGGACCCTGGGAGTGATCCCCTATCTGTGAGCTACGTATACCGGAGTGGGTCTTGGTATCCCCTAGTGGACCCTAGCGGCGATCCCCTATCCATGGAGTTTGGTGGTTATGTTGTTTCAGCGATGTTTTCTCAGTGATGTTATCCGACGAGCGTGATCTCTCGGGTGAGCGTCTGAGATGTTTGTTTGGGACCCTATGGAGTGTATCTCTCGGATGAGTGTCATCTGGTATGATAGTGTTCGTGTGGTGTACTCTCCTGGTTGGGGCAGTTTCTGGTGATGAGGTCGGTACCTCTTGTTTCTTGTGGCGTGAGCTGAGTATATCTGGATTGTTCAAGGTGTATGTATGGGCATACACCTGAGCTGAGCTGAGCTGACTAGTTGTGTTTAGCCGAGGATGGACATGAGATGGAGTTTCTCTCTTGTCTGGGTTCCCTCTGGCTAGGTTGATCGGACAGTTGCCTTTCAGTTGCTCCCTTGGGTTTTGGGTTTTTGGGGTGCCTACAGAGTATGTTTATACTCACCCCTGCACGGGCTTTGCCTGCACATGTTTGTGTCTTGTGCAGACCACATGCCTTTTGACGGAGTCCCAGGAGGACCCGGAGCAGGCAGAGCTTAGTGAGCGAGTTGACCGAGGTGTCTACCGTAGCTGTGCCGAGGGATCTTTCCAGCGGGTGTTTGTGGCAGCGTTCCCCTTCTTCAGAGTAGGTTGGATGTGCTTTGTAGTTTTCTTTGGTGGGCCCTGTTTTTCCCTTTGTACTTTTTCTGTTGCACTCTGGTTTGGGATAGATTGTATGCATGCATTTACTTTTCAGTTTCTATATCTCTACACTGTTTCATGGAGGTGTTTCTGGGTGTGTGTGTACAGGTACCTTAGGCTAATGTCTCCCATGTGTGAGATAGCCTACTCGGCGCTGGTCGCCAGCCCCTGGCCTATTGGAGTCAGGCTTGGGGAGTCGCGGCTCGAGCCCTGTTGAGTCGGGTCGTGACAGTTATCTTAGATTATATTATTGATAATTTTTTGAAAATATTGATTTGCCCATGAATATGGAAAGATACTGATTTTTATTGAAAACTATAATCTTGTTTCAAGAATTTTCAATGTACCATTTTTAATTAAATATTTTTAATTTAAAATTAGTTATTATATATTATTCGTAATAAAATTAATTTCATTTATGTATAATTTATGATGGAATTGGTTATAATTTTTTTTCTACATAAAATGGAATTGTTTTTGTTGAAAAAAAATTCTTTAAATTATAGAAATTGAATCATGAAAAATGTATTATATATTTAAAATCATGGGTTTAAAATATTATAAAAAATTTCTCTTTATTTTTATTCATTATGAACATTAGTGTTGGTAATAATATATCACATTGGTAAAGGGTAAATTAGGTAATTAATGATAAAAATAATGTAAAAAATAATAAAAAATTACAAAACACATTTATTTATTTATTTATATTGTATTAATTCAATAATATCAATAATAAATTCTAATATATGGAATTTTTTTCTAATTTTCAAATGATAATTAAATTTATATTATTTTCAAAAAATAAAATTTAAAAATACCACTCACTTGTATTTAATATCTCCAAAAAATTTACATACGGATAACAGAAGGTTATTTTTTTTATAAATGTTTATTTTAAATATTATTTATTATTCTTATTATTATTATGTATTTATCTTTAAGTGTTAGTGCTGAAATAATTAACAGAAATTCTTACACAATGCTGACTAAGTTCTAGTGCAATTAATAGAAAATTCATGTAAATGACTTCAAAAAAACTAAAATAAATATTTTTTGGGTTGAAAATAGTTACTCATACATTATATTGATAAATATAACATTTTACAAATGTATAAAATATTTATAGTCGAATTATATATTTTTATTGATGTTTTTTAGTTGAAATTAAATGAATAGTGTCGAAAATGGAATCAATGTTTTTTTATGAAAAAAAGTAGTTACATTAAAATAATAGAAACATGAACAATGATAGGGGATAATAAATGTTTGAATATTTCAACCCTTTTCTATTTACAAGAAAAAATTCACCTCATAAGTAAAATTACAACCCTTTCATATTGAAAGAGTTATTATTATGGTTAAGGATTATAACGGTTAAAAAATGAATTAATAAAACAAATAAGGTTTCAAATTACATATAATCCTATATTAATTTTATTTTATAACTATATCGTGATAATATACACAATATATTTTAATCCATTTCTTTTTGCAATCACATTTCCATGATTTTAACTTTATTATTTGTTAATATTTTTAAAAATCAGAGGGGTTCCCCTTATCACACATATAAAAGGACCCCTTCTCTTGTTTCATTCCTCCCACATTGAGCCATATAAGTATATCAAAACCTTCCCAATTATCTTTTAATTTTATCAATAAATTAATTATATGCGATGGAATTGTTAAATGACCATTCCAAGTGTCCATAAGAAGAGAAATAAAAGAAGTCTGTTGAAAAAAAGGTAATCATCTTCACCGACTCTTTTAAATTTATTTATTCTTATATATCGTCTAAACATAATTTATAAATAAAAAATAATACCTTAAATATAATTAATTTACTAATATTTTATTATTATTATTATTATAAAATAATTTTCTACCACATTTTCATTCTAAAAAAACTGATGAACTTGATTGTGTGTACGTATGGCGTATTATCTCAACATAAATATGTAATTCATTTTACATCACCATTTTACATGGAGAGTTATAAAGATAGAAATAATTAATATATATTGTATTTATGATATATTTATTTTTTGTAATTGTAATATCATATCTGTCTTCTTACCTTCAAATTCATTGGAATAGAAGATAATATTTCTCATTCATCAATGTAGACTACCTCCTCCACAAAGCGATGTGATATATTTATCATTATACATTACATATATTGTAATAAATATATATTTAATGAATATTTATTATATATATGATATAATAATTATTATATAAAGGTGAATTGTTATTTATGTTTATGTTTTCCATCATTCGAAAAGTGAAAAGAATGTTTATGTCTATGTACATCCTAGTATCATTAAGAATTATGTAATTTATTTTTCAATATGTATATATATATATATATTATTGATGAATCTAAAAAAATAAATATATATGTGGAATAAATATGATATTTATAAACTTATTAAGATTATAGAGATGATTCAACCATAGTCAAAATACAAGTACTTGATCTACCAAATCAAAACTCTCGTAAAAAATGAAATAGGTAACAAATGAAAAATGATAGTAATAAATAATTTTTAAAAAATGTGTGTTATTACGTTTTAAATTTATCATATTTGGTATTATAAATATGTATATTTTTCTTTTATGTTTTTATAATAAATCTAAATATAATTTATTGGATATTTAAATCACTTAAGATGCATATTGAACCTTATGTAATGGATTTAATATCAATTTCTATACAATTGAAAAATATTTGGTATTATGAAACAATTTTATTTAATATGGTTTACATAATACCAATTTAATTTATTCAAAATGAATATTTATTTATTTAATATTTCCATGGTTTCAATTCTTGTCTACTCTTTCATAGGGTAATAGTTTAAAAGTTACCAAAAATAGTAAAGATTTATTTTACAATCTCATTTTTTGGATTAAATTCATTTTTGTTGATGGGATATAATAATATAACCATATTACAATCTAAATATTTTATTATCCTATAGGTATTTTTGTATCTTACTTGTTTTCATAATTTTTTTTCTTTCAATGCTTCTTTAATAAAAAAACATTTAAAATAAAAGCTCATTTTATTTACTTTTTTGAAAGAGTATATTTTTGTTCAATGCCCATATTTTTCAAAAATAATTTAATAAATTCATTTTCATTTAATAAATTTATTTATCATTTGTATTGTATGTATGACAACCCTGATCTTTTATTACACAATTAAACATAATTTATTACATAAAATTCACTTGATACAATATAGAAGATCGAGAGGTCTAGTGTATTTGAAGCTTAGGATCATTACATAACAAATTCAAACATGAAAAACAACATCTTTATTGAAAACTTCCTTTACATGACCACTACATTCCATTGTACGTAGCATTAAATAAGATAACCTGAGGACATGCATAAGAAATGGGTGAGCTATAAAGCTCAGTAAGGGAATAATCATGAAATAAAATTAGGAATAAAATACATGTTATAAAATAGGTATATCAATAGAGAAGAAGAGAAGCATAAAAATAAAGGCATGATAAATCATGATAATCATAACATGGAAATGTGGGAACAACACTTTACATGGAATTAGCATGAGCAAAGGCTCATTGCACATGGAGCATTAGTAAATCCTCATTGCACATGAAGCACGAGTAAAATCACATTGAAATTAAATAATCATGATTAAACGCCCATTCCACATGATGTATCATGATACTATAATTTAATGAATGCATTGGAGCGCTCTAAGGGCGCACCTTTCATAAACATTTCATTTCATGCATAAGTGTGCCACATGGATCATATAACATGGATTCATATAACATAATCATTTATTACATGATAAATAAATGTGGAAATAATACATGAAAAATTATAATCAATAAGTAAATTGTCATAAATGTGAATACACTTGATAGAGAAATGGTTATGTTATTCACTACACATTGACATTGGCTTGGAAAATCGGTGCAATCTCGGCAGCGTAATGGCGTGACGGAAGAATTCATAAAAATGGTTGATGAGAGAGAAAGGGGTGTCGCATTACATGTCATTGAAATGGATAGAAAGGGGGTTATATAGATACATTTCCCAAAAATTGTAATGGAATTTAGAGTCATGATACAAAATAATTTCTTTAATGTAAAATAGGAGAGAGAAATTCCTTTTGGAATTTCGGCATAGTAACGGGTGTACATGGGAGGCATTTAATGAGAGAAAAAGGGGTCTCCCATCATTCAAACATAAATAGGGACGTATGGGGGAGGTTCAAAACCATACCCCAACATTTATAATTGAAATTAAAAGGTCATAACAACATTAAGAAAATTGGACAAAAATGAGAAAGGAAGAAAAAAACCCTTATTTGGAAGTGTGCTTCCAAAGGCTTGCGAGAGGCTTGAGAGAGGCTTCCTGGGAGTTTGGGGCACCTTGGGATGATTCTAGAGGGAGTAGGTCAGAGGTTTGATTAACTCCAATGGATGTTTGTGAGGATAAAGTGGGCGCTTGAGAGGGTTTATATAGGAAAGGTGAAGGAATTCTTTATTATTTAGGTTTGGGACACCTCACATTAAACTAATCCAAAACACAAATAATCCCATGGTTTTTTCCCATGTTTTTTTGAAAATGTAATTGGAAAACGAAATTATATAATTCCAAAGTCCTAACTTCTTAAAATAATGGGTTTGATTATGTGGAGGTGAGTCCCACTCCCAAGGAAATCAATTTAAAAAGACAATATGTTTAATAAGCCTTGAAGGGTCCATTAATGCTTTGTAAAATAAGTAAAACAAATACAGAATAAAATTATTTTAATGGTAAAACATATATTGGATGAACATAAGGCTTATAGTATTTTATTATAGAACTATTGGGGTTATTATGATGTCATAAAACACATTATATATTTAAACAGTATTTTATTTTTACCCAAAAATTTGACTCTCTCAGAAAATTATGAAAAATTCACCGTTGGATAATTTCGACGTCCTGATTCCAAAAATAATATTTATTTTATCTAAATAATTTTCTAAATATTTTATTTTTCACTTATAAAATAAAAACCAACATTTATCAAAAATTCATGGGTTTTTTACAAAAATGGCATTCAAACCTTAATAAAAAATACAATCGCATTTGTAAAAGAATATAATCATTTATATTTAATAAAAATTAATTTTATAATAATAATAATATTTTATTAAAATATTATTTAATTCAAAAATCCATTAATTCATCAAAATATATTTCTTAGTTCAATATTAACTAAAAATAGTATATGTGCTTTAAAAACCATCTACAAGGTAACAATAATAAAATGAAGGTATATTCATTATTATATACAAAAATAATGTACATAACCATAGTTCTAAGGTCTTGTTACATATCCCCTAATAACACCTTCATAAGACCGAAGGGTAAGGTGTGCTATGGTGACTGACTCTTGGCGTGGCTCAGATAACATTGTTTGGGTGGTAATCTTTATCGACTTCCACTTCTCTTTTAGGAAGTTCTGCTCGAGCATAACCTATTGAAGCTCATCTTGGGCTTGGTCAAGAGAGAAGCCCAATTACACCACCACTTTTCTGAGCTCTGACAAATGGGATTTATATGGGTAACATCTACTGGATGAGGCCATAACATCCTTTGTCTGAGTAAATTGTATTCGTTAAAGACCTATATTTATACTATTCATGTGATCACTATTCAACAACCATATTAGAAATGGTCAAAATTCTTAAAAATATTTTAAAATAAAAAAACATATCACCAAAGTAGTTGAAATTTTATATAAACATTTTTACATAAAGGGAAATTTAATTAGATTAGGAGGGATTTCCATTAATGAAAGTTTGGGTCATTACAATCTTCCCCCTTTAAAAAATTTGACCCTCGAAATTTTCTTTTCCCATACTAAAACATATGTGGGTAATTTTGCTTCATCATTTCCTCTAATTCCCACATCGCTTCTTCAAACTTGTGGGTTTTCCACAACACCTTAACGAGGGGAATTGTCTTATTTCATAGCACCTTTTCTCTACGATCTAAGATCATCATTGTTCGATCCTCATAAGAAAGATAATTCTCTAACTGTACCACCTCTGAAGAGAATAAATGTGAAGGGTCTGTTATGTACGTCCTTAACATGGATACATGAAAGACATCATGTACTTTGGCCATGGTAGGTGGAAGTGATAGTCAATAGGCCATAACCCCGACACGATCAAGAATCTCTAAGTGGCTGATATACCATTGACTTAACTTCCCTTTCTTTCCAAACAACATGACCTTATTCCATGGAGATATGTGTAGAAATACCATGTCTCCAACTTTAAACTCATGGTCTTGTCAACGGTTATTGGCATAACTATTCTGTCGACTCTAGGATGCCTTGATATGCTGCTAAATGGTTTTCACCTTCTCCACCATTTCTTCAACCATTTCTGGTCCAAGCAACTTATGCTCACCAACCTCATCCCAACTCGTCGGTGTTCTGCACCTTTTCCCATAAAGGGATTCATATGGTGTCATTTGGATGCTCGGGTGGAAACTATTATTATAAGAGAACTCAACCAGATGAATATGTTGATCCCATCCTCCTTTAAAGTCCATATAGCATGCTCTCAACATGTCCTCAAGTGTTTGGATAGTCCGCTCGGAGTGGCCATTAGTTTGAGGATGATAAGTCGTACTGAAGTTCAGTTCAGTATTCAGAGCATGTTGACGACTCTTCCAAAACATAGAGATGAATCTTGGATCTCTATCAGAAACGATAGATAGTTGTACTCCATGCATGCTTACCAATACCTGATATATATTTGTTCCAGTTGATCCAATGAGAAATCCTCTTGAATAGAAATGAAGTGTGCAGCCTTTGTAAGACAATCCACAACAACCCAGATTGCATTGTTGCCTTTGGATGTATTCGGAAGTCTAGTGACAACGTCCATGGTGATTTTCTCCCATTTCCATTATGGTATGGGCAATAGTTTCATCATCCCATTAGACTTCTACCTCTCTTCCTTCACTTTCTGAAACACCAGGCACTTTGATGTATATTCATCAATATCCTTCTTCATATTATCCCACCAATAATGATCTTTTATATATCTAAACATTTTTGTGTTTCCTGGGTGAATAGAGAATTTGAACTATGTGCATCTTCCAAAAGTTCCTTCTTCATCTCCAAACTTGATGGAACATGTAGTCTTTTCCCAAATATCACAATTACTTGTTCATTAACATTAAACTCTGAGGATTTCTCTTTTCCAATAGCTTCCACTTTTTCCTGAATTCCCACATCATCTTTTTGAGCATCCTTTAACCTTTCCAAAAGTGATGGTTGATAAATCATTTGTGAAAGGATTGATGATGTTACATTCTTTATGATTCCCATGTCCATCTTCATCAAATCTATGAATATTGGATTCTTTTCAATTCTCATCAATGATAGAATCGTAGGGTCCTTTATACTTAGGGCATTCTCCACCTTGTTCTCTTTCCCAGGGTGGTAATGGATTGAGCAGTCATAGTCTTTGATCAACACTAAACATCTTCGTTGGCACATGTTCAACTCTTTTTGTGTTAATATATACATGAGGATTTTGTGGTCTGTATATATTTCACACTTCTCCCTAAAGAGATAGTGCTGAAAAATTCAAAAAGTGAAGATCACTACAACTAACTCAAGTTCATGTTTTGGATAGTTCTATTCGTGAACGTTCAATTGCCTTAAAGCATAGGCAATGAATTTGTCATTTTGCATCAACACACATCTCAGGCCCTTCTTCGAAGCATCACTGAATACCACAAAAAGTTCTCCACTTGGGGGTAAAGTGAGCATGGGTGCAGTGATAAGCCTCCTTTTCAACTCCTTGAATATTTCTTCACATTAATTACTCCAAGAAAAATTTATTCCCTTCTGAGTTATCTTGGTATGTGGGTTGAATTTTTTTGATAAATTTCTCACAAATTGTCTATAATATCATGCTAACCCCAAGAATCTACACATATCCATTACTGATGACATCCTAGGCCATCCCTCAATTGCATATCTTTTGGAGAGATCCATAGATGTCCCATTGCTTGTGATGATATGGCCCAATAATGAGACCTCCTTCAACTAGAACTCACACTTTCTGTACTTTTCATAGTGTTTATCCTTCTACAAGGTCTCTAGTATAGTTCTTAGATGCTCCTCATTATCCTCCTTGGTTTTGGAGTATATAAGAATATCATCTATAAAGACAACCAAATATTTGTCAAGGTAATCTCTAAAGACTCTATTCATCATGTCCATGAATATTTCTAGAACATTAATGAGTCCTAAAGGCATTAATATGAATTCATAGTGGCCGTATATTGTACGAAAAATAGTCTTGGGGATATATTCCTTCTTCACCCTTACTTGATAATATCCTGACCGAAAATCTACCTTGGAGAATCATTGTGATCCATGTAGCTAATCAAACAAGTCATAAATTCATGTGAGAGGATAATTGTTCTTTATCGTGATTTTTTTGAGCTCACGATAATTGATGAAAAGGCACATTGACCCATCCTTCTTCTTGACAAAGAGGACTGGTGCACCCCATGGTGAAGAACTTGGGCGTACAAACCCTTTATCCAGATTCTCCTGTAGTTGTTTCTTCAGCTCCTCAAGCTCCACAACAACCATTTTATACGGAGTCTTGGATATTGGTAATTCCCTAGGTATAAGTTCAATTGATAATTCAACATCTCTTCTAGGAGGAATACCAGGCAATTCCTCGGGAAACACTTCAGCAAATTCCTTCACAATAGGCATGTCCTCTAGGATGGTTTCCTCTTTAGAATCAATCATCCGATCCAGATATGTGTGCTCATAGGGCAGTAATATCCATTCTTGAGACGATGGAGCTAAATAAGATTCATCTTCCTCCTTTCACTTGTAAGGAATCAGGGTTTGATTCTCCACATGGATAGTGATTTCCCTCTCATGGAAATTTATTTTGGCTCAATATAAGAAAAGTCAATCTATTCTGAGAATTTCATCAAATTCCACTAGAGGGAGCATGAAGAGGTACCCTAGGATGTTTAATCCACAAATTATGACAAGGGAGGAGTTATATTAATGGGATGAAATGATTACCCCATTTTCCATACTCACTGACATCTTTAATTCCATGATTTGTGGTGGTGATGGAATTGTTCTACTGAACTTTCGAGATATAAAAGAATGCGTATAACCTGAATCAAAAAGTGCATTCAATATTATTGAATGAATAACTAGCATAACTATCACCACTTCTTTTTCGGGGTTCACTTCAGCAGTAGTGATGGAAAAATCTCACCCTTATTGCCTTGGAGGTTGTTGGTTGCCTCCGAAAACCCTTGGCTTAGGACACTGATTTGCAATATGCCTTGGTTCTTTGCAGTTGTGTAAATGAAAAAAGTGTTGAGTTTCAAACGGAGTGTTCCTCTCCTATGTTTCAGCTACGGGTTTTTCTTGTCGACAATTAACAGCCAGGTGCCCTTCTCTTCCACTCCTAAAGCATTTCCTTTTCCCCTTCAGGAAATTTCCCGGGTGCTTCTTTCCGCACTTTTGGCAATTGGGGTGTTGGCTCTTCTTAGTACCATTGGATTTATCCATCGGACCACCAACATTAAAGTCCACCTTATGCTTCTTATCCCCATGATACCTCTAAGATTCTATGATCTCTATTTTGACCTTGTGGGCACATCGAACAATTTCCTCATAGCTGTCGAAGTCACGGATTGCCAGTGCTTTCAACAGGCTAGGTTTTAGCCTACCAAATAAGTGTTCGACCTTGCATTCGGGGGAAACGACAAAGCCGAAGAATATCGTGGAAGCCTTCTAAAGTTTTACTTGTATGCTCCAAAAGATTCGTCATATTTTTTTCTTGAGGGCAAGGAAGTCCCTTTCCATCTTAAGCAAGATGGTGCATGAAAAATATTTATCGAAAAACATCTTTCGGAAATCCTACCATTCCAATGCCTCGATCTCCTCCTCATGCTTCGTATTTTTTATCAATGTCCACCATTGATCAACTTCACCTTCCATATGATAAGGAGCCAGGAGAACCTTCTCTTGTTCATAACATTGAAGTATAGAGAATATCTTTTTAATGGAGTTGATCCATTGTTCAACGATTGCAGGATCAGATGATCCCTTAAAAGTAGGAGGCCTTTGTCTCATGAAAATCTCAATAGTGACTTGTTCTTTATTAGGGGGGGGGGGGGTTGAAAGTTCCTCTTGACCCATGTTTCTATTAAAATCTTGTGTTATCTGAGAGAGAATCATGACAATGTTCATGATTCCCGCTCCCATTGGATTAGGCATCTCATTAGTACATTCATCACATTGATCTTCACATCGGTTGTTAGCCCGACTCCTCCTATTACCAGCCATTGGATGGAATAAAAGGAAAGGTAGTGGTAACACATAAAGGGAAATCAAAGTAAAAAACTATCAACTTATAAATAAATTTTATTTATTTAAGATTTGAATCTATTGGCTTTACTCAATGTTATCCATGATTTACTATCAAACATATATTCTCAGAGAATTTTTTTGTCCCTTAATAATGGTTCATACTAAGACTGTGAATTTACTAAAGCATATCCCTTGAGAGTTTTGTAAAAAAGAGTGAATCAAGGCCTATTATCATGCACCAGTTTCTGTTTGAGTCTAGCTGAAAGCGGTGTTTTCAGGGTTTACCCCTAGGATCCATCTGTTCCAGAGCCGCCTCTACCTGCTCCTATCCCGAAATGGATTTATTTCCTTGATAAAACACTTAATCAATACTCACCAAAACTTAGGGATGTTTTTATTATACATAGTATTGTCTCTAAGGATTCACTAGGGTCTTCTAATCCTAATCCCAAAAATAACTAAACCTATCCTCTGATAGCAACTATGACAACCTTGATCTTTTATTACACAATTAAACATAATTTATTACATAAACTTCACTTGATAAAACATAGAATATAAAGAGGTATAGTGTCTTTGGGGATTAGTATCATTACATAACAACATAAAACATGAAAAAACAACATCTTTATTGAAAACTTCTTTTATATGACCACTACATTCCCTTGTACTTAGCATTGCATGGGATAACATGAGGACAACATAAGAAAAGGGTGAGCTGTAAAGCTTAGAAAGGGAATAATCATGGAATAACATGAGAAATACAATACATGTTAGATAATAGGCATATCAATAGATAAAAAGATAATAATAAATATAAATCAATGATAAATCATGATTATCATAACATGGAAATGTGGCAACAACACTTAACATGGAATTAGCATGAGCCAAGGCTCATTGCAGATGGAGCATGAGTAAATCCTCATTGCACATGAATCATGAGTAAAACCTCATTTCACTTGAATTAGCATGAGTAAACACTCATTGCACATGATGTATCATGATACTATACTTTACCCAATTCATTGGAGCGCTATAAGGGTGCACCCTTCTTAAACATTTCATTTAATGCATAAGTGTGCCACATGGATCATATAACATGGATTCATAAAACACAATCATTTATTCAATGATAAATAAATGTAGTATTAATACATGAAACTTTATAATCAATAAGGAAATGTGCATAATAGTGAATACCCTTGATAGAGAAATGGGCATGGTATTCACTACACAAAGAAATTGGCTTGGAAAATCGGTGGAATCTTGGCAGCGTAACAGCGTGACGTAAGAATTAATAAAAATGGTTGATGAGAGATAAAGGGTTGTATTATCACATCTACATGAAATAGATATTAAGGGGATCATATAGACACATTTCCCAACAATTGTAAAGGAATTTAGAGTCAAGATACAAAAGAATTTCTTTAATGTAAAAGAGGAGAGATAAATCTCTTTCGGAATTTCGGCATAGTAACGGGTGTACATGGGAGGAATTTAATGAGGGAGAAAATGGTCTACCATAATTCAAAAATAAAGAGGGAAGTATGGGGGAGGCTCTGAACCATACCCGAACATTTATAATTTAAATTAAATGGGCATAACAACCTTAAGAAAATTGGACAAAAATGAGAAAGGAAGAAACAAACCCTTGCTTGAAAGTGTGCTTCCAAAGGCTTGAGAGAGGCTTATTGGGAGTTTGGGGAACCTTGGGAGGATTCTAGAGAGATTAGTGCAGATGTTAGACGAACTCCAATGGATTTGAGTGATGAGAAAGTGGTAGATTGGGTGTGTTTATATAGGAAAGGTGAGGGAATTCGTTATTATTTAGGTTTGGGACACCTCACATTAAACTAATCCAAACCACAAACCATCCCATAGTTTTTTCTCATAGTTTTTGGAAAAGGTAAGTGTAAAAAAATATTTTATAAGGCCAAAGTCCTAAATTCTTAAAATAATTTGGTTCTTTATGTGGTGGTGAGTCACACTCCCAAGGAAATCAATTTAAAAAGAGAAGATGTTTAATAATCATGGATGGGTACATTAATGCTTTGTAAAAGAAGTCAAACTAATCCAAAATCACATTATTTTAATAGTAAAACATATATTTTCCGAACATAAGGCTTATATTCTTTTATTATATCACTATTGTGTCATTATGATGTAATAAAACACATTATATATTTAAACTATATTAAATTTTTACCCAAAAATTTGACTTTTTCAGAAAATTATGAAAAATTCTCCGTTGGATAATTTCCACATACTGATTCCAGAAATAATATTTATTTTATCTAAATAATTTTCTAAATATTTTAATTTTCACTTTTAAAATAAAAACCGACATTTATCGAAAATTCACGGGTTTTGACAAAAATGGCTTTCAAACCATAATAAAAATCACGATTGCATTCATAAAATTATTCAATCATTTATATTTAATAAAAAATAATTTAATAATAATAATAATATTTTATTAAAATATTATTTAATTCAAAAATCCATTATTTCATCCAAATAGATTTCTTAGTTGAATATTATCTAAAAATAGTATATGTGCATTAAAAACCATCTACAAGGTAACAATAATAAAATAAAGGTATATTCATTATTTTATACAAAAATAATTTACATAACCATAGTGATAAGGTCTTGTTACATAACCCTTTATAACACCCATATAAGACCAAAGGGTAAGGTGTGCAATGGTGACCGACTCTTAGGGTGGCTCGGATAACATTGCTCGGGTGGTAATCTCTATCAACTTCCCCTTCTCTCGTAGGCGGTTCTGCTCAAGCTTAACCTGTTGAATCTCGGCTTGGGCTTGGTCAAGAGCGAACCCCAATGACGCCACCTCTTTTCTGAGCTCCAACAAATGGGCTTCTTATGGGGCATGTCTACTGGATGAGGCCATCACTTCCTTTGTCTGAGTATATTGGATTCATTAAAGACCAATATTTATACTAATCATGTGATCACTATTCAACGACCATATTAGCAACAGTCACAATTCTTAATAGTATTTTAAAATCCTAAAACATATAACCAAATAAGTTGAAATTTTATATACACATTTTACATAAAGGGACATTTAATTAGATCAAGAGTGATTTCCATTAATGAATGTTTGGGTCGTTACAATATGTTATCTGTAATGTTTTTATATGTTTTAAATAAATTATTCTAATTTTTTTAATTGATGACTTTCATCAATGTTTATAAAAATTTCAAAGCATTGTTTTTTTGAACATATACAATATTAAATTATTTTATCACCACCTTAACTATTTTATAATATTTAGCATATTCTATAATTCATTGATGGTTTTACAATGAAATGTCCTTAATGAAATCATTTTTTTAATCATACATTTTCTTTTATTATCCTAACTAAATTAAATAACTAAAAATGGTATTTTTGATAAAATGATAGTTATATTTTATCTATTAAAATTTTTTGGTCACTAGAACTATATTGAAGCATTCAATTTCTTGTGATCATATTTGATTGAAAATTAAATTTCTCAAAATTATCCATTAACATTATTTCATGGATATGTTTATTGGATGAACTATATAAAAATTATACATATGGTGTTTTATAATGATCTTTATTTAATTAACTGGGGATATATTGACATTCCATATTGTTTACTCAGTAATGACATTTTTTGTAAGGAATTGTTTGAATTTGTTATATTGATCATGTGATATAAGAGGAATGTAGTAAACATGAAGTGCTGGGTTGGTCCTTTTTATATATAGAAACTTCATGCATTTTTTGGCCTCATTATAAAACCCATTTAACTAGCCTTATTATATGGTTTTTAGGTGTATACCTACCCATCAATTAAATTATCATTGAACAAAGAATTTATGGTATAGATATCATGTAACATCCCAGGTAAATAAAGTACTTGAAATTTTTCATATTTATTTATATTTGTTAATTAAATAATAATTCTTCTTTAATGTGGATGCTATGATTGATGGAATACCCGATACGTAACAATGGGTTTTTTGAAATCCTACGTTGCACACTAATAATATAATATTATTATTTTAAATTGTAGTTAACGCCTAGCCGTTGTATTGGCGGGAATTAATATAACTTACTAAAATATTATTATACATGTTTTTTGAATATTTTTACATTTATCCAATAAATGTTAGAGGCTTAAAATACGTAAATAATTCTATTTTAAGCAAAAATACTCTAATATTCACTAAAAGGTCGATTTGCCGCCTTTTAATGGCGAACCCTCTTTAAATATAGTTTTTTACACTTTTATATGTTCTATTTGATGATTTAAAATATTTATTTATATTCGGGACATAAAAATTTACTTTGGGTATATTTTTGGTATTTTTCTGATAAATTTCATTTTTTAATAAATAGTGAAAAATACTGTATTTTAATTCAAATGTGCCTTTTAATATAATTTATTTATATGGTTATATTATCTTTTTAATTAGTTCTAAAGTGTAATTAGAATAAATTTTTACTATTTAATCCAATTTTGGACATTGTAATTAATTTCACTTTGAAATTGGAAAAAAACAAGTGTCAATCTTTTGATAGTTATTATTTCTAAAACACACGTTTTTTATTTTGAAGCAGGAATTAATTTTAAATTAATTTCTGCCACTTCTGTATTTTGAATTTAAAAAAATGGATTCAATATTTGTAATAATTAGTTCCAGATTGTGTAAAAAGGTAACTTTTGTTTTTATACATTTTAAATATTTACATCAGTAAATATTTTATTTACCATGATTAAATGGTAAATATAGTAAATAAGGGTAAAATATAACATTACAATAATATTAAATTACCCTAAAATGTATCCCAATCCTATTTTATGATACATATCATACCATGGGCATCCTTGGGTCGAATTTGGGACCCCATGGAGCCACATGAGATTAATAATGACACTTTATTTTATTTAATTTAAAGTAAAGACAAAAATGACAAAAACAAATATCTTTTAGTAATCAATTTTTTAATGGGGTTATATAAGTTACCTTTTATAATATATATATTAATTGTATATATAAAAATATTTCGTACATCATGGTATTTTTCATAATTTTTGTACATCATATAAATTAAATTATTTATTACACATTAATGATGCAGTATTTACCTCATTAATAAATTATTTAAATAAATAAGATTATAAATATTAAAACAATATCCAAAACCTATAAAATTCATGTTGAATGATTTTATTTCGACCATTAGTCATTTTAAATTTGAATTTAACTATTTTTTGACCTTTTGAAACCGAAGATGAGTTTATAATAAAATAATTGTTTCAACCTTTCCTAAAGAGCCCCTCCTCTCCCTTATAAAAATAGCTCACTTATAATTATTTAATCACATCTCTAAAGCCAATTGTTTCATCCAAAAACATCTCAAATAATCTCCCAATATCCTTCTACTCGTCCTAGAAGCCTTAACTTAGGTAGAAGTCACTTCAAGAAGTCCTTTTGGTTCATACCAAAGGGAGTTTCCCAAATTAAAGGTAACTGTTTCTCTTAAATTATTTTCTTTTATTTTACTTCTCCAAACCATAAAATATTTTTATTCCTTTCATTTATAAAAAAACTAGTATACTAAATATACTATTATTTTTTTTATGAGAAGGATTCTAACTACACATACACACACCTCCATCTAATTGGTGAAGAACATACTTTTTCTGTCGATGACAAACAAACGCCTCATTAAGTGATGATTGTTCAATTATCTCCTACCGCCTCTCATGGTGGCCATTATAATGGAACTGAATTTATATATTATATATATTATGTTTTTTATTTCTATATTATTCAATAATTTTTATTTAAAAAAATACCTTTATTCCTTCCAATATGTGTAAACACGATAATTTCATTTGAGGAAGTGAGGACTACCGCCTCCTCAAGGTGATATGATTCGTTCATGACATAAATGGAACATATAAAGGAAATGATAATGAAATTATGTAAAATATATATCCTATGATATTGTAATTTAATTATAATATACCTATGTATCATTATGTTTTCATTCCATTAAATATTAAATGGAAATGAATGTAGCGTTCATGCGTACGTATGACTTACCGTCTTCATGAACGGTGCATTTCATTTCTTATCTCCAAATTTTATGTACTATTAAATATATATATATATATATATAAACAATAGATATATATGATATATATGATATCTGGACCATTAATATAATTCTGGAGATAATGGAATTTGGACCACATGGACAAATTGTAATTATAACAAGTTCATTTTCAACTCAAATTCCAAACACTGACAAAATGTTTGATATGAACTCAAATAATTAAATAACTATTATTGAAAGGTAATAAGTGATATTAAATTAATAATAAAAATTAAAAAGGTTATTAAGCAAGTATAAATTAACTTAAGTTTATTATTCCAGAAGAAAAAGTAACATACGCGTCATGTTGGACACGAGGTAAGTGATTTCTTATCTCACTTTTAATTCCAAGAGATTTCCATTGTTCACAACTTATTTATTGCATGTGGTATATTTTTTACTAAAATTTGATATATATTATCATGATTATATTTATATTCATGGTATTCCATGATAAATTTTGTGGTTATTAACTTTTTCTCATACGACTCGATTGATTACAACGTGGTAAGGGTTGTTCATCTCACTTTTATTCCCGTGAGATTAATGCTATATTAGACACTATTTCCTTTTGTGTGGTGGATTTACTTCCCATGATTGTGTTATTTTTGTAATATACTTTATTTTATGGGTATTTAAATATTCATTGTGTGATATTTCATTCATGGGGTGTATGTTTCGTAAGTTACCAAATCGGTAAGGGAACCTTTTACCCTCTTCTTTTTAAAAGACTTTTTTTGTTATGTCTTTTAATTTATATCTTATTATGTTGGGATATGCTCTTTTATATCCTTATTGAATTAAATTTTATTTCCAAGTGATGAGATATCCTTTTCTCTTTTATCAAATTATTTTCTGAATTTTAAAGTGACGTTGTTAGGCTGTCAAAATTCGGTAAGAAAACTTCTTAACCTAATTTCAATTTTGGGGGTAAACATCTACTTCTTGATTATGTCATGCTATGAATATGTGTGAAAAAACTTTTATTGTTTTAAAATTAATATCCAATTATATTAAGTGTATTTATATTTTTCACACATAATTAGGTAATTTATTTATCCTTAATATAAGGATATCTTCTTTATAAGGGATTTCTTCTCAATTTAATCTTCCATTGAGAATTCATTGTTGATATGAACCAATTCACACTTATATGGTTTATATAATGTCCTTTGGAATATTATATCATGAATAACTTTATTCTCATGATATTATTAATTCCTTATTAAATTTTATTCCTCCATTATTTGTATTCTAGGATCTCTCATTTTGTTAAAAACTATTTAACTAAAATATCGTTTTAAATGTTTTAATGGTTTATTCTTCTAAATCTTTCACATTAATTTCCATGTTTTAAAAATTGTTTTAGGTATTTATTCATATGGACATGAATGTTTTGGAATTGAAATTTCTATCAAAATATACAATTTGGAATGGGACACTTTGATTCAAAAATGTATTTATTTAATATTTTAAATGGTCTTGAAAATGGTTTGATAAAAGCTTTGATTTGGTCATTATTTTGAAATGATATATTGTGATTGCAATGTGGAAATGTTATCTTTCCATTATTTTTATTTTATGGGTTATGAATATGTTATGGATATTGGGCATTGTATGCATATACAGGTGGTTCCGTGATAAACCTAGGGCGGGTGAGCCCGAGATAGCTCTCTAATGCATTGGGTAACGTGACAGATGTAAAAGTGAATGTTTCCCCTAAGATATTTAGGTAATATACTGTGATGGGTATTCCAAATGTGACTCCCTATGTATCTGTGATATCTAAAATGTAAGTTTGATATGGATTCCACAAGTTACCTTTATGATTTATGATTTCTGTGTGTTATTCATAAATCTTATGATTTCATGAGGTATGTTATGATTGAAAAGTATGGTTTCATTGTTTTGTATTTATTTATGGGCTAATGTTTTCATTCCTTATTTTATATCCCTTACTGATATTTTTATGATCATCCAATGTTTTTGAAATGTTTTCCATAGGACTTAAAGATGAATACGGGTCAATGATGGGATCAAGGAAAATTCATGCTGTCTAAAATATGGTACTAGACATGACTCTTTTTTTCAAGAGTTTTTATTTTATGAAAAAAATGGATACTGAGTAGAATTGTCTACATGTAATATTCATGTTGTTATGTAAATGTTGTGAACTAATTCACTAAAACTCTAAAACTGAAAATTTCCTCAATATAAATTATCCATTTAATTTAATATTAAGTAATGTTTAAGGATGGGTCCTTATAGTTGGCATCAGAGGTTAGTTTAGTAAAATTTAGGGATTATGAGTTTTTGTTTGACACATGGTTAGTCTCTATGTATACTCTTTAAGTTAAATCCTTATTTTTGAAATTTTTTCAGATCAAGTAAATTCTATTACAAATGAAAGGAGGAGGATATCAAATGACATTCCTATCTCTTCCTGATGTCTTACTTGAAATAATTATTGCAATGTTGTGTTTGGATGATCGTGAAACTTTTTCTAACATACAAATTACTTGAAATAAATTGTTTGAGATATAAAACACCTCCACTATACCCTGATATCATCATGGATATTATGTTGTATTTAATCAAATCGTATTTTCATAATATTCTGATATTTTCAAAAAAGGTAAATATTTTCACGGAATTTTCAGATATTTTACCTTATCACAAGATTATGAATCATATTATGATTTTGAAAAAGGTGTTGAAGAATGAGGCCCTTGAACAACCTATTTATATTTTCTTTTACAATATAGTCTCTCAGCACATACTTATGGTATTTTAAATAGACTGTTAATTGAAATTTTCCACTCAAATTCGGTCCGAATATTTTATAGAAATCATGTTTTATCAGATGTTTTGAAATTATATGTCATTAATGATTATTTTCCAAAACTATTTTTATGTGAACACACATATTACCCAAGTTATACAAGGTGTATTTGGATGAAGGAAGCAAATGATTTTGAAGGATATCTAAATCATTGTTGTAATGCATGGACCATCTACCTACGTGAATAAGATAACGATGAAACAAAGGGGACACCATGATCAAGGTATGATGTTCTTTATTCTCGGGATCGTTTCATTTTATCATTTGGTGGTGAAATTAAGAAAATGAAAATATATAAGATATTTAGGTCTTAATGTGTTGGGATGAAAATGAAAGGGATAAGAAAACCTTTGAGGTTAAAAAATGTTAAGGTTATTTTGAGTATTATAAAAAGGAAAACATGTAGACTGTGTGACAACCCATCGCGTCTGAAAAAGCAATGGGAATAAATCCCACAACCAAAGTGTGATTGGGATTTATCACCTACCACTAGACTACGTGAAGTCCTTGGTTAGTATGACTTATTCTTTTTAGTTAAATTATTTTACGGATCAAGAATATGTTGATTTTTGGAACTTATGTTTTATTAAATAGATATCCTTAGTATAAAAAAATGATTTGGTAATTAAGTGATAAAAGTGATTTTGGAAGACGTTCTCTGTTTTGGGAACACTATATGCTTAATAATAATATAATACTATGGGATTTCATTTGTGGAGTAATGATTGAAATTTTATTTTGGAAGAATATATATTTTTATTGTGTACATATAGAGATTTGGGTTATTTATGGAAATAATTAACCTATCATAGAGAATATGTGATTTGGTTAATTATGGTTCAGTATGAGAATTTAAGAGTAGTCTATGTTTTTGGAGTTAAATGTTAAGATTTACTGTGGAAGACTATGTGATTAAATCCTTCTGAGTTTTGGGTTTCAATTTTAGTTTGGATTATTTTGAATAATTTTATGAACAATTGTGTATTGAATGGTATTTCTTGAACTTTGTGTACTTTTTGTTAAAAAAGATTACCCTTTTTTGGGGATTATATGATCTCGTACTAACTATTTTGGTTTTAGTTGATGTCTATAGACATGGAAAATATATAGTTCTTTTTTTTTGTATTAGGTGATTCTCTATAATATGATTCTTGTGATTTTTATGTGACCAAGTCTTTTTGAATGCTCATTGTTTGGAGAAAAGTTTACTTTTTAGTAGAAACTAATTAAAGGATGAAACTCTACATGAAGGTAATATATTTTCTTATGTTATTATTCTATGTAGTAAATGATTTTTTCAAAATTATGAAAAGGAATGTAAAACAAAAACATTGTTGGTTTACATTTACTACTGGGAAATCAAATTCTGTTTAACACATCATAAGTTTGTGATTTTTTGGTGGTTAACTTTATCTTAATAATGTTTTCTATCACTCTCCATCAGAACATGACCACTTTTTATCTCTTCCATATCCATGTATTCATATATATAATCTGACTACAGGTTATATCGGGAAACCTTTGTACTTTTCTTTCATTATTTTAAAGTGATAGTTTTGTAGACTCTTTTCTGATGTGGAACTTTTAATGAAGTTTTCCGGCCCAGTTTTAAAATTGCGAGGACGCAATTTCGAAAACAGGGGAATGATGTAACATCCTAGGTAAATAAATAACATGAAATTTTTCATATTTATTAATATTTGTGAATTAAATAATAATTTTCATTAAAGGGGATGATATGTTCGAGGGCGTACCCAATAAACAATAATGGGTTTATTTGAAATCCTACATTGCACACTAATAATATAATATTATTATTTTAAATGGTTGTTAACACCTAGCCGTTGTATTGGCGGTAATGAATATAACTAACTACAATATTATTATACCAATTTTTTTTAATATTTTTACATTTATCCATTAAATGTTAGAGACTTAAAATAAGTAAAGAATTCGATTTTAAGCATAAATACTCTAATATTCACTAAAAGGCCGATTTACCTCCTTTTAATAGAGAACCCTCTTTAAATCAAGTTTTTTCCACTTTTTTTATGTTCTGTTTGACAAATTAAACTTCTTATTTAGATTCGGGGCATCAAAATTTACTTTGGGTATATTTTTTGTATTTTTCTGATAAAATACATTTTTTATAGAATTGTGAAAAATACTGGATTTTAATTTAAAAGTTCCTTTTAATCTAATTTATTTATATGGTTAGATTATCTTTTTAATTTTTTATAAAGTTATATTAGAATATATTTTTACCCATTAATCCAATGGTTGAAATTGGAATTAATTTTACTTTGAAATTGGACATAAAAAAGTGTCAATCTTTTGATAGTTATTGTTTCTAAAAAACAAGCTTTTTATTTTGGCAGTGGGAATTAATTTTAAATTAATTTCTACCACTTCTGTGTTATGTATTTAGAAAAATGGATTCTATATTTGGAATCAGTAGGTAAATTTTTTTTAAATAGGTAAATTTTATATTTAGACATTTTAAATATTTACTTTAGTAAATAATTTATTTACCATAATTAAAGGGTAAATATAGTAAATAAGGGTAAAATATAATATTATAATAATATTAAATTACCCTAACATGTGTCATAATCCTATTGGATAATACATATCCAACCATGGGTATCCTTGGGTCGAATTTGGGACCCCATGCAGCCACATGGGGGTAATAATGACACTTTATATTTATTAATTTAAAGTAATGACAAAAATGACAAAAACAAATATATTTTAGTAAATCAATTTTTACATGTGGTAATATAAGATATATTTTCGACTATAAATATTAATTGTAAGGATAAAATTATTTCCTACATCATGTTATTTTTTTTATTTTTTTTGATCATCAAATAAATTAAACTATTTATGACACATTAATGATGAAGTCTTTACCTCATTAATAAATGATTTAAATAAATAAGATAATAAATATTAAAACAATATCTAAAACCTATCCAATTTTTTTTGGATGATTTTATTTCGACCATTAGTCATCTTAACTTCTACTTTAAAGATTTTTTTACCTTTTGAAACTGAAGATGAGTTTATAATAAAATAATTGTTTCAAACTTTCCTAAAGAGAGCCTCCTCTCCCTTATAAAAAGCCCTAACTTCTAATTCTTTACTCACACATCTAAAGACACCTGGCTCATCTAAACCCTGCCCAAATAATCTCTCAGTATCCTTCTCATACTCAAGGAATATTTACCTTATGCATAATTCACTTCAAGAAGTCATTTTGGTTCAAACCAAAGGGAGTTACCCAAATTAATGATAATAGTTTCTCTTAAATACTTTTTTTTTATTTTACTTCTCCAACCACTAAACTATTTTTATTCCTTTATTTTATAACAACACCAGTATCCTAAATATACTAGGATTTTTTTATGATAAGTATTTGAACTAAACTTACACACACCTCCATCTAATGGGTTAAGAACACACTGTTTCTGTGGATGGAAAACTAACGCCACACGAAGCGATGATTGTTCAATTATATCCTACCGCCTCTCACGGTGGCCATTATAATGGAATTTTATTTATATATGATATATATTATGTTTTTGTTTTATATATTATTCTATAATTTTTATTTACAATCATAACTTTATTTCTTTGAATATGTGAAAACACAATAATTTTATTTGAGGAAGTGTAGACTACCGCCCCATCAAGGTGATATGATTCGTTCATGACATACATGGAATTTATAAAAATGAAGATAATGAAATTATGTAACATATATATCATATGATATTATAATGGAATTATAATATACTTATGTATCATTAATCTTTCATTCCATTAAATATTAAATAGAAATGAAAGTAGCGTTTATGCGTACGTACGGCTTACTGTCTCCATGAACGGTGCATTTCATTTCTTATCTCCATATGTTATGTACTATTATAAATATATATATATATATATATATTTATAATGGATATATATTATATAGATGATATCTAAATCATTAATATCATTCTAGAGATAATTTATTTTTGACCACATGGAAAAATTGTAGTTATAACAAGTTCATTTTTAACTCAGATTCCGATCATCGAAAAAATGTCCGATATGAACTCAAATAATTAACTAACTGTTATTACAAGGTAATAAGTGATATAAAATTAATAATAAACATTAAAAAGGTTATAAAGAAATTATAAATTAACTTAAGTTTATTATTCAGGAAGAACAAGGAACATACCTGTCCAGTTGGACACGAGGTAAGTGATTTCTTATCTCACATTTAATTCCATGATATTTTCACTGTTCACCACTTATTTATTCAATGTTGTGTATTTTCTATTAAAATTTGATATATATTATCATGATTATATATATATTCATGGTATTATGTGATTCATTTGGTGGTTATTAACATTTTCCCATATGACTAGATTGATTACAACGTGGTAAGGTGTTTTTCATCTCACTTTTATTCCCTTGAGATTCATGCTATATTAGACACTATTTAATTTTGTGTGGTAGATGTACTACCCATGATTGTATTCTTTGTGTAATATACATTAAATTATGGATATTTACATATTCATTGTGTGATCTTCTTTCATGGGGTGTATGTTTCGTAAGTTATAACATTAGTAAGGGAACTTTCACCCTCCTCTTTTTCAAAGACTTCTTTTTGTTATATCTTTTAATTTAAATATTATTATGTTGGGATATTTTCTTCAATATCATTATTGATGTAAATTTTTTGTCCAAGTGATGAGATATCCTTTTCTCTCTCATCAACTTATTTTCTGAATTTTGAAGTGACGTCGTTAGGCTGTCGAATTTCGGTAAGAAAACTTCTTAACCCAATTTCAATTTTTGGGTTAAACATCTACTTCTTGATTATGTCATGCTATGAATATGTGTGAATAACCTCTTATTTTTTTACACTTAATATCCACTTATATTGGGTGTATTTATATTTTTCACACATAATTATGTAACTTATTTATCCTTAATCTAAGGATACCTTCTTTATAAGGGACTTCATCTCAATTTACATTTCCATTGGGACTTAATTGTTGATATGCACCAATTCACTCTTATATGGTGTTTATACTGTCCTTTAGCATATTATATCATGAATAAATTTATTCTCATGATATTATTAAGTTCTGATTAAATTTTAATCCTCAATTATTTGTATTCTAGGATCTCTCAATTTGGGAATAACTCTTTAACTAAAATACAGTTTTAAATGTTTTAAAGGTTTATTCTTCTAAATCATTCACATTAATGTCCATGTTTTAAAAATGGGTTTAAGGATTTATTCATATTCACATGAATGTTTTGAAATTAAAGATTCTTTAAAAATCTTCAAAGTGGTATAGGACACATTGATTCAAAAATCTCTTTATTTAATATTTTAAATGGTTTTGAAAATGGTTTGATAAAATCTCTAATTTTGGTCAATATTTTGAAATGATATATTGTGATTGAAAGGTGGAAATGTTATATTTACATTATGTTTGTTTTATGGGTTATGAATATGTTATGGATATTGGGAATTGTTTACTTATACGGGTGGTTCCGTGATAAACCTAGGGCGGGTGAGCCCGAGATAGCTCTCCAATGCATTGGGTAACGTGACAGAGGAAAACATGAATGTTTCTCCAAAGAGATTTTAGGAATATACTATGATGGGTATTACAAATGTGACTCCCTATATAGTTGTGATAGCTACAATGTATGTTTGATATGGATTCCACACGTTACCTTTCTGATTTATTATTTCTACGTGTTATTCATAAATCTTATGATTTCCTGAGGTATGTTATGATTGAAAAACATGGTTTCATTGTTTTCGATTTATTGATGAGATAATGTTTTCATTAATTATTTTATATCCCTTACTGAGATTTTTATGCTCATTATAATTTTTTGACATGTTTTACACAAGACTTAAAGATGAATAAGGTTCAAAGATTGGATCAAGGAAAAGTTATGTTGTCTAAAACATGGAACTAGACATGACACATTTTTTCAAGAGTTTCTATTTTATAAAAAAATGGATACTGAGTTGAATTTTCAACATGTAATATTCATGTTGTTATGTAAATGATATTACCTAATTCTCTAAAACTCTAAACCAGAAAATATCCTCAATATGAAATATCCATTTAATTCAAGATTATGTAATGTTTAAGGACCGATCCTTATTATTGGTATCAGAGGTCGGTTTAGATAACTTTAGGGATTATGAGTTTTGGTTTAACACATGGTTAGTATCTATGTATACTCTATAAGTTAAATCCTTACTTTTTAATCTTTTTTATATCAAGGAATGTCTATTACAAATGAATGGAGGAGGTTCTCAAACGAGATTCCTATCTCTTCTTGATGACTTATTTGCATTAATTATTGCAAAGTCATGTTCAGATGATTGTGAAAATTTTTCTAACATACAACTCACTTGCAAGCAATTGTTTGAGATATTGAACACCTCCACTATACCCTGATATCATCGTAGATCATGGGTTGTATTTAATCAAATCCTATTTTCACAATATTCTTATATTTTCAAGAAAGGTAAATATTTTCAAGGAATTTTCAAATATTTTACCTTATCACAAGATTTTGAAGCATATTATGATTTTGAAAAAGGTGCCGAAGAAGGAGACCCTTTCACAACCTATTTGTATTTTTTTTACAATATAGTCGCTCAGAACATACTTATGGTATTTTAAAAGGATCTTTAATTGAATGTTTCCACTCAAATTCAGGCTGACTATTTTATAGAAATCATGTTTTATCATATGTTTTGAAATTATATTTCATGCATTATTATTTTCCAAAACTATTTTTCTATGAACACCCACATGACCCAAGTTATACATGGTGTATTTGGATGAAGGAAGAAAATGATTTTGAAGGATATCTAAATCATTGTTGCAATTCATGGAACTTCTACCTACCTGAACAAGATAATGATGAAACCAAGTGGACACCATGATCAAGGTCTGATCTTCTTTATTCTGGGGATCATTTCATTTTATCATATAGTGGTGAAATTAAAAAAATGAAAATATATAAGCTGCTGAGGTGTTAATGTGTTGGGATGAAAATTAAAGGGAAAAGAAAACCTTTGAGTTTAAAACATGTCAGGGTTATTTTTGAGTATTATAAAAAGGAAAACACATAGACCATGTGACAAACCATCACGTCGGAACAAGTTTTGGGAATCAAACCCACAACTAAAGTGTAATTGGGATTTATCTCCAACCACAAGACTATATGAAGTCCCTGGTCAGTATGACTTAATATTTTTAGATAAAGGATTTTATGAATCAAGAATATGTTGATATTCTGAACTTATATTTTATTTAATGGATATCCTTTGTATAATAAAATTATTTGGTGTTTAAATGATAAATGAGATTTTGGAAGACGTTATCTCTTTTGGGAACACTATATGCTTAAGAAAAATAGAATACTATGGGATTTCATTTTTGGAGTAATGATTGAAATTATATTTTTGAAAAATATATGTATTTATTGTGTAAATATAGAGATTTGGGTTATTTATGTAAATGATTAACCTATCATAGAGAATATGTGATTTGGTTAATTATGCTTTAGAATGATACATTAAGAGTAGTCTATGTTTTTGGAGTTAAATGTTAAGATTTACTGTGGAAGACTATGTGATTAAATCCTTCTGTGTTTTGGGTTTCAATTTAGTTGGGATTATTTTGATGAATTTTAAGGAAAATTGTGTATTGAATGGTCTTTATTGAACTTTATGTACTTTTTTTTATAAAGGAATTCCCTTTTTGGGGGATTATATGATCTTGTACTAACCATTTTGGTTTTATTTGAGGTCTGAAGACATGGGAAATATATATTTATTCTTTTTTGGTTTATGTGAATCTATGGAATATGATTCTTGTGATTTTGATGCGACCAAGTCTTTTTGAATGCTCATTATTTGGAGAAAAGATTAGTTTTTGGTAGAAACTTATTAAATGATGAAACTCTACTTGAATGTAAGTATATTTCATTATGTTATTATTCTATGTAGTAATTGAATTCCTTAAAATTATGAAAAGGAATGTAAATTTTTTTTTGTTTTACATTTCCTACTGTAAATCAAAGACCATTTAACACATCATATGTTTGTGATTTTCTGGTGGTTAACTTTCTCCTAATCTTGTTTTCTATCACTCTCCATCATAACATGACTCTTTTTTCTCTCTTCCACATCCATGTTTTCCTACATGGAATTAGAGTATGCGTTATCTCGGGTGACCTTTCTACCTCTCTTTCATTTTTTAAAGTGATAGTTTTACTGACTCTTTTCTGATGTTGGGCTTTTAATGAAGTTTCCAAGCCTAGTTTTAAAATTTCGAGGAAGAAATTCCCAAAAGGGTGGAAGGATGTAACATCCAAGGTAAATAAAGAACATGAAATTTTTAATATTTTTAAATATTTTTTAATTAAATATTAATTCTTCTTAAAAGGGTATGTTATGTTCGATGGCGTGCCTGGTACACAACAATGGGTTTCTTTGAAATCCAATGTTCCACACTAATAATATAATATTATTATTTTAAATGGTAGTAAATGCCTAGCCGTTGTATTGGCAGGAATGAATATAACTAACTAAAATATGATTATACATGTTTGTTGAATATTTTTACATTAATTAAAAAAAAGTTATAGTCTTAAAATAAGTAAATAATTCTATTTTAAGAACAAATACTTTAATATTCACTAAAAGGTCGATTTATAACCTTTTAATGGAGAACCCTCATTAAATCTAGTTTTTGCCACTTTTATGTGGTCCAATTGACAAAATAAAACTATTATTTATATTCAGGACATAAAAATTTACTTTTGGTATATTTTTGGTATTTTTCTAATGAAATTCATTTTTTAATGAATTATGAAAAATACTGTATTTTAATTCAAAAGTGCCTTTTAATCTAATTTATTTATATAGTTAGCTTATATTTCGAATTGGTTATAAAGTGTAATTGAAATATATTTTTACCATTTAATCCAATGTTGGACATTGGAATTAAGTTAACATTTAAATTGGACATAAACAAGTGTCAATCTTTTGATAGATATTATTTCTAAAAAATAGGCTTTTTGTTTTGACAGCTGGAATTAATTTTAAATTAATTTCTGCCACTTTTTTGTTTTGAATTTAGAAAAATGGATTCCATATTTTCTATTATTAGGTCTAAATTGTGTAAATCGGTAACTTTTACTTTTTATACATTTTAAATATTTACTTCAGTAAATATTTTATTTACCATGAATAAAGGGTAAATATTGTAAATAGGGGTAAAATATAATATTATAATAATATTAATTTGAACTAAAATGTGTCATAATACTATTTTGTGATACATATTTGACCATGGGAATCCTTGGGTCGAATTTGGGACCCCATGGAACCACATGGTAGTAATAATGACAATTTATATTAATTAATTTAAAGTAAAGACAAAAATGACATTTAAAAATATCTTTTAGTAAATTAATTTTTACATAGGGTTATATAAGTTATATTTTTGACTATAAATTTTAATTGGAAATCTAAAATTATTTCCTAAATAATGTTAGTTTGTTTATAATTTTGGGACCTCAAATAAATTAAATTATTTATGACACAATAATGATGCAGTATTTACCTCATTAATAAATGATTTAAATAAAGAAGATTATAAATATTAAAAAAATATCCAAAACCTATCCAATTATTATTCTGTGATTTTATTCCGATCATTATTTATCATAACTTATACGTTACTGATTTTTTTACCTTTTTAAACTGAATATGAGTTTATAATAAAATAATTGTTTCAAACTTTCCTAAAGAGCCTCTCCTCTTCCTTATAAAAAGCCCTCAATTATAATTCTTTAATCACACCTCTAAAGCTAATGAGATCATCCAACCCCTGCCTAAATAATCTCTCAATATACTTGTACTCCTCTTATAAGCCTTACCATAGGCATAAATAACTTCAAGAAGACTTTTTGGTTCAAACGAAAGGGAGTTACCAAAATTAAAGGTAACATTTTCTCTTAAATTATTTTCTTTTATTTTACTTCTCCAACCCATAAAATCTTTTTATTCCATTATTTTATAACAACACCGGTATCCTAAATATATTAGGATGTTTTTATGAGAATTATTCGAACTAAAATTACACACACCTCCATCTAATGGGTGAAGAACATACTGTTTCTGTGGATGGAAAACTAACGCCTCACGAAGTGATGATTGTTCAATTATCTCCTACCGCCTCTCATGGTGACAATTATGATGGAACTGTATTTATATGTGATATATATTATGTTTTTTTCTATATTATTATATAATTTTTATTTACAAGAATACCTTTATTCCTTCCAATATGTGTAAACATGATAATTTCATTTGAGGAAGTACGGACTACCGCCCCCTCAAGGTGATATGATTCGTTCATGACATACATGGAACATATAAAGATGAAGTTAATGAAATTATATAACATATATATAATATGATATTATAATGGACTTATAATATACCTATGTATCATTAATTTTTCATTCCATTAAATATTAAATAGAAATGAAAGTAGCATTCTTTTGTACGTACGACTTACCGCCTGCATGAACCGTGCATTTTATTTTTATATCCAAATTTTATGTACTATTATAAATATATATATATATATATACTGTATATATATGATATATATGATATCTAAATCATTAATATCTTCTTGTAGATAATGGATTTTGGACCACATGGAAAAAATGTAACTATAACAAGTTCATTTTTAACTCAAATTCAAAACATTGACAAAATGTCGGATATGAACTCAAATAATTAAATAACTGTTATTTTAAGGTAATAAGTGATATAAAAGTTATAATAAACAATAAAAAGTTTATTAATCAAGTATAAATTAATGTAAGTTTATTATTAAAAAAGAATAAGGAACATACGAGTCATGTTGGATACGAGGTAAGTGATTTCTTATCTCACTTTTAATTCCGTGAGATTTCCATTATTCACCACTTATTTATTACATGTGGTGTATTTTGTACTGAAATTTGATGTATATTATCATGATTTTATTTATATTCATTTTATTCAGTGATTCTTTTGGTTGTTATTAACTTTTTCTCATATGGCTCGATTGATTACAACGTGGTAAGGGTTTTTTTATCTAACTTTTATTCTCGTGAGATTCATGCTATATTAGCCACTATTTCATTTTGTGTGGTGGACTTACTACCCATGATTGTATTATTTGTGTAATATTCTTTAATTTATGTGTATTTACATATTCATTGTGTGATCTTTCTTTCCTGGGATGTCTGTTTTGTAAGTTACCAAATCGGTAAGGGAACCTTTCACCCTCCTCTTTTTAAAAGACTTATTTTTGTTATGTATTTTAATTTACATCTTATTATGTTGGGATATGTTCTTATATATCCTTATTGATGTAAATTTTATGTCTAAGTGATGAGATGTCCTTTTATATCTCATCAAATTATTTTCTTAATTTTAATGTTATGTATTTAGGCTGTCAAATTTTTGTAAGAAAACTTCTTAACCCAATTTCAATTTTTGGGTTAAACATAGAACTCTTTATTATGTTGGGCTATGAATATGTGTGAATAAACTCAGATTGTTTTACCCTTAATATCCACTTATATTGGGTGTATTTATATTTTTCACACATAATTATGTAATTGATTTATCCTTAATATAAGGATACATTCGTTTTATGGGATTTCATCTCAATTTACATTTCCATTGAGACTTCATTGTTGATATGCACCCATTAACTTATATATGGTGTATATACTGTCCTATGGAATATTATATCATGAATGCCTTTATTTTAATGACATTATTAAGTTCTGATTAAATGTTATTCATCAATTATTTATATTCTAGGATCTCTCATTTTGTTAAAAACTCTTTAACTAAAATATCGTTTTAAATGTTTAAAGGTTTATTCTTCTAAATATTTTACATTAATGTCCATGTTTTAAAAATGGTTTTAAGGATTTATTAATACGGACATGAATGTTTTGAAATTGAAATTTCTTTCAAAATAATCAATGTTTTATGGGACACTTTGATTCAAAAATATCTTTATCTAATATTTTAAATGGTTTTAAAAATGGTTTGATAAAAGCTTTTATTTTTAAATATTTTGAAATGATATATTCTGAATGAAATGTGGAAAATTTATATTTCCATTATGTTTGTTTTATGGGTTATGAATATGTTATGTCTATTGGGAATTGTTTATGTATACGGGTTGTTTTATGATAAACCAAGGGCGGGTGAGCTCGAGATAGCCCTCAAATGCATTGGGTAACATGGCGGTGGTAAAATTGAATGTTTCTCCTAAGAGATTTAGGGAATATACTGTGATGGGTATTCCCAATGTGACTCCCTATGTAGTTGTGATATCTACAATGTATGTTTGATTTAGATTCCACAAGTTGCCTTTATGATTTATGATTTGTGTGTGTTGTTCATAAATCTTATGATTTCATGAGGTATGTTATGATTGAAAAGTATGGTTTCATTGTTTTTTATTTATTGATATGATAATGTTTTAATTCCTTATTTTATATCCCTTACTGAAGTTTTTATGCTCATCCCATGTTTTTGAAATGTTTTCCATCAGACTTAAAGATGAATAAAGGTCAAGGATGGGATCAAGGGAAAGTCATGTTGTCTAAAACATGGAACTAGACATGACTCTTTTTTTTCAAGAGTTATTATTTTATAAAAAAATGGATACTGAGTAGAATTGTCTACATGTAATATTCATCATGTTATGTAAATGTTATGACCTATTTCTCTAAAACTCTAATCCTGAAAAGATCCTCAATATGAGTTGTGCATTTAATTCAAGATTATGTAATGTTTAAGGACGAGTCCTTATATATCATTATTTTTTTTGAGATCATGACATCTAATATAATAAATTTATTAAATTGAGAATTTCATTATTATTACCCATGTGATTATTGTATTCATAATATCCATGGATTCATTTTTTTCTCAATTTATCAATTAACTATTATGTTTCTTATTTTAATTACATTTTCATAGAGATTATGCATCATCTAATCATGATTGAATCTGTTGTATGTAACCCATGATGACAATATGAGATCATACTATATTTTTTTCCCTTTTCCAAGGATATAAAGAAGGATAATATGAATAATATTAAGGATCTGATATTTTTTCTTCTACTATGTATTTTAATTTTTTAAATTCATATGGGAATCATGTATGTACTTGGTTCATCTAGAATACCAAAATGATCATTCCTTGGTGATGTGATCCTTTATATCTTATGAAAATATAAAAAGGATACATTAGATCTGTGTTACTAGAGTTAATTTCATTACAGTTGGTTTCAAATAAATATTAGTAAAACAATTGAAACGAGATTTAGGAAAATACAGATTAGAGAACATAGCCCTATGATAGAAGTTTTAGGATATATAAAATCATAGAATAAGGTTATTATGATTTTTATATGATGTATAGATTATTTGTTTCTCCCTAGAAATGCATCCCTATTTGGATAATAAATGTTGATTTGGTTTTTGGAATAGATTCATCAAGGGGTAAAAACCCTAAAAAGATTTGGATGAATATAAATCATTAATCATTATGATTCATGGTGAGTGTTCACTTACTGCGAACAGAGTCTAATAATCCTAGGGGATATGCAAGGTTTACATTACATTTTATTTATAAACCATTATGATAAATGCTATAATAGAACCAATGGAAACATATGATATTATATAGTGATATGGGATAAACCTAAAGTATCTTAGGATGATAAGTCTATGTTTTATCAAATGTTTAATTGAATACATTCCCCATTTGGGGTTTTATGTGATGAGACATTAACATCATTGTAGATATTTTGGGAGAAATTTATAAAATTAAAAAACTTTATTATTTATATATTTATCAGAGATATTGTTATTTTAGAAATAGTTAATTATATTTTGTGGATATAACATACCGTTAGGGTAAATATGATCATATATGTTTAGGTATTAATAGTCAATTGAGATTATTATATTTAGTGGAACCAAGAACGTTTTATAGAAAACCACAGTGGTTATAATATGATTTGATTATTAATTATTTTTTAGCAGCCTCATCATATTTTTGTGATCCTTAAAAGAGTTATATTAATATAATTTTATAAGAAGTATCAACCTCTATATTGGATATAACACATAACATCCCGAATGGTCATGTTTATTAAACCCGCAAACAAATTCTAAAAAGTGTGCATCTCCTTCCACTAGCATATGTGGAGTTTAGGGTAATGAATTTTTTTATTTTAATGATTTTAGGGATAAAAATTAATTTCATTTTGGAAATCAAATTTTTTAAACAAACTTTTTTACATTTTTGTGAATTTGAGCAAATTAATAATATTTTAGGATATTTTTTTAGGTATATATAACGTGAAGGTTTTATGTGAATGATTATTTTAAAAAAGCGATATTAAATTTTTGGAGGTGTAAAAAGAAGGGTATGAAATAACCATTTATGTTAAAATATTATTTAACTTTGGAATTGTTACATTTATTTGGGATATAAAACTATTTATTAATCTATGGTAGCCCTTTGGTTTTGTTTTTTAATTTTGAAGATTAATTTGTTATTTATTAATAGGAAAGGTTATTGGTTTTGGGTATTATATTACATTATACTAAAAATTTTGGTTTTAATAATAATTTTATAAGGATCTTTTAATGTTTATATGAATTATTTGATCCATTAGAATGTGGTGTTAGTGCATCATGTATAAAAAATTCATCTTAAAAAGTTATTATTTTGAAAAAAAACATAAGATGCCATTTGTAATTGATTAATGGATAAAATTATACTTCTTAATTAAGTATATCATATTTTTTTATAAGTCTACATGGAAAATTAATTCCTCAAATCCTGGAAAAGGATATTAAAATAAAAATGATACCTGATTACATTAATTTCTATTGAATCAATGGTATTTTCAACCCTCGATAATTTATGGTATTGTGGTAGATTAAATTATCTTGATATTTTTTTATCACTCTATAATAGTAATTAGAAGAAACATTTCTCCTCCATGACTTTATTTTGGAATCCAACTAATGTTCTCATTATCTAGGAACCCAAATATGTGATATTTCATATTAACTATTTAATTACATCTTTACCCATTCAAAAAATATTTTTTATCCATATGTATAATTTTGTATTTTAAAAAAGGATAAAACTTCAATAGTTGAGATAAAATTTAGAGGGTGAAATTTATTTAAGGGGTAGAATGAGACACCTTGATAATTGAGAATAATATGCTCACATATTTCATAAAAAGAAACATCATGCTTTAAGATAACTGATATATACTATTAAAATATCATTATATTATATGATAGTTATTTCCTAGTTGTTTGATTAGTTGGTATTTATAGAGACCCATTCTTATTATACACATATATTACAAAAACTTTTATGAACATTCATTATAAACTAGGGAATGGAAACCAAAGAAAGGGTGATTTCAGTAGGTCAATGAGTGTAAATAAGAGATATATTTAAGCATAACAAGAAAACAAGGTCCTAAGTATATGAAAATACAATTTTAAAACCATACCCTTCATACCAAAGATAATAATATTGATACATGGAATAAATATTAGCATTTAATAAGGAATTAATCTTAATGTAATCAATGGACATAATAAATGAGAGTATAACATGGTAATAAGATCATTATTCTTATTATACACATAAGCGTATAAAATCATTTCCATATTTGTCAGGGATTATTTCCAATTCGATCATAGTGGAACTGGTTCACTCAAAAACCATCATAGTAGTCATGGTTCACTCCAAATACCTTAATATAGGATCGGGTCCCTTAGTAAACTATTCTCACTCCCCATTCGAATCATGTATATCTCACGAGATATAAATCATTACCAACACATTAGAGGTGGATATAGGTATCAACCATCTCAAAATGAAATCTATATTTATGTGTGCCAGAAGATCATAAAGCATTCATTACAACATATAATATTAAATGAAATGGGTTCCATATAAATATTCTAAAATAATAACTTAAAAAAATGAGACAAGCTTCCTAAAAATTTCATGATTTTATAACATCATAACCCATGAAAAAATTAGAGAGTTTCATAATAATTTTATCCTGGTAAAACCCGTGGAAGAGAAATAAGTTTCATAAACATGAATACATCATAAAAATAATCTATTCATACAATAAATAATAATTTATTCATTAGATCATCTCCCTAGTAAATCATAGGTAGAATCATAGGGTGTCATCATAGATGGAAAATGGATTCGATAATTTAATACATTTATCAAGGAAAATAACATTTAATATTTTAAAAAAATTAATGAATAAATATTTATAAAATAATTTTTGATGAAAATATCCTTGTGAATATACGTATCAGCCTTTAATGAAATTAATTTTCATGATTATGGGATGTTTCATTCATATTGTACACATTAAAACAAAGATTCCATTCAAATGTTTTGCAATATCCAAATGGGAATTGTTTGGATAATGAAGTGAATATTTTATTCTAATATATTTTTTTAAAAAAATGTGTACAAATATATTACAAAAATAATTAGATAATAATAAAAAACTTGAAAATATTTTTAGAGAACAATATTTTGGAAGAAAATGTATTTTCAATTAAAGAGAGAAACAAAGCCTCATTTTCTTAAAAATAAATTATCAATTATTTTAGGTATCAAATAGTGGTAAAATTGTTCTATTACATGAAAATATCATGAATTAACATTGAATTAAAAATTTCAACATTATCCTGAGAGATGTACCTAATTATTTTATCATTGAAGACATAATCACAAAAAATATTGATTAAATATGTTATTGTAAAATAAAATCATTACTAAATTTCTATCATTTAATTGTAAGCACCATGATAGAATAAAATAAAATTGAATAAATAATACTATGAAGATAAAACAATTCATAATATTAAATTTCAAAGGGTATTTATATACACAATGTTAAGTAATATAGGTGCATAACATAATGTATGTCTCAAAGAAATAATTTTGAGAAAAAAATACATTCCTTAATTCATGAATTATATCTTACATGTTACATCTTCTTGTATAATAAATATAATTTCATAATAAACTACCTATATATAAATATTTAAATATATCACCCCATATATGATTATATTGATGACCATTTATTACCTGTTTCTTAATAATTCTTTGTTAAAATTTCTTTTCATGTAATAACCAACTTGTTTTTTTTTATTTTCATTGATATTTTATTTTTTCCCTCTTATTTTGATCATAGTTTAATCATTTCATATTCTAAACTATATTCAGTATATATTCATTTAGATTAATCCATAAAATTTAGTGACATAATATTTTACACACCATTCGTGGAGATAGTAGGTCATACATACGCAATAAAAATGTTCATTTTCATATCAGATTAAAATTTAGAGAGGAAAATTATATATTACCATTCCATAATCATTTTTTTCATGTATATCACATATTTAATTTTTTTTAAAAAAAATCCTTAATTCCTTCCATTAAAAGCTTAAATGAATCTTAATGCTTGGTGAGGGAGTAATCCATCGTACACATGAAAAATGTTATAGTATTCCCACTTAATAGAAACTATGATACAAAGTTAAATATCCTAATTAAATAAGTGTAAAAATAATATATATATAATATATAATCATTTAAAAAATAATTATAACCATCCTTTAGAGGAGGTAATGGAAAAATAAATGACATTAGTTTGTGAGGTCGTCGTCCACCGTACACATGAACGATGATTTCATAACCGATTTATAGTATCATATTTGGTAATAGGTCATGAAATTAACATAAAGAAATAATATTATATTTATTATAATTAGGTTATTATATAATCGTTATAAAAATTTAATTGAAGGAGGTGAATGAATAAATAATACAAAACCACTTGTTGAGGAGTGTTACATATTCTTCGGGTGTTCTCCTTTAGTTTGGGAAAAAATAATTCCTTGTATGTATTTATTTATAAACTGATTATTCTAGTATAATAATATGGAATTTGGGAAGTTATTTGGGCAGGTATTTTCGAAAAAATTTCTTTTGATTTCTGATAAGGAGGGGAGAATGGGTGGCCTTTTATAAGTGTGGTGAGTGACACACTTCTAGTGGTTTAAAAAAAAGAAATATTCCCACCATTAATTGTTATCAAAATGTTAAAAAAGGGAATATTATAATATTATAATAGAAAAGGTCAAAATATATCCTTATAATGGGGTTGGACATATTTTGGGTTATTTTTAAGGATTATATTTCTAGTTTAACCCCAACGTAAAACCATTCTTTCCTTAACCCTGGTCAATATTTTATACTATATTTACTATTAGTTTTGGTAAAAAAAATTGGTATCTTATATAATTTAGATTATACTGGATCCAAATATGGAAACCATTTTTTAAAATTAAATTAACATTAGTTAAAATATTTATGTTATATTAATTCTATTGAAGTAAGGAAAAGGTGTGTTTTTAAGAGAAAAAAGTTCAAATGGTTAATAATTTTATATCAAAATTCAGTATGAAATAAATTCAAATTAACTAAGTTGGATTAATGGTTAAAAATTTTATGTATATTTACTTTAAATTTCACAGAAGATATACTTTATCATTATAAATAAATAAATCACAGATGAATTTTTTTAATTAAAATACATTATTTCTCATTATTAATCAAAAAATGAATCTTTTCCAAAAAAAAAAGCAAAATTCAACCTAAGTAAATTTTGACATTAGGATTTCAAAAACAATATATATTTTTTCAAATTAATTTTATAAATAGTTGAAAACTAATTCTATTAATGCTTACAAAATAAATACAAATAACTATTTAAGAAATAATATTTTCTAAACATATAAAGACTTTTCTAAAAAATAATTAATTTTATTTCATATTTTTTCCTTTATATAAAATCATTATAAATAAATTTTAAGAATTATTAATTGATTTTCATATCACTATGTTTTCTTTACCATTTATAACCATCACATTAAAATATTTATATTAATAATATATCATTTTATTATTAACAATCAATATCACATGTAACATAACCTAACCCAATGTTTTATTTAGTGCATGATGATCTTAGTGTTGCATATAACATGAGTTATAAATGAAATTTATTCAATTCAAAATAAATCTGAAAACTAATGGTGCTACATTCTACAACAATTAAAATTAATTTCTCCATTTAAATTCGTCACTCCAATAAAAAATGATGATACTTATTCTTCACCATGACCACATATTACTGCATAGCATCCTCAAATTGGTTGTTTCACCACAAAAAGTTATAACAACATGAGTGGTATTCTTTCATACATCATTCTCTATAAAATACATATCCTTTATCAGTTGATCCTCATACAAAAGACCCTTCTCTAGTGGTGTGACCTCTATTTTATTACATGTTAATGGTCTGGTATCTACTTACTTGGGAGATATACTTGGAACAAATCACGTAATTGAGAGAGGTTTGGTGGAAGCTCCAGCTGATAGGATACCATCTCATTATGATCAAGAATTTTAAAGGGGCTAATTTAACTTGGGATTGATTTCAAATTATTCCTTAATATCATAAGCTATATCCAAAGATATATTATTGTAATTAGTTTTTAACAAACATCAAATTCTATATCATTTTGTAAATTAATAGAATAACATTTTGTCTGACTATGACCTCCTTGATGTGTTTTTGGATTCCTTTAACCTTTTCTATAATTTTTACTTTTTTCTCAAGTCCTAGTAGCATTATTTATCAAATATTATTTCAACACATTGGAGCTATAAATTTCTTTAAATATATATCTTCATAAGGATCCATCTAAATTCTTTATTAAATTATTTTGTTGTAAGAGTACTCAACTATTGGAATGTCTTTATCCCAAAAACCTTTCAAATCCAAAGAACGATATCTCAAAATATCCTATAGCTTTTGAATTGTTATATTATATAGAACATCCGTTTAAGTATGATGTTCAGTTCTTAAACTCAACATCATATTAAGATCATGTTGACAAGTTCAACATTACATATATGTAAACCTCAGATAAACACAATGGAATGTGGTACTTCTAGAAAGCATACCTATTAATAACTTATAGTATAGAAATTTGATCTCAAGATAATCCTTCTCTAATAGTGATGAACTGTGATAACTTATTTGGAAATTTAATATAACCTATATACAATTATTCCACTAATATATTTTGGGGTTTGTAAAGAAAAAATACATGTGTACATTTTCCAATTTCAATTATATTATTGTTAATGTAAATAACATCCCCTTATTCTATTTTATTTCATTCTTAACTAGCTTATGTATCAAGTGCTGAGATACAAACTCTATGATATCTCTCTTCATTCCATCCAACTAAAAAAACACTTCCAAATAAGTATAAAGCTTCATAATTTTCATATGAATTTATAATTAAGAACCATGATCTTCCTATAAAAACGGATTCTTCAAATCTAGTATGGACAGAATAAAAAAATGGTTCTTGAACCTTATCATTTCATCATGATCAAGGATAATCTTAGGAACATTTTTTACCTTAATTTGTAGCTCTAAATCCTCCTTATGGTCCTCATTAATATTCACATGGGTATATTTATTAATACTCAATTGATCAAGATATTATTTTCCCCTTCAATCAGTATTTACAAATAAATCCTTTTCAATTCCAGAACTATTGGATCATTTTTAATCCCCATCATGGATAAGTTGTTAGGATCATTTTTTTTCAAAGCATTGGCCACCTTGTTCACATTCCTCTTGGGGTAATGTATTGAGCATCCACAATCTTTAATAATCTCTACAAATATTCCTTAGAACATATTCAACACTTATTTTCGATATATATATTAATATTTTATGATTTTTATATATATCACACTTTCTCACTAAATATAATACCTCTATATCATTGATTAATATTTTACCATGGCTAACTATAAATAATTATTTAAGTAATTTTTCTAAATAATCTTAAATTATAATGATGTATAATCTATAAACATTTCATTGTTTATAATAACACATTCTAATCCATTTTTTGTTGAATAAATATATAATAAAAACCATTCTCCACTATCTTTTAATGTAATCACATGTGTACTAACTAATTGTCTCTTCAATTCCTTGCTTTTTTTCTCACATTCATCAATGCATTGTAGAATGGATCCAATTCAAGTTAACACTATAAGGGAATTATATAGTTGTGATAAATTCTCCCCAATGTGTCAATAATATCTACCTAAACTTAGAAAACTATGGATCCTAATATACACTCTCAATATATTATATGACCTAAAAAAGAATCATTTTTCACCCAAAATTCACAATTTTTGAATATTTAATATTGTTTCTCCATCTTTAGAGGCTTTAGTACAATATTCATGTGATGTTATTGAACATACTTGTTCATTGAGTAGATAAAAATATCATCAATAAAGAATACCACAAACTAAAAAATGTAATCTCAAAAGAATCTATTAATTAACTTCATAATGATGGCATGTGAATTATTAATAATGAATTTAATCAATATACAATCAATAATTTCATTACTTATATGTAATGTTTTCTTGGGTATTTAATATTTCATGACCCTCAATTGATGATATATAGAATGATGGTCAATCTAATAAATTTATTGAGCACCTCACAGTTGATTAAAAATCCTCATTATAGGTATATATATACTTTTTCTTGATCATGATCTTATTCAGTTCCCAATAATCAATGAAAATTCACATTGGTCCATCATTATTTTTATCAAAAAGAATATGTGATCCTCAAGGTGACATAGTTTACCTAATGAACTCCTTGGTGATGTTTTCCATGTGTTTCTCATTAAATTATTGAAAATAAATGACATACCTTCCATATGGATTACTTAAAAATGGTGTGGCACTATGTATTATTTGAATTGAGAAAATAAATTCTTGTTTTAGTGGAAAACTAGGAACCTCTTTCGAAAATACATCACCAATTTTTTTAAATTTTCATATAATTGATGTCATGTTTCTCCCCAACCATCTGAGATAAAAACCCATTATAAATGAGAGGTAAGTCCCCACAAGGGATGTGATATCAAGAATAATTTCTTAATTTTTGTCTCATTGATATATGGTCATGGGTTTCTCTATATAGAAAATTACATATATTACATGAATATTGATATGGTATATATTTAAGGAAATCCAATCCTTACTAAATAAACAATAAAAATAAATTAGAGTACGAAAGAAGATATGTATTGGAATTTCATTATGAAAAACATCAACTTGAGAAGAATAATATACATTAGATTAAATCAACATACCATTACTGAATACTAATTCTATATGAAATCATTTTGGTGAAATATTAAAACCCTTAAAAAATTCCTCAAATATGAAATAATGGGTTGATCCATGGTAAAATTAGACAGTAAAAAATATAGTGTGGATGGTAATTGTACATTTCACCACATCATTATCACACCCCTCACAAGAAATAGTCATCATATGATATTTCCACATGTCTCTTTTCTTATGAGGTTGCAGAAATCAATCATTTTCATTTATCTTAATTTTATAGAAAATGTTAGAATGGGGCCCATATTCCATTGATTTGAAACACTAAAGTGTGGGCAGTTCATTTATTGCAGCTTTATTTCTATTCACATCTTTATTTATCTTCTTCACACATATTTTTAAATAAATTTCTCGATGACCATCTATTCCACACACAAAAAATTTACTAGTCCACTTAATAAAATCCCCTCCATGTTTTATCCCACACATTGAGCATAAAGGAAGTAACATCTTCATCTCTCTATGTTTTTTAGATTATCCTTTGAACTCTATCTTCCTTTTCGTTACAAAACTTTTAGATTTATGCATAACACCAACCTCTATTTTCAACATGATAGTACATCGAACAATATTCTCAAATCTACAGATGTCTCTTATGGAAAATTCTGTTGGGAGATTTGGTTTTAAACCACATAATAATTGATCGACCATACTTTTAGGTTAGATGATCATAATAGAAGTTTACCATACATGTATTTTATTATTTTCCACACAGGTACCAAAAAATTCATCATCCTTTTACATTAACTCAAGGAACATCTTCTCCATATTTTACATAGAATATGATGAAATTACTTATTCTGAAATAAGTTTTTGAACATATTCTAATCGATGGATTTAATTTAATCCTATGGACTTGTATTCTTGATAATATTCCCCCATTTATCCTATTCACCTTACAAATGGTATACATCCAATATGAAATCACCATGTTCCAAACACTAGAGAATATAAAATATATTTTCAGTCAGGTTGATCCACTTTCTAGAAACTAGAGGATGAGAAGACTCACTGAAAGAATGTAGATGATGCCTCATAAAGGACTTAACCGAATGTTTTTCCCTATATTATTTATTTGGAAGACCAGTATGATTAATATCTTGAGAAAGTTGTGTGATAAAAGAAATGATATTTTTAATTCTATCTCACATAACATATTGATACTCAGAAGGATAATAATTTCATTTTCCATTGAAATCAACATTAACACAGTTCATTTGGGTTCTAGCCATTGAATAAAACCAGAACACATATTGTAAGAAACAATAATCATGATGGGGATCTACATAGTCATGAAAAATCATATATAGGATATCTCTAGCAGGAAACCTTATTTAATCGGTGACACCATTGTTTTATCTTATGTCAATGATAGTCATCGTCTATTTAAATCATTCACAATGGTACATACAGATTTTTTTTATTTCTGAAGCATATCCCCGGGGACTTTCAAACTAGGTTTGTAGCAAGGACTATTTTCATGCACTTGGAAACGATAAATTCTAGACCAATATACCCCTTTCGGATGTATTACCCCTAAGTACCATTGTGATAGATCCACTTCCTCTTGTAGTATCTATACAGGAATTTAATTTCATTAAAACCACTCTCTATTTCCTTTACCAAAATTTTAGGTTATTTTCATATACATTGACTTGTAATTAAAGTTATCCATATACATGACCTTAAGGATCTCACAATGTTTTTCTCATCATAAAAAAATATTAACAAATCCTATACACTGATATAATGAAACCATCTTAACATACACATATATGAAATATTTTCTTATGAATATTAATTACATTACACAATCACATATCGGAGAAAAATAAAATCTTAGTGTATTTGGTGACTAAGAAACATGAATAAAAATACCCTATGTTAAATAAACCATACTCTTCATGGGTAAGCAAGGGATATTTATAATCATAAAATGAACATAATTTTATAATAATATGATCATAAGATTTTAAAACCACATCCTTCATATAAATGATTATAATCATATGTCATTGAATAAATATATTTTGTTCATAAGACAGGAATCCAAAATAAATCAAAGAACATGATATATGATAGCATAACATTTCCATAAGGTATGGATTTTTGGAATAAACATAAGCATATAACATAATATCTATTTTAGTCAAGGCTCGTTGATAAGGATATAATAGTAAACGGTAACTCCCCAAACCATTATAGTAGTCATGGTTCACCCCCATGATCATTATAGAGGAAAATAACCTTAATAAACTAGAGTCACTACCTATTCTATTCTTTTCTATCACATGAGATATAAGTCAATACCCAACGCATTGGAGGGAGATATAGGTCATGCTCATATCATAATGAAAAGCAAATTTATTTGTGCCACAAGATCATACACATTTCATTAAATAACAACACATGAAATGAAATTGGATTCATATACATTTCATCATATCATAACCAATAGACTAGAGATAGGATTCACAATCATTTCATCTTTTCATTATAGCTTAACATATGATAAAATGGTGGGATTTCATATGAATATTATCTTGGTGTAACCTGGGGAAGAGAAATATGTTTCATAAAAATAATTCCATTATAAACATAAAACATTTAAAAATCATTAGAGTTGAATCATTTGATAATATCCACAATAAGGCATAGGTGACATTAATGAGTGTCATATTAGATGGAATATTATTTTGATCATTTAAAAAATTTTTGGAAGAAAATATACATTATTCATTAAAAAACCCATTCAAAACGTAAAAAACATATAAAAGTATTTTCATTGAAAATATCCCTAAAAACATATAAATAAAGTTTCCATGAAAAAATGGTCCTGAATACTACATATTTTTATCATGATATACTAATTAATGCAATTATTCCATTCACATTTTCGGTAAGAAAACAAATGATCATCGTTTACAAAATTACATGATGATTCCATTAAGATGTTTTTTTGTAAAAATACTTAAATAATGGTTAAATATTACTTTCAAAAATCATAGGGTAATAAAAAAATAATTTTGAAATAATTATTAGAAAACATCACTTTGAAAAAAAAAATTCGAATGAAGATAGAAATGAATAATAATTTCATAAAAACATTTTCCCAATTATTTTAAGTAAAAAATAAGGGAAAATAGTATTATTGCCTTAAAATATCATTAATAAGAATAGGAGAATGAAATTCTCGAGTTTCTTGAGATTTGGATCATAATAGTTTATCATCATAAACATAATCATAAACAATCTTGATAAATGATGATGTTATAACATAAAATATTTACAACATTTGTAACGATGAATCATAAGCCCCATGAAGGTCTAACCTAAAATAGAACTTAAAATATTATGGGTATAAACAAATTCTTGATATTAAATGTCAAAGGGGATTTATATGCACCTTATGAAAGAATATATGTGTAGAGAACTGTATTTTCCTTATAAAACGTTGAAATATTTATCTATATATTCCTACAAAAAGGAAATGATGTGGAATATGATTTTGGGGCTTGGTATGCCCAGAATAAATTCTACATAAATATTAAATACATTTTATATTTCATGGGGTGTATCTTCATAAATAAAAGTAGATAACTCAAACATGAATTATCAGATTACTAATCTAAGACCATGGTTGAGTTTCGAATGAGGATTTTTCCTTAGGCGCAAGCTAAAATAGTTCAGCACAGGATGTTCAGACTCCCCCATTGGTGGTACTTTCAATGGAATTAATTAATTAATCTCATTTGACCTAATCCATTCCAACAAATACATCATCATGGATATTTGTTATGGTTTTTAATATAATTCTAGAATCTCTGACGATACTCTCCTTCCTCCTTTCATTAGTGGATAACCTCAGATGATGATAAAATATAATTTTAGACTAGATTAGGATACTTCAAATAAAAAGGATTCCTTTGATCATTAGAAATTTTGTTCTTTATCAACTAATGATCCAAAAACTAGGTAGAATGATGAAATTCGTGATATATTCCCTTTTATTATATTTATTTTGGATATAAATCCTGGTTTGAGTATTTACACCAATTATGGCCTAAGCATTCTCCTTCGTACCTTTTTTTATTTTTTTATTCAATGATTTCGAACCCGGTTTCATAATTCTTGATCATTATCAAACAATGCTTTTCCAAAAATGGAAAATCATTTTTTTGGTTCTTTTCTCAAAAATAATTTTTGTGTCTGTCACTAGTATGACCATGCAGTCTCAGTTCATCATTTTCCGATGGAACCGAATCTAATCAAACCCCTAGAACTTTGATGGAATTATAAAAAAATTATGGAGTGGTGAAATTATATTAGAATTATGATCTTTTAAAGGGGTGGATTATCATTTAGATTATTTAATATCATGAAATCAAATTTGGAATCATTGGTAGTGTATGGAGTGAACGGTGAACCCCTCAATGAGCCATGAGATCGGATTTTCAGAAAACAATGGCCAAAAATCCCATTTTTTGTTAAATATAGTATACGTTATGGAGAAAAGTCCGGATTTGAAGCATAAAATCTCTATTCATGACATGGTTCACAAATATAGAATTTTGTAGAAACACCAACAACACACTATGTTGTGGTATAAACACACTGCATGTAGCGCGTCAGCAACGACGACTACTGTTTTGATAAAATTTTAGGATGAAATTGTGTTTATCCCTCCTACATGTCATATAACCCTACCGTGGCTGGATAAACCTTTTGTCGGATAACATAGGTGGGGTCCCATGTGGAAGTACATGGCTATGAACATGGTTGTTTACCCGAGTACCCAAACATGGGGCCATGTACATTAATATGGGGTCAATACATGGACATAGGGTCCAGTATACGGACTAGGCCAATAGGGAATGTCCCATTCATGGTTAGTCTAGACACACCTTCTAGTCCAACAACACAGCGTGAACTACTTCATGGATTAAGAGATGTGTATTGGCCATGGACTTGGTTAGGTGGGGGAGTATCCCCACACGTTGTGTGGTTCCCCACAAACACCGTGTACCCCTTGAACACTTTTGAGGAAACATCACGGTTCTATGTCTCCTTCTTTTAGACATAGATTTTTTCCTATGAGTAGCCAATCCAAAGATTTTTTTTGAGTAAAACATGATGGTTCCCTCAGTTGTGGTGTTCACGATATGATGTGAAATTTTCTAGGAATAGTTCTAACTGAGGCGATGCCCGATGATGGTAGATATCATGTAAAACCACTAGAGACTATAGATTTTACCCTGCAGTAGATCTAGGATATGTATTCCTCGATATCTAGTGTGGAACTAACCATCATCATGAACACATACCTTTTACAGCAACCTTATCAGTATAATCCTTCTACCAGGTATGGATAAGGTCCCTAATGACTATAATGGAACTCCCATATACCAATAGGGCATGGGTCCTAGACCACTAGAGTGAACCCCCCCGCATATGTGTGGGGCCCGGTCCTCTACATCTACCTTTAATGAAAAAACCACCAAGTGTACTTGGGCGTGAGTCCTCGATGACTAGGATGGAACCCCCTATCACACCATGGAACAAGTCCTCAAACATTATTGTGTAACCCCAATTGACATGGGTGCAGTCCCTCTACCATATCATGTATAACCCCCACCATATCATCATAGGGTGTGGGTACTTATAAAAATAAAGTGGAACCCCCATCATCATGGAAAAGTATTCTCTATGTATAATTACAAAGCCCCCTCAAACATAATAGGGTGTAGTTCCCCTAATTAGAATTTTTGGCCCCTCACCTATGCATCATAGTATAGACACATGGTTTTACATGGACTGTTAATTCTGGGAAGATGCATGAGATGTTGGGAATCATTCATGGAACTTTAGAACTATTTTATACTCTTATTTCGAGGCGCATTTATGGGGTGGAGTTCCCATAACACTCTTGTTTGGGATTATTTTATTGAACATATATATGTTCTTTTGTATCCACAACATGGATTTGGTTACTCTGTTTACATGAGAGGGGATGTCCTGCAGGGTTTCCCACATTATTTACATGTCTATATTCTAATGGGTGGATGAGTCCACTCTCCTACTATATGTGGAGAAGATGTGATGTGCAGTTCATCTACTCACCATGTTGAGCCACTTCTATTTGGACGAGGTTACTTTAACTCTTGGTTTGGTTTGATCTATTATATTTGACTATATCTAGCATATATTTATTTCTTATTCATGTTTTATCTTTTAATTCATCCCCTTCAACCTCCAAGGAATCCTACTAGGTATATATAAACACACCCCATCATGGGATTTTCCCACACGTGGTGTGTCTTATGTAGATGATGGACAATCTGACAGTGACATTAGTTGATCCTAGGGGTACCTGGTAAATTAGACCATGTACGGTCATTGCTGATTGAGATTCAAGAGACCCATGCTCTCAATAGTATAATTTTTCAGTTTTTGAGGTTGGTATAAATTCATGGATGGGAGTGTTTCCCCCATTTACTTTCTGGTATACAGTTGTGTACCATTGTACTATCTATAGGCTTTTCATGTTTGATTATTTCCCTATTTTTTTGTGTATTTTACTTTTTCTAACTCACTTTTTCAACTAGATTGAATTTTTTATTTGTATCAAAACATAGGAAATGGCATCCTCATGATAGGTATGCCTTATGAACTGGTCAATAACCAATGTATTATGAATGTGAGCTTGGGGTAGTTTCGGATCCATCCCAGACATGGGCCAGGTCATTACAAACTTGTATAAGAGGTGGTTAAAACCATGTTAGTTTTTTTTTCAACGAGTCCACATAAGTGGATTTGGTTTGGTTAATGTTAATAATTTCATTGTGTATCGAGTGTGTCTCTCAGTCTTGAATGTATAGGGATGGTGTGATAGTCGACATATCTATTCACTAGGACCCTATCTTCTGGAATATTGACTCAGCAAACTGATTCATTTGTTATAGGGATCCATGATACATGAATCATATATGATTAAGTCTTTAAATGTCTTTCTTGAGTCAGGTCCCAATTTTTGTTACATTAAAATTCTTATCTCACTGTGGTACATCATAATAATTTGTATGACGCCTCAATAATGATAGGAAACCAAGATATCATGTCTTTATCATGACGCCAATCTGATGAGTGACAAGGCCTCAGTATAGGGTCCATCCTGAAACCCAGTTCATCTATGTGGTCCAGTAGAAGAACTTCCACCTATCTAGCATCAGATCATTCCAGCATAGAATGATAAGGATTTACATAGACATAGAGTTATCCACAAGTTCCAACACCAAAGGACACTTACTTTCCTAGAAATCCTAATCCTCGGGTAGTAGGGTATTGGCTAGATTTGATTATCCATATCTTTACGCTTTTTTGGAACTCAATGTATATAGTAGTTTCACTTGCATCTAGAATTTTTCATGTTGCAGTTCGATGCTGGTGGAGCCTTGTTACTCAAATACATGATGAGTCAACATTCTCATGAAATGAATTCAAGTTTTTTTCCATGGGGAGTAATACCCCATATTTACACATAGTTCATATAAAGTATCTTTTGGAGCTTCACTAGGGAGGGATAACGGTGGATGATTACACAGAAAGGAAAACAAACATTACATGGTAATCCCTTAACAAGATCTCATATGGGTAATTACAAGAATAGAAGTTTGAGTAGCAACTCATTAGAAGGGACTGAGCCATCAAATAAAATTTTTCATCCCCATTAATGTCGATATCCTAGAGTGGGAAATATTTAAATAGATATTTTTATTAGAGATATTCCAAATAGCTATAGCTGGCAATGGTCCCCAAAGTGTTTAGTTGGCTGAACCATCTAGAAGACACTATGGGACAAGATTTCAGTGTAGGAGGCCTTCCTATGATCAGTCTTAGAAATTTGGTTAGAGGTAGTAAAACAGACAAGTGAATCCTTGAGAGGTTCTTGCATTAATTATGATGGTGGAGTTTAAATAGATTGTGACTATCTAACAGGATCTGCCACGAATCACAGGCATATAACTGAGGGACCACCATGGTAGAGGCAACACCATGATTAGGGATCTCCCATGTGAGGAAAAAGTGTTACCTAGGGTGTTAGAGCAAGCAGAGAAGTAGGAGGAGCTATGGGTGGGGGATGATACAATGATATATTTACACCACCACCCCCATAAAGCCCACGTGTGGATTAGAGAACTTTCTATCATGGGCGTGGACAACTGCATGCCTTTAAGGTTTATGATTACTCAGTAAATTATGTGATTATAGGAATGATTCATATGTATTATACTCTTTGAACATGGTTAGTATACAGAGGTTCCAGTCATTCCTTCACCTCTTTACTCTTGGTTCAAGAGCTATAGATCCCAGTTGTGGTGCCAACCAAGAAGCATCATCTTGAGGATCCTATAAGTAACACTTCTTCTATATAATTTATATTACTAAAGTGAAGGGTATTTATTAGAGAATATATGTTCATGTGTGAAATTTTCATTATCATGATAAACCCTATGAAATCATCATGGGTATGGATTGTTTTTTCATGGTTCGATCATAGATTGATGGTCATCGCATACATGTAAAATGTCTTTGTGCAGCTGGGTAAAGATTCTCCTTTTATTAAGAGTGACAACTCATGGAAGGAAATGTGTGTTTTGTGATTATGAGGTTATATCCCATCACCAATTAGTTGTTAAATTTATCCTTTAGTGTAGAATGATCTTCTAGTATCTAGATTACTTAAATTGTCGAGGATTAAATGGATGTCTTCTCCGAGGAAATTCCAGGACTACCTCTGAAGTTGGAGATTGATTGTTTCATTTATTTACATCCTAAGATCACTAAAATATCATTTATGGAATATCATATACCCCTGTCAATCTCTAGGAGCTATGAATATTATTGGAGGACCTTATTGTGAAGGATTTCATAAGACCTAGTGTTTCCCCTTGGGGAGCCCCAGTTGAAAAATGACAATGGGTGCTGGTAGCTTTACATGGATTATCATCACCTGAACCATGCCCCAATAAATAAAAAGTTCCCATTTATGAGGATTGGAGACCTCTTTGACTAGTTATGTGGCACGAGATAGTTCACTAAGATCAATCTCAAGTCTGGTTTCCACTTTTTTAGGGTTCACAAGGCATATATTCTAGGTTTGGCATTTGGATATCTCTACAGACACTATGAGTTCCTAGTGATTCCATTTGGTGTGATGAAATTCCCAATCCATGTTTATGGATTTTTTGATCTGGGTTTTCTAGCGATACATATACCTATTTCTCATTATCTTCATCAATGACATACTCATCTACTCTGCATCCAAAGAGTAGAATGAAAATCACCTGAGGATGTTCCTATATCTTCTTCAAGATCCCTAACATTATGAGAAACTCTCAATGTTCCCTTTATGGATTCATGGGGATAACTTTATGGGTAATTCCATTTCTAAGTATGGTTTATCCTTGTAATTATAGAATATTTATGTAGTTATTTATTGGGAGCCACCAAAAAGTCTTTTTGATGGGTGGGTCTTTCAAGAATTGGTGGGGTATAACTAGTGGTTTTTGGAAGACTTCCCTAGAATTTCATCCACTTTGAACACCTTGATGTGGAAAGGTCATATGTTTTTCTTTTTTGAGTAGTTTTGGAGGTATATCGAGGATTTTAGGCTGAGTTTGACATGTTATCCATCATTGATACTTCTATAGGAGGTCATGGAGTGTGGGGTGTATTGTGATTTCTTTAGTGATAGGATTGGTTGTGTATTGATTTATTAGTAGGTATTTATCACATATGAGTTGAGGAAGTTAATACCCCATGAGTATAACTATGTTATTCATATACTAGATCTACCAATGTTAGTCTTCACATTATTATTTTTGAGGAACTATTTTCTAATAGAGTGATTTATGGATTAGTTAAACCAATAGAGTCTCATGTACGTCTTCATGAAGAGAGACATATTCTTAATACAACAACATTGGTTGGAGTTACTATAGAAATATGACTTTGAGATATTCTATACTTCAGGTAATGGTAATATTTTAGCATATACCCTTATTAATAATTCTTAGGCTCACTTAGTGAAGAAGACTTCAGAAAAGCTTGCCTCTCTATAGCTGACCCTAGTGGAGAAGGAGGGTACATATTTTATACAATCACCGGTGTTGAATCCTCTGCTTCTGAAGCTTGTGAGAGAGTCCTATATGGGGAAAATTAATTGTGAGGTCCTACATGACCAGATATCCAATGTTAACTCACCATACAGATATTACAAAAGTGGGAATCACATCATCAATTTTCCTAGATGGAAGGTGGTTTTAGTCATGATGTGGAAAGATGTGATGTGGTTGATGCACACTTATCTCATTTCTATACTACTTGGTGTGTAGAATATGTATAGAAAAATTTGAATATTGTTTTGGAGGTCCTTAACAAGACAAAGAATAACTGAGTTCCTCTCTTGAAGCCTCAATTGTTAGCAAGTGAAGGTTGAGTACCATGTTTTGGAAGGTTTATTATAGTCCCTTGAGTTCCTGGAGTCGATGTGTGAAGGAATATTCTAGGATATTATGATAGGTCCTCTGCACACATCAATGGGATGTGACACCATCTATATGATGTTTGACCAAATCATGAATTCATCACACATTTTTTATATAAGTTTGTAGAGTTTGGTAGAGAATTTGGGATAGTTGAACATACAAGAGATTTTTTTCTTTTATGAGGTGCCCTCAACAATGATCTGTGTTTGTGATATGTGGACGATATCATGATTGTGTAGAGGCTTGAAGTATAAATTCTGGACACAAATGAAGATAATTATAGCCTTTCAACCCCATACTGATGGGAAGACCGATGGCACTATCTAGGTATTGTGGGATATATTGAGGGCTTGCATGTTGGTCATTGTACATTATTGGTAGGACCACTTTCCCATTGTAGATTTTTCATTAAACTATAGTTACCACTCTACCATCATCATTTAACCTTTTGAACCCCTATAATAGAGACCCCTCACGTCACCCTTATGCTGCAAATAGATCAGTGAGACAACTTTTTTCGGCATAGAGATAGTGTATGTGATAACAAAAAAGGTCAAGGTCATCCATGAGTAGATGAGGACGGGCCATTGTAGACAAAAATATTATGTATATCACTATCATAGTCCCATAGAGTTTGTTCAAGGAGACCATGTTTTCTTGAGAGTCTCCCTATGATGAGATCTAGGGAGGTAAGCTATCCCGGAGGTTCATTGGGCTATTCGAGGTCATGTAGAGGGATATTGATTTTTTTACTACCTTTACCTACTCCCATTGTATGAGTATGTACATAATGTCATACATGTTTCATAGCTAAGGATATACGTTCATTACCCCACACACATCATTGAATAGGGAGAGCTAGAAATTGAGGATGGATACTTCTATTAGGAGAACCTAGTGACGATCGATGATTGGTAGGAGAGGACCCTATGTGGACATATTATCCCCTTGGTTCATGTGTGGTATTAAAACAAGAATGTTCATGACTATTCATGGGAGAAGGAGAGTTAATTGTGGGTTTAATATCCCATGTTTTTTTTCATTGTTCTTATCTTCAATTATTGAAATATTGAAGAAAATAATGATGTAAATAGTTAATTTTTCCTTCTATTACTTTTAAATATTTCAATATATATTTCCAGATCTAGGCACTCAGAAATCATGAGATTTTATTGTCAGATTTCCCGTAATTTGTTTTATAAAAATATTAAATATATGTTATATGATGTGTGATTATATTCTGTTAAGAAACAACATAACTCTTACATTTATTCTCGAATAAAAAATTTGAGACAACAATTGAGTCTATAATGAAGTGTTTAACCTAAGGATGTTCTAAAATAGGTAGGCATGGGATGCTCAAACTCCTTGACAATTGGTGGTACATTCTATGGAATTAATTAATTTATGAATTTAATTAATAAATCTCAATTTACCTAATCTGTTCCTACAAATAAATGTTCAAGAAAAATTTTCTTGGGTTATTCTCATAATCATGGAATTACCAATGACCTTTTCATTCTTTCCTCTATAGGAAAATAACCTTAGATGAGAATGAAATGCTAGATCGGAGAAGATCATGACACCTCAAACACAACTAAATCCTTCAATCATTGTAATGCATGTTCTTCCTAAATTAATGATCCAAAAACCAATTATGACTCATCAGTTGGTTAATTACACAATTTAATTAAATTGATTATGCATATCCATCCTTTTTATTGGATATGTATCAATTATGTCTTAAGTAAGCCCTAATGTACCAAATTAAAATTGATTTATTCAATGTTTTCTAACTCAGTATCACCATTTTTGTTCTTTCTCCAAGAACACATTTAAAAGAATGATTACAATTTATTATTATTATTTTCTACCAAATATTCTTCACATTTGTCACTAGAAGGACCACACGATCTCAATTTGACATTGTTGGGCAGTACCGAGTCCGATCGGCCCCCTAAAACCCTAAAATATTGATAAAAAACATGGATGAATAAAAAGAGATAAGATATGGGATCCTTTAAAGGAATGGATAATCATTTAAATTATTTAAGATCAATTAACTAAACATGGGAGTGCTTTAATCATACAGGGTGAACGTCAAATCCCTCTATGAACCACTGGATCCAATTTTCAGCAAACAACGTCAACAAATACTAATTTTCATATAGATCCACTATATTTGGATAGAGAAAGATCTAGATATGGGGAGGAAAGGGTTGATTCAAGGATTGGATTTTGGATCTATAATTTTGGAGAAAACCTGAATAAACACCTCATAGTACTATGAACACATGACATCTAGCCCCTCCACAGTTTCGACTAGAGTTTTGATAAAATTTAAGGATGACATGGAGTGTATCCCTCCTAGAAACCATGTACCCCTTCCTTGGATGGATAACCCATGAGGAGGATCACATGGGCTGGATCCCATGTTGATGTATATGGTCAGGTACATGGTTGTGTACCCATGTATAAGGACACTAAGTCATGTACATAGACATGTGGTATGTACATGAACATGTGGGGTAGTACAAAACAACGACCAACAATACATGGAGGGGTCTGAGGAAGTTTGAACACATCATGTATTCCACCAACATGGAATGTACTACTACCTAAGTTGGGAGTACTGTTACAACTAGTGACACATCCAGGAGGTGGAGTGTGACTACATGCCATGTTGGTCCCCTCACATGTTATATATCCCTTGAACACTTTTGAGGAAACATCAAGGATTCATATCTCCTTGATTTGTACTGGGATTTTGGCTAGAGAGTATCTTATCATATGTTTTTCACTTGTTTAACATGAAGGTGCCCAAGATTGTGGAGTTAGATATACGATGTGATATATTATAGGTATAAAAATAATTATGGGGATTACCAACTATGACAGTGATTATGAAGAATCACCATATACAACTGAGTTGTACCCTCTAGTAGAGATATGCATTGTAGTCCAATTTTTTTTTGTTGGAATGACCCATTATCATTGGATAAGCTTCTTAATACCTAAAGTTTATGTGTAATCCCCTACTGGGTAGATCATGGGTCCTTAATGGCTATATTGGAACCCCATATCACACAAGGGTGTGGATCCTCCATCACATATGTGGAACCCTTGATTAGTGTGGGAGCATGTCAACTGTAGCTACCATCCATGTGGAACCCCCTAAAATACAGGGGTGTGGGTCCTCAATGTCTATGGTGAAACCCCCTATCATAGTCGGGCATGGTTCCTTGACCTTTATAGTGGACCCCCTATCAGCATGGTCGTAGGTCCTGTACCTTACCAAGTGGATCCCCTATCAGTATAGTGCATGGGTCCCCATGAAACTAGAGTTAAACCCCCCACTGTTATATGATTTAATCCTCTATTGAAATATTCATATAGGAATCCCCATGATGTAATAGGGAGAGGGTCCTGTACTTACTAATTGTGAACACTCAGCTGTGCGGTATAGTGATGTGGTGTGGTTTGACATGGATAGTTACTTTCAGGAAGATAGATAAGATGTTGGACATCATTGATATACCTTAAAATTTTTGTGTATACATTTATTTATAGGGTGATATATGAGATGGATATCCCCTTACTCTGTAATTTTGGCTTCTTTGACTGAGCATATATACATTCTTTTATACCCACGCCTTGGATTTGGTTAATCTTTTTACATGATAGGTGAATACATGTGGGGCATTCCACATTTTTTGGGTCTAGTTTCTTGGGGTTATAAGACTATAAACTCTTTCTATAGGTGGATAATACTTTCTATATAATTTATAAACTTATAATATTGATCCTATTGGGTTTTTATGATGTTTCTTTAACTCTTGGTTTGGGTTGGGCTATTCTTTTTTACTATATCCAATATCTATTATCTTCATAATCTAGTTGTATTTCTTAACTCTCCCCCTTCATGTTTTTTATCATTCTAATAGGTATTATTATACTCCCATTTAAAGGGATTTTCTATCACATATAATGTCTTTTTAGACGACTGATATGTTGGCAGTGACTTTATTGGGGCATAGGGATATCAGGTACTTCGGACCACGTAACGTGCTCATATCTTGGGGTTTAAGAGCAAGGATCTCTTAGTAGTTTACATTTCATTTTTTTAATTTTTGGACATATATCTAGTTGGGAATGTGTTTTTCCCATTAATTTGATGTTTAAATAACTGTACCTTTATACACTCTAGTGGGTTTTTATGCACGACTATTTCCCATGATTTTTAATTCTTTTAGTTGTACCCCATATGCACTTTTGTGTCAAGATAGCAGTGTGTGTCCATACAGGTACATAGAAAAATGTCTCCCCATGTTAGTTATGGAATCAGTGATGGTCTCCAGCCCTTGTATTATTTAATTGGGCTAGGGGGTAGTTGTGGCTCGTTCTTTGTCTTTGATTGGGTCATGACAATAGGTGTATAACCTAATGTAAGCCACAATGGTCGAAAATTTAGACAAAACCCATTACCTTAATTCTTAACTTCAATCATTAATGTTCAAACCACATGTATAATAAATATATTTTTATTATAAATATATTTTATAATAAAGTTTATATATATCATAACATATATTATATTCTTTTGACCTTTGTTTTCCTTTATATTGACAATTCCTTATTACTGTTATATTTTGGCTAATAACTTTGTTTTTCATATATGATTTGATTTTTAATTTCATGTCCTATTAATTTGTTCATGATTAAATAATGTCTAAAATTTCATGCATGAAATATGTATCATATATATTATTTATTTATGTATTTATATTATACAATAATAATTAGTGATATAAAATGATATATTTCATTCATAGAGACAGCAGGTCACACATTCCTAAGAACCCTATACTCGTTTTATTTTCACATTGTTAGGATGAGTGGATAATGATATATTATAATTTCAGAATCATTATTATGACATATATATCCCATATTTCCATTAAAACCATCCTTAATACCTTCCATGTATTCCATTAATGAATCACATCGCTTCGTGAGGCTGTAGTCCTCGATAAATAGGGATGACATTATCATATTATCACGGAATGGAAAGAGTTAATGAGTGTGTGACATAATTATTCTATAATTCTAATAAAATCAATAATATAACATATATAAATTTAACCCATATTCATAACTATCCTTTATATGTGGTTATTTATAAACAAATGGCACTGGTTAATGAGGTGGAAGTCTTCCGTGCAAATGAATAATGATTAAATAAAGCATTTCATGGAAGTGGAAATCATTTTCATCCATTCTCTTAGCATAAAAATCCTCATTATAAGAAATATAAAAATATATTTATAACATAATTTATAATTAAAATATAATAACATGGCGTAAGATGTAAAAAAACACCCACTGTTTAATGTTACCCTTTCTTTTGGTGTCATCACTATGTTGTTAAAAAACTCCATTGTAGTATGGATTTCATTGAAATAGAAAGGATTTTAATATGATTTAATGTATTTTGGGATGGTATTTTCTGATACAAAGGGTATATAAGGTACTAATAGGTTAAAAATAGGGGTGGCCTTTTATAAGTGAGGTGAGTGGCACACATGTACTTTTCTTAATGATGTATCTACACCCCCGATTTTATCATTTAACAAGGCTCTAATAATAATATATTCTATATAATAGAAGATATATAGTTTAAATATGGATGGAAAATGGTTGTTTGACTTTTTTTGGTTTATTTTTCACTCTTACCATTTTAGTTTAGCCATTGGTAAAACCATTTTTACCTTAACCATGGTAAATAATAAAAAAAGTTACTATTTATTTTGGTCATAAACTAAGATTACAATATTTTATATTATAAATTATGTTGATTTAAATATGGATTAAATATTTCCAATTCCATTCACATATGTGGAAAATTTAAATGTAATTTTAATCCTGCAAATGCGATGAAAATGAGGGTTTTTATAGAGAAAAAAAGTTCAATAGATTAGACCATGTTTATATTGAAAATCAAACTAAAATTGATAATAATGACAAAAGGTGGATTTATGGATTTATAAATTAATTAATGTTTCGTTAAAACAAATTTATAAAATAATTTAAATTTATAAATAAATTAAATGAAAACGATGTTTCTAATTAATATTCAATATTCTTCCCAGTTCATCAAATAAGCCAACTTTTATAAAAATTCCCTAAAATTCATCTGAAGAAAATGTTGACATGCTAATTTCTAAATTTAAGTTTCTATTAAAAAATTTATTTTCTAAAAGTGTGGAAATTAATTAGGTTAATTTTCAGGAGAAGCAAAAAATTATTTTTTGGGAAAATAGTATTTTTGAAACATATAAAGATAAATATGCCACGGTGTTGTTAATACTCAATGTCATGAATAATGAAAGATAACCAATTGTTGCATGTAGTGCAAGATTAACTTGGTGTTACACGTAACACAAGCTATCAAATGAATAAAATTTATTTGAACATATAATAATTCATAAAAACTAGAGGTTTATGGTAGGAATATGATTAAAAAAATTATGAAAAATATGTCTAATTTTTTTCATAATGTTTTGATTAATAATAAATAAGTATATAATTTTATGTAAATCCATTTAATAATTTTAAAATAAAATTATCTTAGAGAATGGTTGTTAATGGTTTTTATGAATAAAAATATATCAATTTTCAAAAACCTTTTGAAATTTTATTTTAAAAATCAACATCAATTTTCAAATCTTCTTGTAATAATTATCATAGAGTACATTTCTAGAATTTTCTAGGAGGATTATTTTTTAATGAATATTGAAAAATACTATTTCTTTAAACTGTATTTTTGTTTCAGGGATTCACAAAGTAATTTTATTTAAAATGTTTTCAAAGATAAATTTGTTTTCATATATTATTAATTATCCTTTTAAGTCAATTTGAATCATTTTTCTGGCATAATTTGGAAAAACGTTTTAATAACTAAAAAGGTATTTTTATGAAAAAATATTTTTCGTTACATTGATCATTTTTATATACATTTAATATCTAGTAAATCTTGGAATTTATTCTGAAACTATTGATTCCATATTTTAAATCTAAATGTTCAAATATGAAAAATAATTCCCTTTCATTTTTTATCATTAGTCAAAGTAACCATGGAAAATATTTATCATCTTGGTAAAGGGTAAATCGGGTATATAAGATAAAAATAATGTAATGTTGAAGTAAAAAATTATTCCACACTTTAATTTAAATAATTTAATGATAGTAATTCGAGAATATCAATCAGAAATTTTAATATATGGAATTTTTATTCCATTTTCCTATGATAGTGGCATTCATATTATTTTAATTAAAGAAATTGAAAAAAAAAATCACTCTCCTGAATTTAATATCTATACAATTCATAAATATAGATAAAATAAAGATAAGTTTAGTTATAAATATTTATTTGAAATAATAATTTATTTATTTATCAGGCTAATCAATTTTTATTTTTTGGTGATCACAAAATTACCATAAATGCATACAAAATATCAAGACACAATTTGTGAAAGGAGTAAAGTATAATAATTTAAATGATTTAAAAAAACTATAAGTAATTTTTTCTGGATGATTTATAGTCACCCATGATTTTTTTATATAAATATTACATATTATGAACTATTTTATGGTTTATATTTGAATTTTTTTTATGTTTTAAACTTCCAGTTAAATAAATAGTGTCAAAAACAGTATGAATGGTATTTTATGAAAATAATTTCTTATTAAATTATTTAAAAATCACATTTATATTGATATGGTATAATGGAAATAATATATGGTAAATAATTTAACATCATGGCCATTTATGAGCCAATTTTTACCTTATATGTAAAATTACAGCCCATTAATATTGAAATAGTTTTTACTATAGTTAATGTTGAAAATGTTTAATGAATGGGTTAAATAAAAAGATAATGTTTAAAAAAATATATAAACATTTATAAATTATATTGGATGATTATATTAGGACCATATCCAACATTTCTTGGAATAAATGTAATTTTAGAACCAATTAGACACGAAGGTGACTTTATTTTTTTTTAATATTTTGAAATATCACAAGATCACCCCAACCCTTGCCTATAAAAGGACAACCCTTCTCTATTTACTTTACACCACATTGATAATTCAATAATTACCAAAACCAACCCATTATCTTCTAAAATTATTTTTACATGGTAAAGTGGTTCAGGTCATCTTAAAAAACTATTCTAGTTTTCCTTCAAAGAAGTTTTCTAAAAAATGTCTTCCAAATAAGATTTAATCATCTTTACCAAATCAAAAAAAAATCCTTCTCCCTCCTATTATAAATATCTTTTACCCATACTAAAATAATAACATCAATGTCATCAATATACTCAAATATTATTATTATGGGAATACCATTTTAACCAATTTTTCTATCATGAACCAGCATGGATACCATGATACACTAATACATGCCAATGACCTCACATGGCCTCAAGGGAATTATTAATCCCCATAAGTTTGTGGAATGAACTTTTATTTAACATGTAGTCCAACAGAATGATATTTATAAAACAAAAAAGCATTCATACATAATAGTGGAAGGACAAAAAATACCTAGTCATTATTCCAAAATACCTTTCAAGGGAACATGTTCCATAATAATAATGATAAACATAACAAGGTAAGACATAAGAATAAGTGCAACCCAAAACCCCTTTTGAAAAATTATAACAATCACTATATACCAATTAGACCATAGATAAATGGTTTAACACCATCACTTTATAGTCTCACAGATCAAGCATAACAACCACCTTTAAGGGGGGCTTCCCATTCACTAGATCATACATTAAAATATAAAAATGACCAAATGAAAAGGTCTAGTGTGATAAAATAGCCTAGTAGGGCCTCTCCATGTGTTCCATGAATAATTACATAATAGATAAAATAAGTATGCATTCAATTTAAAGAAAACATGTAATGATTTAAAATTTACACATTTATAATCAAGACAAGATTTAAAATCAATATTATGGAATATATATTAAATATGTGGAACAGAAAGTTATATTTTAAAAATTTATATAAATAAGTTGAAATTAATTAAATTATTCCTTAAATAATAGAATGCATGATCAATTCAAAACAAATCATCATATTTACATTCTCAGAGTTATGTTAATTCTTGACTCTAGAATCCTCATACTACTCAATCATCAATCACTTCTATAATATCTCTGAACATGTATGTATTATCCATCCAATAGGATTAATCAGTCAACTTCTCATAGGGTAAAATCATGTTTAACAATATTTAGTTATTATTTTCAGTGTTATTCCTTCGATAGGGAGTTATAGTCCTATTGATAATGTCTTAAACACCAACTAACTACTATGGGTAAAATGTAATTCAAACAATCAGTTGATCAACCCTGGGAAAATGAATCATTTAAAACAATTTATCATTCATAGATTTAATCACACTACTATTTCAAACATGCCTTTTCAATTTCAAAACATAGTAATGTGTTTTCATAAAAATCATTTCATTTGAATCATAATTTTTTTAAAGACCGTTTTTTATTAAGAATCTATTTTCAAATAATCTGATCAAATCATCTTTCAATTCTTTCCATCTACTTTCTCAAAATCTACCCCAATTTTTCAAATATATTAAATATCATGTTTTTTAAAATTTAATTTAGTTTTTTAAAACAAACATAAAATCACTTCAAGGAATAGAATTTTAAATCCATTGATTACAAATTTTAATTTAATCATAAAATATAGTGCTTCAATTATAGGGTAAATCATTATAGAACCATCAAGACCCATCAAATCACAGATTAGGTCTATAAATAACATGATCATCAATCAGTAACTAAGAAAGAGGAAAGGGAAATTAAGAGAAACCAAACAAGATAATGACCATACATCGGAAGGATATCGACTTCAATAATTGGTTATTAAATTAAAAAATATAAGATTTTGTAGGTTTTAATTTCACCTATTTAGAGCTTCTTAAAAAAATAATCCTATTAATTTTTATTGTGGGTGATTTTGGGTCAGAATGGGGGTCCTGGGATTTTTAATTAAATTTTTGGGCAATTAAAAATTAGTGCACCTTGTTTACAAGATTTTTCACATGGTTATTAGTAACGGTGCACTATAACTATGCATCCTTACTTGGATTCTGGATGAGTTTCATCATTTTTACAGAAGATTACATTAATTTTGAGCCAACCATGTAAACAAAATATGTCCAATGCTGCATGTATTTGGAAAAATTGTGTGCCCCTTATAGAGGCTCATTATATAGAATATGATTTATTGGGATGAACCCTAATATTTTCCCTAATTGTCTTCCAAACATGAAAATCCCAAAAAAACAAAAAAAAATCGCACAAAAGTACCTCATAAAATGTTAAAACACATGAATATCAAAGAAAAGGGTTATAAGTAACTAAAATAAGGTAATTGGATGTTACAATCCCCCCCTCCATAAACTCATTTTTTCCAAAAACACGTGATGAAGATTCCATGTCAAAGAGATGAGGATACTGCTCTATCTCTCTCGTGTATCATGCTCCAATGTCCCATGTGAATCTGAAATATGATATATTAGGACATATACCAAATATATAGTCTTACCCTAAATAATATTTGTCTCGGAATCAATAAATATAATATGACACTCAATCTGAGATAAATCATGTTCCACAACATGGTCTTCCAAGTTGATGACATGAAAACAATAAAAAGGATACATATTGAGATGCACCACATGAAACACATTATGGACCAACCTCAAGTATTTTGGAAAGTATAAATGATATTCCATAGATCTAAATCAATAATTTTTTTAAAAGAACCCACACAACATGGTGTAATATTTCACTATTTTCTAAGATTTTGGTACTCATCCAAGGTAAAACACTAAAAATATTGGTCACCAATTAAAAATTCCAAGGATCTACATCGATGATAAATATAGGATTTATATAGACTATTTTCTCTCCCTATATATGGATATATTAACTAATATATCATCTTCAAGTCTTAGAAAAAATAGAATCCATTAAATGAAGCTTCTCCAATCTCCAACCAATAGATAGGATATCTAAAAGGACGATAATATAAGGCCTTAAAAGGATCAATTTGAATTGAAAAATAATAAACCAATATTATTATTGAATTCAAAAAGATCAAAATGGACCTCCCAAGGGATACCAAATTTGATAATTTACGAAATAAGCATATCTTTAAGGATATATAGAGCTCATTCTGACTGGTTGTCCATCTCCAGATGATATATCATAATCAATTTTACATGGGATCTCTTTTCCTCCTAGAGGTCTCTCCAAAATTTATAAGTGAATTAGGGATCCATATAAATACTAGAGTGGGTCATACTCTATTCAATTTGAAAACCTTTTTCATATAGTGATTCCCCCCAAAACTCATTTTTTTATATCTCGAATGGGTATATAGAGAAAAGATCGATCCCAAAAATTTTCACCTTCTTTCCATGGTATTAAACAGAAATCCAACCTTGATATCCATATAATTATAGTACCCCATAAATGTTATCAAAATAATGGGTGATGAAAAACTTACGGTTTCTAGTGCTCAACATTGACCAACTAGCAGGTAAAAAAATGATAAACAAAGTAAGTTACATATCATATCATACTTCACCTCCCAAATCGTCATTGAATATCAGATAACATTGTCATGGTGTCTATATGTACTTACCACTAGGAATTATTTCAATTTACCATCCCATAATTTTTTATTTGAAATGTTATGATGTACCGGTTCAAATAGAATATTATTAAGTCATAGGATAATGACCTTTTTCTGATGGTCTCCCAAAAAAAAAAGATTCCCAAAAACCATCAAACTCATAATCAAACTACTTATCCATATTTTCCATCTAAATAAGAGAATATGTAAACCATACTCTTTCCAGAACAATCTCAAACTTATCAACCCAAACTCTCAAATGCATACAAGATAATAGATCCACACATTTTCACTATTCTAAAAAAATTTCATGGCCTCGGAAATATGTTTTTAACTCCAAGAATCGGGAAAAAAATCCTCATTTTAGGGGTGTAGGATACTTAAAAATAAATGGACTATAGGTACTACCCACAAAATATCTTATGAAGGATCTAATATTTTTATAGAATTTATATCCCGTTATTTTTTTGTCATAATATATGGTAAACTTTTCTCTTAAAATGTAATTTCTCTAACTCATAAGAGCATTCATCATAGTAGAATGTCCCAAACTATAGTTCAGGTGGTTATTCTTGTGTGGTGTAAGATTTTTAGATCAATTATCTATCACATAATCATCCTACATAAGACTGTTTCCCCAACAAAAACATGAATCATAAAAATACACCATATAACTATTCCAACCCTTTAGAAGATTCAAAAATAGTTCAGATGAAAAAATATTCTTCAACTAATCAAAATTTCTTATATATTATTTATAACATAATAACTTCACTCCATTACATGTAAGGGTGGTCATCGAAGAAGTTGTCTTTGATAAATCCTTTACAAACCAATGTTAATACTCCATTACATGTAAGAATATCCATACCACAAAAGCATTCCATGGTTTTTCCCATGACATAACATCTTTCCCAATATCAAAATTGATTTAAATACCATGTTCTAAGACCTCGTTTCCCAAGAACATCACCTGCCATATCCAGAAACTAGATTTCATTATATTTTTATAATGTTAGTGATTTCTGAATATTTACATCACTATTCTTTAATGATGTACATGTTCTTATTAATATTGGAAATAAACAAAATATCCATCCATAAATTCCACTATGAAAGAATTTAGTTACTCATGGAATATTTTTTTCCATCAGTGCCATAAAAATTGTAAGAGAACCAATTAGACCAAAAGGAATCCAAATTCACTTGATATGTCCATACCTACTCCTAAAGGGTTCCTTTGGAATTATAGATTCATTTATTCTTAAATGGTGATAAGATAATTTACTATTAACCTTCCGGAACCACTTCATGCCATTTAACTTATTAAAAAATCAAAAAACCATGGTAAAAAAATTCATTTTAATTATTGTAACTTGATTTATTTTTTATTAATCAATACAAAGGTTAAGTGTCCCATAAACCATGTTTTAAAAAACACAAGTACCTCGAAATGTGAGATGGTGATGTGTATAAATCAATCTTTGATCAAATCCTTCAATTAAGTTTTTAACACTTTAAATTCAGTTGACACCATACGGTATGAAGGAATAGACACTCGCGCAGTACTGGGTTCCAAATCAGTGAAAAAGTACACCTCATGTAATGGTTGAAATCCAAAACAAAATTGATGAAAACACATTAAAAAATTAAATGGTAAATATAGGGAGAAACAAAATGATGATTCCAAATCCAATTAAAAAATGAATCATAGATATTAAGCACCCCATATCTTGAAATAATATGTGTCTCCACTTAATATTGGGTCTGATTTTTTTCCATTAGAAAAAATCATATCCCATTCAGTGAAGTAAAGGATTCCTTCCAACGTAACAATCAATTAAAAACTTATAGAAAATCACCAATATATCACTATAATGAACTATATAGGCTTATTTTTGAGAACCATAACATCTAATATGTGCAAAATCTCAGGTAAATAAAAGACATAGGAGGATCATTGATGACCCTAACTCATTTTGTTTGTAGGGACATAAAAATAAACATCATATATGAAATATACCCTATATTAAGGCCTATAAAATTCACAAATATATAGGATATGAATGATTAAGGATAATTGGTATAAAAAATAGTTATAAAAGGTAAATCTAGAGTGATTTTAGCTCTCACTATCACTGGACCAACATCAAATTCCTCTAGAGACTCTTACACTACTTGAATAATATTTATTCTGATGGAATGAATACTGAACCCTTAGTTCTTAAATCATCAAATTGAAAAAAAATATTTTTCTGAGCTTAGTAGAACATTCCACTTTGTGGAGTAGAAAAGATACAGAAAAACATCTACATGTGTCCTGATTGACTTCACGAACCACATATCACAGGTTCTTTAGAAAAATCTTGATTTGAATTTTATTCTATACCACACTGGAGGAAATTCAATGGGCCTCTTCTAGAAAAAATACAGGTTTTAGATGAAACCTTATATAAAAAAACCCCCAAGACTCATCACTCTCTCTCTCTCCCATAAAGATAATAATAGAACTTCCACTAGGAGAAAAAGGATATTTTATCAATAATGAAATACCAACCACATTAAGTTTATCCATGAACTCTCTATCCAGAACATCAACATAAAAAATGTTCTTCCATATAAAATCCTAAGAACAAATATCGATTCAAAGACCCATATTTAACCTTCAAGACATTAGTTTTTAATTAAAAACCACCTCATGATTTTATTGAACATATTTCGTAAAGTAGTTTGTATACTGTGTATCGGGTTTTTCACCCTATTGGCGGTCAATTAACATCATAGAAGTTTTGAAAAAGAGTTGATTCTGGATACAAATAATCCATGAAAAGGGTCATTATACCTTTAAACTCTAATCAAACCTGATTATTCACAATAACCATCAACTCCCACCATTAAATTCTTGGCCCCTCCATCTTAATGGCATCATACAACACCTTTATCAAATTAGGTGTATCCAGTAACACAAATAATAGATCAATTTCCATTAAACAATTCTCTACCTTTTGAGGATCTGTAATTCCTTTTAATGTTGGGGGTTTCTAATGTTGAAACTCTAGGGTAAAATATATAGATTCATCACTTCAAGGTTATACAACTATATCCTCAATAGAAATGGGTTTTGATACATATCCTAAATCTTGGAAATCATTAACCACATTCTAAATGAGGTTCTGATCAACTGGATGGTTTAATTTTTAGGGTTCACTATCATATTCATACTAAGGAATATTAAAATTTCTCATTGGGGGGAAATTTATACAAAACCTCAACAAGAAACATGTAAACATCAGTAAGTCTACCCAAGTCATCAAATCAATCAAGAGATATATGGATATCATATCCCTCTGATGAAATTGGTAAAATACTTCAATTAGATCAATTTTTCATCAAATATTTTTTCCTAATATCCCATGGTGACATTAGGATCACTATGGTGTGAGATTTATTGGAACCCTCTCATAACTACCACATAATCCCCAAAAATCCCATTTATTATCAACATATTCAGCAGATACTCCTTAGCAAAATCAAAAAATATTTTTATCCTACACTTAATACTATTATGTGATAAACCATTCGGAGTAACCTTTTAAAATTATTGCAAATCTGGTCCTGAAATTTCTTAAAGTAAATTCCTGATTACTGCAAGTTAGTAAATAACACCTACCATCAATAAAAAATCAAAGGGGAAGACTTTTCCATAACACTAAATAATTTATTCATAAAATCAGAAGGAAAAAAATGTACATGGTCAGTATTCCAAACTATCTAATAGAAGAAAATGACCATAAATAGACATATGTCCATCTAAAGAGAAAACCTAAAAAACAGGGAAAAAATGAAATCCCTCAATATAATGTAGCACAGTCCAAGAACAACACATAGTCCATAGAACCACTAGTCACCACCATCACTCTTATGTCTCGTGGATCAAGCAAAAATACCACCCCTAATGTATGAATTCCCTTTCACTATACATTTAGTATAAAAAATTAGTAATTTCCAAAGGAAAAGGTAGGTTGTGATAAAAATATCCCAGCAAGGTCTCACCAAGTGTTTTATAAAAAATTACAAAATAATTAAACCATTTATAATTAAAATTTAAATAAAACAAGGAACATAATAAAATTTACATATTTTAATTCAAAACATGATTTAAAATACATTAGGTGTAACATATATTAAATAGGCTTAAATGAACCTTTTATTTAAGAAATTTATACAAAATTGTTTTTATAAATTAATAAGTTCTTTAAATAATGACATGAATAATATAGTCAAAACTAATAACCATAGTTATATGCATGGAGTTGGGTTAGTTCCAGTCTATAAAATCATTTAACTACTCAATCATCAATCATGGATCAAGTATTAACAAAAATTTCACTATTATTAAGCTAATTGGACTAATCAATCAACATCCTAGCAGGGATTCTCATGTTAAAATAGGTTTAGTTTGTGTTGTCATTATCAATCCATTGTTGGGGTGTGAGAATCATATATTACTTATCCTAATCAACCAATTACTACTCATATTACCGTGTTCCTCAATAAATTAATCAATCAATCCTTGGTAAATCATTCATTTCAAATAAATTCATCATTCAAATTTCAATGCTTAATTTGAAGTTTATCATGCCTCTTTAATTTCAAAAACATGTCATGTGTATTAATAAAATTAATTCATTTCAAGTCATGTTTTTTAAAACCAATATTCCTCCTAAATAAATTTTTAAATAAACTCATAAAATAATATTTTAATTCAAGATATAATTTTTCAGTAATTATACCCCACAATCCCAAAACAATTAAAGTTGGTGTTTTTTATAATTTCCATGCCCCTTTAAAAACCATTAAAGAACATAAAATTAGTGTTTTATAAATATATTGAAAAAATATTTTCAATTAAATCAATATGTATTGGGTTTTAATTGTATGGTAAATTCATATAAATCCACCAACCATTAATCATGTGATAAAAAGACACCACCAAAGGAAACATCAACGAAAAACAAAGGAAATTCAGATTAGGGAATTAAACCTATAATCAATTCCATTAAAATAATATATTTGATAAATAAATTAGTTTACGATCTATCATGCTGTAAGATGTAATTATGGGTATATATAGAGAAACTAAATGGTCGGAGATCCACTTATCAGAAATTTATTTAACGTAATCACTAGTGCTACAATTATAAAATAGAAGAGGTTGGAGGAGTAAATCTGACATCTTAAGAGCCTCCAAAGACCATGAAATAATATTATGGTCGAATGAGGTTTATTAGTGATTAAAAAAAGGGTCCAATTATGTTTAAATTAAAATTTATTCAGATAAAAAACCCACATGTACAGTTTCTGGTTTGCCCACAATGTTAGTAGTAACGGTTCACCCTAATTATGTTCCTTTATTAGGTTTTTGAATGGGTACATGAATTAGATTAAACATTATTTTAGACATAAAATAAATTAAAACCCTCACTATACCAGATTTCATGGTTCTTATGGGTGGTCACATTGTTTGGAAAAGTTATTCACCCTTTCATGTGGCTCAACATACGGTACAATGTTTTTACAGACAAGATGCACAATTTCCCTAACCTTACAAAAACCTGTAAATATCTAAAACATTTCAAAATTTACCCAAAATTTCACATGATAAAAATAACACATAATGAGATAAAAATAAGGGTCTATATTTACTTGAAAAAGGTAAAATACTATTACATATCAATTTTACCTAAAGAAAAAACATTTCTCGTACATACATATGGTTTTCCATTTCAACGTAGTAGTGTAAGTTTTTTTCATCGCCATTTTATTTGGATGGTTATAAAGATGGATATAATGAATATATTTTATATACATGAAACAATTATTCTTCTGTAATTATAATATCTTATCCACCTTCATATTATCTAATCCATTGTAAGACGATAACATTGCTCATGTGTTTGTATGGACAACTACTGCAACAAAGTAATGTGATCTACTTTCCATTTTTTCTATTGAATTATAGGATTAATTATATATTAAATATTCATGAATGCTTTATTATTATTTACCTTTCCTTCACTCCATCCATCAAAATGTGTAAACAATGATCATGCGTACGAATGGCCTATCATCTTCATAAACGTGGTAATTTTTTTAATATCTAACATTTATGGATGAATATATATATATATATTGAATTTCAATTATGTTTATATAGTTATTAAAATTCATGATATGTTGAAACCATAATCAATGTATATGAACTTGAACTACCGAACCTAAATTATCAAGAAAATAAAACAGTTAACACCTGAATCAATGATAGTAACAAAATATTGTCAACAAATGAGTTATAAGAATGTATTAATGGATAATAATTGATATTTTATCTATTTATTTGGTTATAGTGTGTAAATATAATATATTTAAATATATTATACATGATTTTTGAATAACATATGATGAAATTCTAACTTGATGTAATGGATTTCATCTCTATTTCCACACTATTAACACATATTTAGTTTAATGTGGTGTATATGTTGGCCCATTGATTATTTTTAAAATAATATATGTTTATTACTAATTATTAATATTTCAATTAAATATTACTCTTTCACGGGGTTTCAATTTAAGTGTTATAAAATAAATAAATAAATATATTTCTTATAATCTCATGTTATGGGATATCATTTATTTTCATTAAAGGAATATTATAATATATTCTTTAACAATTAAATATTTTATTATAATATCTATATTAATTTATTTTACTTTTCTTCTTCTATATTTTTATATACAAATAAATAAGTCAAAGAAAATTAAGTTTAAATTAATATCTCATCTTATTTCCCTTTTTGAACGAGTAAATTTTTCTTTCATGTCCATATATTTCAAAATTGTTAAACACATGTAATTTTTATTTACTAAAATGATTAATAAAGAAATTATTCTGTTATAAATACCATTTTATAATTTTTAATGAAATATTACTCATATTTTTTGAATGGTTCATTTTTTACTTTCTTTAAAAAATGTAAAAAAAAATGTTTCTTTTTAACTTATATAACATTAACATATTTTCCCATAGTTATTACAGATTAATGATATTTATCTTCTAATATATGTATTCAATGGTATAAAAAAAGAAAATCATTAATGAAATATTATTTTTATGTTTCTCTTCTATTTAATTTTATTCTCCCAAATACATGAATCAGTTACAAAAACTAAATTTCTGACTAATTGATAGTAATTTTAATCAATTATTATGTTTCTTGTCAACTTTGTATTGAATCACTCGCATTATTATGATAAAATTTTATTAATAATTAATTTCTTCATAAATATGAATATTTTTTGTATCATGGATATGCTTATTTTCCCAACTATATACCTTTTTATTTTTATGGTTTATTACTTTGAATGTAATTTGATTGAATAGAAAAATATCGATGTTCTGTATTATTTTTGAGCATGAATATTTGTTGATAAGGAATATTTTTTGTGAAATAAATCGATAATATATATATAGGACACATTGTACATACAATGTCTAGTTCATCCTTATTATAGATATCTCTCTGATGTATTAGTACGTCTCATAAGAAAATACACTTAGCAAGCCTTATTAAATTAGTTTTTTGTGTGCACTGACCCATCAATTAATTTTTTTTGGTGTAAGGAATTAATGTTTAAGATATCATAATTTATGATATCATGAATTCCAATATTAATTATTTTCTTTATTTTTATTTCATCTATTAAAATAAATGTGATTGTTGTAATAGTATTATTTGAGAATTCATTTCATGATAATGTAGTTGATTAAATGGATTGTATTATCAGTTTTTTACCATTACATATTGATTATATCTTATTTACTAATGATATATATCAATTAATATAACATTTACTAATAATCTAACCTAACCATTTATTTTCATTCCATTATTTATGATATTAAGTAAGATATTATGAATAATATCAAATATATGAGAATGTTTTTTATGATGTTTTTTTTATTTTCAACATAATATGAAAATTATGTACATAAATAGTCCATAAATACTACTAAACTAGTTGATCAGTACTAATGAAATCCCTTATATATTATACCAATGTAATAAATTAGACATAAGATCTAGGTTATGGGGGTTGGGGTCTATACAACAAGCTCAAAGTGGATAGATCTTGGATATATCAATTGGTATAAGATTAAGGTTAAGATAACTCCCATGTTTAGGTTGATATCGGTTATGGATATTTAAGTGTCATGGATACCATAATGGGTTATTGAGATTAACTATGATCATTAGTAAAAAGGTATAAACTTCTATTAAGGTATTATTAGATTAAATATTTAGGGGATAAATGATATTTATTGTGATTTTCAATGGGTCTTATGAAGAATAAATGATTGAGGTATTTATAATAGTTTGGGTTCATATATGATTTGAGGTTGAGGTAATTATGTTTATTTGAGACAATTATTTAATTGATTTTTGGAATATAAGTTGCGCAGTATAGATAACCTTGGGGAAAGAAATGTAATTTATAACATGGTATTTTATGGGTGTATATATGATTATGGTAAATATTGATTGTTATTAGAATAACATTGTTTGGGTATAATGGTTATGTTGAATTCTAGGGTCGTATGTTTTTATGATATTGGGATTTTTAATATAACGATCAATGCAAATTCACGTATAATTATTTTGGGGGAATATTATTTTTTGATATTAAGAGAATGATTCTTAAATAAATATTTTATAAAAAATATAAATAAAGGGGTTAAAGGATAGAAATATTTATGATTGGTTTTTCATATTAACACATTTATAAATTATCATTACCATTTGATTTTAGTATTTTGGTTAAAATAGATCATGAAAATGAAAAAAATTATATATTCCTCTATAAAATCATAATTCATATATCATGAGTCAAGAATATATTAAAATCTACCTTATATAACATCATTTGAAAAAAATTAATAATACAAGGTTTCAATTTATTAAAATGGGTAGAATTTATTGCTATGGTATTTTCATATTTTTTCACCATAAATGGGTGTTCAGGTATGGGAAATCTCAACAGTTTTCTTAATGAGTTATGTAGATGGAAGGGCTTTGTGTTTTTTGGTTATTTTATTTCCAATGATGTATACATGATGTTTAAGTTTTATTAATTATTAGGATTTCTATGTTTTTTATATGCATTACTATTTATAATTTTGGTTATGTTTTATGATATTTATACATTTTAAATTTTTTATGAAATCATTAAATCATGGATTTATAATTGTATACTATTTAGTTTTTTGAATTTGATTTTATAGACTTCTGTTATATTCTATATAATGTAATGTCTCTCTTTTGTTTTGTTGATAACCATGGAAAAATTCACATACCCTTGTCCAATTTGGTGTAGAATTTTTATGTCATGCATGATTTTTTAACTAACCCATATAGTCTTTAGGTGGAGTCAAGTTACAATAGAGTGGTAACAGAGTACTTGGATGAGATCTACGTTGGAGATCAAAGTGAGGTACATGTGATGTTAAAAATGATTTTCTAAAAAATAGTATTGTATTGATAGAGTTATTAGATTTATATATCGTATTATAGATATTCTTATACACATTTTCGAAATTGATTCACTCATATGCATGGACCCTAATCCTCCACTGATTGAATCAAGTATACAAAGAATTGATTTCAAGGTACATTTATGTTGGTATATGAATAATAATTCTGAATACTTTTATAATTGTAATATAATTTAGTTTATACAATGTGTGTAACCTAGAACAACCCAAAAATAACAATACTTCAACCCAAAATTCAAAAAATAGATAGTTTTAAAATAACCAAAGAAGAAAAAATTCAAAATTCAAAAGTTAAAAATAGGAAACCCGATTTTAATAGTGTTTGATTTATTGATCCTAGTTCCACACATGAATCATGTATGTGACTCCCAAATCACCACCTTTACTATTAATTACCAATAAAAAAATAATCCCTACTAAAACTATAATAAAATTTGGATGAAAACCTCTTAAAAACATCCATATCCAAGGATTCATCATCATTGTCAATGGTGAGAGTGAATCAATAATAAGAATCCATAGATAATAAAATACCATCTACCTTTAAATTTCATTATATTTATTGATATATAATAAAAAGGAGAATCTATATAGACCAATTAGTATATGATTCACTAGTAACACCATTAATCAAATTGAAAAAAACAAAATCATAGCCTTAAACCTACCAATTATTGAAAATATAAAACAATAATAAATTCTATAAAATAAAAAACAAGATGTAAATCATTAAGAACAACACAAAAAAATCACCAAATACATTAAGAGACCACCCACTAGGATAATTCTATTCACTGATAAAGCTGGAATAGAATCCCAATACACAACTTCAATATGTTAAAACAAAACCAAAACAATACTTATAAAAAAGGTACTACTATTTTTTAAAATAAAATAGAGGAATACCGAGAAAAAAATAGTTTAAACAAAATTAATGAAAAATATGATTACTAAAACCCTAGAAAACAACCCTCCCTATGAAACCCATTATCAGTGATCCATTACTGCCACAAACGGTTGCACCAGCATCATAACATGTCAAGAAAATATATCCATCAACATAGATATCACAAAAAACATGATGTTCCAAAAAACACTTTGTTTTGGAAGACCCCACATAAAAACAAATAGACATTGCCAATAAAGGAACATGAGAAACTCTTAGTTGGAAAGAATACTCTATTTTGGGAATTCAGAAGGCATAAAACATGGTAAGGGCCAATGGTAGTAGAAAAAACCCTCAAATACATCCCCATGAATAATGACAATATAGATGGTATAATGGGATATAACTAATAATGGATCTCTATGTAAGTGAACCCCGAATAGAAGTTAAAAAATTAAGTATAGAATTGAGGAGAAACAAATGTAGATGGATTGATGGAGTGGAAGAAGTAGGATCCAGATTCTTGGAGGAACCCTATAGTGGGTAAAGGGATGAGAGAATTTGGGGTAACTAGAATAAATCATGTTGTAATAAAATTTCGTGAATGCATCATAAAGTGGTTAGTGAATTATTTTTGAGGAAAATTATATGTAAATTTTTATGTTTACAAGGAGTTGGTATACGCATATCACAAGGACACCCATTTTTATTATGGGTATGATATGGACTTAATTCAAGAAAAAATTATGAGGTCCCTTTATCTTCTAATATAATGAGTATTAAGAATTTATAGAGGGTATAATAGATATAGAAAGATATCATGCTGATGATTAATTATACAATATTCATTGTTTGATTTTACCCATGTGGTGGGATGATCCTAATTATATTGTTTCTATGAAAATGACATTAAGCACTCACAAAGGCAGTGAATTAGGATAAACACTAGTTATAAATTTTTTCATCTTAGAGTCCTCAAGTTTTTATGGATCATATCCATTATTTTATGGAATACGTTCAATATATCATTCTATCATTACCAGTCACACTTAATATTAAAAATTGATAAATAATGTAATGAAAAAGAACATTCAATAATGTTATTTGGTACAACACTGAAGGAAAATCCAAGGAGTGTACACATAATGATCTGTCTGTGTACTCGAATACAATATAATATAATTCTGTGTATTTATGTTCTTTAACCCTATCCAATATATTCCAAATCATTCCAAAATTACAAGGCTCAGGAAAGACTCCTTGTTGATCTAAGGTCCACTATCTCTGTATGGTTTATAGACATAAAGGTATATTTAATTGTTTATATACATGAATATCATTTCATGGTTGTCATAGGTTATTAAAATTTCATTAATAATCATCCCTATATATTTATATATTCTTTAATAATAATTAATTTCTTATTATCTACTTCATCAGTGATGGTTGAGTTAAAATACTTGATATGATTGAAGATTCCATTTCTTTACAAAATGATTTTAGTAGAAAAAATTACTAAATATGTTTATTCTATAGTAAATTTTCATGTTTTCTCTCATTCTTAAATAGTTTGATATATCATTGTAACTATTATTATATTTGGTCCTTATTAAATAAATTAAACAAGTTATTTAATTGGAAATCCTTTGTGTCTCTCCTCTCTTATTCTTATTTGAATTGGATATATCAATATGTTCGGACTGGCCAAATTTTTCATAATTTCTAGAATTAATTTTTATGAATTATTATATTAATAGAATCCATGATCCCATAGTTGGGATTTATCCTTCATGTTTTAATCCTCCATGATCATTCTAAGTGTATCATAAGTTTAATTTGGTGATAATATACAAATTAAACCAAATCAGCATCTTAAAATCTAGGACACATCTTACTCATTTTTAGTCCCTACAATATCTACTAGATATTATAGAAATAACACGTTTGTCACATGAATTACTCACTTATATATATTCAACTACCTCCTTAGTATGATCATGAAATGATAGGATTATTCACTATTTCATTCTAATTTAATAACAATATCCATGATATCTAGAAAATATCTTGCACTTAACTTCAATGAATACATTAAAATGATTCTATATCACTTACACATCCTCAAAACTCTTATGACATAAACATCTTCCACAGTGAGTACATCTCCAAATATAAAAAATAATTGACACTCATCTATTTTTTATGGTGTTTTAATTAATCCCATTTTTTTATAATATCATAAAATTCATGTAACATCAATCATATATTATGATTAATAATAAATATTATAGTCTATGGTTGAAAGATGAATTATTCCAAAAAATTACTCATATGTATTATTTTTTCCATCCCAAATTCCATTATATATGTTTTGAATTGTCTCTTATATATTCTAACGATGTTTGAAATATTTTTATTTTTACCATTTAGTCAACACTTACATATCACAGAGTGTCCTAGTAACCTTTAAAAATCATGACTTCATAAAATAGTTACTAGTACCTTTCACATATCATCCTTGTAACCTATATATATTCGTACATTACTTTTTTCCTATTCTAATCAACCCAGAACCATAGTAACCCTTATGTATGGACCCCTATACACACTTTGAAAATTTTCAACTTCTCACAAAATCATTCATACATATAGATTGTGGACCTTTACTTATGGACTACTGTATACATAAGGTTTTTACGTTTTCTTTTATTTTATTCTGAAATCACGAAAATGAATCAAACTCTTTAAAATTATTAATCATTATAGGGATAATTATACATTTGTTAATTTTCAATAAATTCCGTAAAAAATATCTATAGAAAATATTCATCTTTATTTTCTTTTTTAGGTTATATTTTCCTCATATTTCGAAAATAACATCTTGGGGAACTTAAAATTTTGAATAACTTAAAGGCATAAAATTTACTTCTGGGATATCTTCAAACTCCATTCCATTAATTACATTGTTAAACATTGTTATGAACCTAATTATAGTATCAATGTGTATAGTATCAATGTGTATAATATCTACATTCAATTATTTATCTTTGAAATGTATTTGTGTATTATTCATTATGTACTTTTGAAAAATCTGATAATAAATCTAAAAAATCAAACATAGAACCTCCATGATTAAAAATTCTCCCTCATTGGAATTTTTGACAACATATTCATAAACACTACTCCACCTTTTAAATCCAAATTCTTCAAAAAATGTTAAAATTTAAAGTGATTTCTTTGCACTCTGTACAAGGGAAAAAATATAAAGGATTTATTATACATATTTTTACTTTTGTTCTCTTCTTATTTCTCAAAAAATTCTGTATTATAAATCATATTAGACTTACTCTACCTTCATATATGTAGGACTCGCTCCATTTTTTAAATGATCGCTCCCAAATTCTTATTGAAACATATTGATTGTTTTCTATATTATAAATTTTAGTTAGGTATTTTCCCGTTTTTTATGTAATTCAATCCTATCCAATTTGATATTGGTCTCTTTAAAACTATTCCACATATAGCTATTACTCTTAAAACATTGTCTCTTTTTACCACATTTATATCATTATTCTCTCCCAGCAAATTTTGATAGAACATTTTATTCTTTTATCAATAATACAACACTGTATTTTTCACTTAAAATATGATAAAAGTTAGTAAATAAAAATTCAATGTTTTTATCATTTTATGATCTTAACCACTTCCTCTCTCATGATATATTTCTCTAAAATGTTTTTAGGGATTTATTTTTCCACATGGAAATTAGTTTTTAACCAAAACTCAATCAATACTAATTTATAACTCATTTTAGGAAATAAGATCCTAAATTACCAACATAAAAGTAGTCCATATCACTCACTAACTTCTATAAACACTAGAATCATGAGAACTTAATTCAAAAAAAATTATTCATGAGATCTCAAACACAGATATACAAGAATATTAGAGCACAAACAATAACATAACATGTGTGCGAGTCATAACACATATTGAAACAACTTATATGACTTGTCCATGATGAACATGGGGTGGCACTTGGTATCCCTGATCCATCATTTCCTCATATGAATTATTATTTTCTAGATGAGGCTAAAAATCCTTTGAATACTCATCACAAACTCCCCATGAATGAATTAATTTTTTTAACTCCATATATTGAGATAATTTTTATCTAGGGAAAATCCTTTTTTGGTGATGAAACATTATTCCTTGAAATATTTTGTATCCTGTTAATTAATAAGTTGATACTATATTGTTAAAACATCAAAAAATAACTTTAAATTCCTTGATTATTTCTGATTCTTTCTTTGAGATTCCTCTTCATTATTTGGTGGTATAGTTCCACTTGAAATATGTGATGATATAATTTACTGACTTGAAAAGTTTTCTTAATATCACTAGATATTTTAGATAATTTTTTTCCAAATTAATTCTAGATTAGTCTATACATAATTTGATGTTATTCATAAATGTATGAAATTATAGATTTATATTTGAAATAATTTTTTTCGATAGAAACCACTTGTTGAGTTAGATAGTATGGTGATTCAATTTTTCATCCTTTTAGAATGTATACAAAATAAGAAATAAATTATCATTGACCCCATTTATTTTCCATAACTTGTTTTATCAAAATCGCATTCCCATTGATTCTATCACCCCATTAAATTTCAATTAAACAATATTTAGAAAAAATTAATTCCAAGACATCCTCATGTTGAGGAATGTGGTTGGTATTTGTGAACATATAATTTCCTTACAACTTTATTCCAATCCATTTTATGGGTTCTTCTAGGACTATTACCACATATACAGACTTCATTATGAATGTTTTATTTTGAGTTACATTTTTATAGCATTGGATTTAACTCTATTGTGAGGTAGTGAATGATTATTTTTTATGATTTATTGATGATTTATATATCATTATTCCCCTAATATAATAGGGATCATCCACCAGTCATCACCTATATTTTTATCATATATGTGGGACCACTTGTAAATTCTTCATGTTGTGCCTATTAATATTATGAGAGTCTTCAAGGAAAATTTTCCTATTGGTGGACCTCTCTTCAGATTATTTTTCACCTTTCTCATAGTTATAGAAACAAACTTATGTTTCCTCTATATATTTTTTCTTTCTATGATGGTTTGTATGAGTAGTCCATTTATGGTTCGTGGTAATACCTTCATTGAGTTCCCAAAAAATAGGTAATGTAATAAATCTATTTTATAGAAAAACATAATTTTTTTTGGAAATGAAAATCCTATTTGTTAGAAGAATTAATAATTTCCATATGATACCTTTATATACTCTATTACTATATTTTATATCAATTTTTATGTGGTTAAAGCCTATAAAATTTCTATTGATAAAAACATACATCATGTATTATTTCCTCACATGACATTTTATAGAAAATTTCTTTCTTCATTAAACCCTTAATATTATATACACACAACCCTAGTGAGTTTTGTGATTCCATAGTAGTAAAAAATTAATTCCACCTTTCTTTATGATTTTTATTGGTATAATTTTCCATGAATATTGTAATTGTTCATTAATTCAAAATTGTCACATTTTTTCTCTATATTTTTATTCTTCCATGTCAGGATTTCCAAGCCTCTAATATCACTTCAATGACTTCAACATTAATTCATGATCATTGATCGTCATGTCTATCTCCTATAATTTGTCATCTCTCTTTTCTGTCATTGATCAATATTATTTTCAAAAATTAAGCCTCTCTTTAATTTATGTTTATATATGGTTAATGCTAGATTTTAGTTCTTTCTTTGTGGACATATGCACTTAAATATCATGTGTAAGTCCACTATGAATATTTATTTGACCCATTATAATTTCACCCATTTTAATAATTTTTATATCCAAGGAAACTATCTCATTCCCTATAATTTACACTCCATATAAAAATCATCCATGAATACATAATTCACTCCATGAATATATCTAGATGATTATTTTTCTCATACCTGTATTGGGTATGATCTTGTTTAATTTATAGAAATTCTATGTAACATTTAATGGATGTCATTTCCTCTTATTACATTGAATCACTATCAACTATACTATTTATTTGGGATATAACTTTCTAGGTCATAAAGTGAAATCCAAAAAAAATAGAAACATATTAAACATTTAAACCAAAATTATTCATTCCTTTTTGAAAAAGATAGTATTTTATATATTTTTTCATTGCATTCTAATTAAAAGAAAATTTATATTCATCACATGATGTAGGCTCTAAAATATTCCTTTCATCTATTGATTTACCATTAATTTTTTCTAATAATATCTAAATATCAAAATACCTAAACAAATTTATTGTTTCATTGAATTCCTCACTGGATAATCTTCTATGAAATAAATTTTGGGTCTCCTTATCAAGTTCTAATTAATCATGATTTCTCAGATTAGTATCTCATTAGATATATTTCACAATCTCTTCAACCCATGCCTATAGAAATAAACACATCTCAATTTACCATCCATTAAAGTTAATATTATTGAAAAATGGAGGCATAATCATTGTATCCATGTGAACAAAAAAATAATGTTTATTTATATATTAATCACTAACTCATATCCTTTTGTCTTTCATACCACTTGATGGGATGAAATAGAATGAAACCACCCTGATAGGTGGGGTGAAATAGGTTGCAAATTGATTAATTCACTTCATTTTGTTTAGTACCCTAGGATTTAATGATATTTCTCCCACATTAAAAGTAATATGTTTAATATCTCATTATTTGATTACTTATAACACTAAATATTAAACAAAAATAAAAAAACATTAGAGAAAAAAGACAAATAAGTAATTATTATAGTTCACCCTTAGTGTCAAATCTAGGAATTATACACATGGTGATGTCTCAGAGTGAAATAACTCACTATAATTACTTTTGGTAGATGTATGGTTTTATGTCTTAGACACTTTGTTCCAAAGAAAAAAACAATTAAAAGGTTATGGAAATACTCACTATGAATCCATGAGACACTACCTATTATACTCCTTCAAACACTACTTTAGAGATGAATTACACAATTTATAGATGTGAGGGTATATTTTAAAAAAACATATAAATTTTCTTTTCCTGATCAATATAGCATTCTAAAACAACATTTATTGTCATGTATATATGAATTGTTTATTAATCTCATCATTTTTACACTCTCCTTATTCAATGTCAGAAGAGATCAACTCCTCAAATTTAGAAATGACTATTTGTCTTCCATAAAATTAGAACATAGAAACATTTCCTTCATATAATGATAATTCCACACTTTTATTATCTATTATTTATTATTCAAGAACTAAAGTGTAACAATCATTCTCTTTCAAGATTATTCCTCGAATTTGACTATATAGATTAATGAAAATACATTATTTCCCCCCTCTCTTATTCTTCACAGAATTAGATATGTCATAATTTTCTAACACTCTATATTTTTTAGAACTGAACAAATTTGTTTTCTAAATTATTCTAGGAATTTAATATTTTCTCCAATTGTTGAAAAAAATGTATTATTTTAATCATCTCTGATAATTCCTTGTGTATTACATTTTTTAATGTGATCATAATATGCCAACTAAATTGGTTCAACTTCATAAAATATAGGCTATATCATCCTCATTTGAAAAATTATAAACAATTATTCAATATATTCTAGAAATAACATATTCCTAACATGAATTCCACACTATGGTGGGATCTTGTACATCCTTATCCACGTCATAGAGTGATATCATACTTCATAACATGATGCTCAAAAAACATGATCTATAAAATTATCAAGATATCATATATTTAACTCTAATGAAAATCACAATGTGATTATCCAACTCATATCAATACTTAATGTTCTTATAGTGTGACCTTAACTCATAGAATGGGTATCTCCACGATAATGAACAATTGGAATCAACTTCTACGTATTCAAAACATAAGAATTATTCTTATAAGATAAGAACATATATGACTATTCATATTATGAGTCATAATTAAAGATTGGTAGTGTATATCTTAATTTTTGGTTTACTAAGGACTTCTCTATCAAATATTTTTTATATATCGGTTTTTTAACATAGTTACTCTTATATATACACTTGGTCAAGTCATACATATTCTAGTATAGTTCAGTACTTTTATATTATTCCAATACAGAAAATCTGTATGTATCAGAAATTTTTTCCAAGTAATATTTATATATCAAGAGTTCTCCAAAATTATTTCTAGTAACTATTATTTATTTTCTGGGTAACATTTATATAAATGTACTTTACTATTTTCCAATTCCAATCTTCTCATAACCATGATAACACTTATGTATGGGCCCCTCTATAGATATTTTTATATTTCTCCTCTATATGAAAATAATTCCTATATATAGAGGCAAGACGCTATGTATTGACTATCCTGTACATAATGTTTCCTATTTATTTAATTTTAATTCCAAATCATATAAATATAAAACTCCTGCAAATTACAAGTTAATATCTTTTCTATTTATGGGTTTTCATTCTTTTTTTTATTTTCTACGAATTACATGAACAATTTATATTTTAAAGTCTCATCCATATTTACATCTAGATGTTATATGAAATGCCTCCTAAAAAATAACATTTAAAACAACTTTACTTCAAGAATATCTTCTCAACATCTAATTTACTTCTCAGAAATCATTAAAATCCAATCCATATATGTCATAATTATGCTTCATCACTGACCCTAATGTGTTTTCCTTTTTTTATATAAATAACCATATTTTATTCATCCTTGAAATAACTTCAAATATAAAACCATGATGCGCTAGAGAAAAAATTCAGATGTTATTTTCAACAAATCCAACACAAAACCTCATTGTTGTAACATCTAGGCAGTAGAGCCATGGATGGATTATATTGGTGGGGTTTTTTCCCATGATCAGGATAGTTGTATTTATGAGATCCTGTTTTCCTAAAGATATTATTTCATATTTATAGGGTTAGCAGTGATTTTTTACTAATTACGTTCATGAGTTGAGTATCTTGACTTTGAGATGGAGGTAAATTTATTTTAACTATGTCTGGTTATGGATTTTTATGATGGAAAAATTAATCGAGCTATAAAACAATGACATGTTCTTCTTTTTATAGATCGTCCATTTTTAATATTTATTTTCATTTGTATGGGGTTCTTTATGATGATATTTTGTGTAATAAATAGCGTGATAAGTAGTTTCTATATGATATTGGGTGATGATATCAAATATTATTTTTATTCAAGGCTTCATGATATATGATTTGATTGATATTGTGATATAACCTAACACACCGAGGCCCCTCCAGGGTTGTAGGTTAGCCTAGTGTACCACCCCTATCTTCTGTCAAATATGTCATGGGGTGGATACTTACATTAATAAGGAATAAACAAGTATGAAAAGTCATAGGGTATATCAACCTACTATTTACAGGCATCTCCAAGTTAAAAAACAACCAGAAACAACACTATCATATATATATATAAATTTAAGTAGCTGAACATTATTTAGGATGTGGATTATATATCAAGAGGTAAGTAAACCCCCACATAGGATTAATCCATAGAAACTATAAAACTAAATATTTTCCTAAACCATATGATTATGAAATAAGGAAAATATCATCATCAGTAAAATGAATTCATAAATATTCACCGTTTGAAGTTGGAAATTACAACATCTTGAACCACCAAGTACCAAAAATAATCACATCTAAAAATGTCATAGTAGTTTCATATCCACCAAGAAGATCTAGGAACTACATATAATATACATGGTCAAAAAACATGTGGTTACAAAACCCATACATGGGTGAGTGTAAACATATACTATTTAATTCACTGAAACTATATAAAAAAATACATCAATTACATGTTAGATCAGACTCACAGAACAACACAGAGACTGAAAAGAAGGAAGGAATGTGTGTACACTTTAATACTAGATTTATTAAGGACATATGAAAAATTAATTTATCTTAGAAATATTCTATGAATGATCATATCTCACAGAAAACAAGTGGTTCTTAGGTGTTAAATGGTTTACAAAGTCTGAAGTTGAAATTCCATTTGTACATCACGTATTAATGGAAAACAAGAATTCCATATAATTTATAAGGCCCAAAACATTCACACCAATTATAATTTTCATTCAAATTTCCTAAAACAGAGTGGGTAACCCATTCCTCACTATGTTATATAAGTTAGTAATGGGATTATCACATGTTATCACCCACAAATACAAATCCTCAAGTGCACCTCCATGTGTGTTAAAAGATACTGAAATGCGGCAAGTTTCTAAGAGGATATCATAGAGAGACTAAGACCTCTGGTCATTTTAGTAATAAGATTGTAAAATTGAAAAATAATATCCATTAAATACCTTCGTAAGAACATACTATGGAAAATGAAAAATATTATAAAATGTCTAGACATAGTAAAAAATAAATATATATAGGTAACTATAAAATCACAAAATATTACAAACAGAAAGATAAATCCAAACTGGTTTAGAGGCCATACTTGATCCCATTATCCAAGATCTAATATCATCATAACTTTTAATCCAATAAACACAAGGTCATTTATGTTATTCTAATCTCGAGTTTTGATATCTTTTCTATTACCAATGGTGGCCAAAACATGGTTAAAGATAAACTAAGATGTCTATAACTAGTGGTGTCTAAATAATATCAATTATTGGTTATGTATATTCAAATTTTCATGTAAGGAAAGTAGGTTTGATATAAAAAATACTATAGTAAAATAATCATCAACCCCCAGGTCCAGGATGGAACCCGTGGTCACTCATACCTAATTCAATCGGTGTCAGATGTCTCTTCCCATAATACCATTGTCTAGTTTATAAGTACTCAAGAACTGGATCCTAGGAATCATAACATGGTCCCCCAATAGTAATAATAAAAAATATATGTATTCCAGATCCTTAAAATCACATAAACATATCCCAAAAGTAATAATCAATTTTATGGGAATCCGGATCCTTATTATCACATCAATGATACAAAATTAATAATAATTAATTATACCACTATACCAGTTCCTTGGAAACATGTCATGGTCCCCCAAAAATAAAAATTAATAATATAGGTATATTGAGTACTTGGAATCGCCTAATGTTCCAATAACACTAATAATTAACAACACTGGCAACAAAAGAACCTTGAAATCATATTAAGGTCCACCAACAAAAATTACTAACAATACTGATATTCATATATAGTTGTTTAATGTTTTTGGGGACCATGATGTCGTTCCAAAGATCTTCTACGCCAATATTTAAATTATTATTGGGGGACATTGACATGATTTCAACAATATGGATGCACGTTTTATTGATTATTAATATTATGAGACCTTGTTGTGATTCTAAGGATTGTGTACTCTAGTATTATTGAATATTTATTATGGGTATCCTAAATATGACTCCATGGAACCAAATACAACATAAATATAGAATCTACTATACTATTGTTTTAAGATACATCTGGAATTGGTAGAAGTATGTATGAGTAACCTTGAGAGCCCCCCAGGTCTAGTGGTCTCATTAGATTTTCTAATTTATGATTTTTTATATCTCTTTTTATTTCCGTACATGAATATTTATATATATATCATTTTGACTAGATATTATTTTGAAACTATTAGTTGTTTCATGTTTAGTTTTACTCATGCCCTTATTGGGATTCATTTGATAAATGAGAATATTTCATGGTTTTGGTTCAGGATAAGGGAAATTCTCTTATGTTTTATGGTTAAATAGGCAATCTAGGAATGGATATTAGAAAATGGGATTGAGTGTTCCCTCAGAACTAGTTGGGGTTTTTATTTTTGTTGGGAATATTTTTGGATTTTAATATTTTCATGTTTTACTTTATTTTATTTCATCATTGTTTGATGTTTCTGATTATTTATAAGTCTCCATAGTATGTGCTTGTGATGGTATGTAATAGATGATATTATTATAATTTATTCAATTATATATTCATTGAAAATGAGGTATATTGTTCTAATTACATACTCTTATAACCTATATTATTTTCTTCTACATATGGAATATGGGGAGGCATATTGAGGCAATCAAACGAAATGAAACATTTACTTCTAAGTGAACAAGGTCATGAACATTGATATTTTTTACTAGATAACATTTTTTTCCTTTTTATTTTTTTCTTGTCACATAAGAGATAGGATGTTGTGGGGACGTGGTAAAGATATCATGATTGGGAGTATCTAACTCATGTATTATAAAATCCTATATTTCCAGATATATGATTACTATTTTTTTCTGTTGATTGAATTCACCTCGAGTGATGCACTTGAAATTTCAGATTTATTATCATCCTCATAAATCTAATCCTGGTTCAGTACTACAAGACTGTGAGTGTGAAGGAATCCTAATAGGTAAATGTGTATTTCATTATGTTTTGTGATTATTTATAACTAGTGGTTTAATAATGGAGACACATTTATAATTTTTAAATTATGTAATATAAATAACATGATTTTATTCTTATTTACACATCCCATAAAGGTGATTTTATACTTTTTCTATAACATTAATAAATTTTTATGATTTTAAATTTAGATAAATTCTACCATGGATACTTATATAGGTATTATGAGAGCAAGGCAATGAGTATGACCCCCTGGTTTTTAGATTGTAGCTTTGACTAACTCAATAGAGTAAAAAACATAAATTAATTCATTAAATCCTATTAAAATTTATATATTTGATAGAGAGTAGGCCTATATGAGATGATCCAACAATGTTATACCTCACTAATGAGTTTCAACTGATACACCCAATGACCATTGTATTAGAAGGTGGTCCCCATAAAGTAGAGTTCTAGATGGAATCGATGCATGCCTTTTTGATCATCTATATACCCCCCCAGATATGAGTGTAAATATTACCTCTTATATTTTTTAAGGTTTAATGAATTGATGGTGGGAAATTTTAGTCCACCATACTATTATATGGAAATAACCAAGAAGGTTATCTTCACAAATTTATAAAATTATTTATTTCTAGAAAAAATGAGGGAAAATTAGGTCAGAGAGCTAATACACATCCAGAAAACAATTATATTTGTGATGGATTACTATAACTATTTCATATACTTTAAGAATTATTCAAAGAAATTTTGTAGGGGTTGAGGTAATAAGTGTGATGTGTTTTAAATATAGTGTTAGATATGATATTTGGTCATAGGTGAATGTATACATCTTGATGAACATTTTTTAGGTGGTGAAACTAGATCATATCACCAAGAGAAAATTCATTGAGTCCCAAAGTGGTGAATAAAAGCATCTTCCATGAGGGTTGGTAGTAAACCTTCTAGAATTAGGATGCTCCTCTATGAGAATTATCATCAGTTCATTAGTGGGACGAAAAGTCAAGATACTGTTTTAGTGTGAAGTTAGTTGTCTGGAAAGGCTGGATAAAATTGTTCTAATTTAGATTAGCTACTAATAGAGTGTTGATATTTTAGAATCATAGGTAACATATAGTGGTTCTACAATAATAATTTATAGATAAAGGGTACTAAGATATAATGGAAGCCAAAAAATTCTGGGAAGCGGTCATGCATGCCACAACAAAAAGGTAGATGGATCTCTATATGTCTTATTAGATGAGGTTGGTGATGTGGGACCCTAGGGCTAGGGTAATAGCTGTAGTAAAGTGGTGTATTCTAGGGAGGATAGGATGTTTCATAGTGATATGTAATAGGATAAAATCATGTCATACTATCTACTCCAATAAATTAGGATATCAAACTTTCTATTATTCTATTATGATTCAAGTATATAAGACCTTAAAATATAATTTTTATATAAGATCATCCAAATCCATTATGGTTTTTAAATTCATTGATAGATTAGATCTCATTGTGGAGTTTCTATCTGGGAGATGTCCATAGATGAGCCTATTTGTAAATGGTGAGAGAGAATCCATTGGTGTAAGTAATATGCTCAATAATCCAATGGTTATTGATTTCCTTGGGATTTTAATGTCCTTCAAATGAATGGTATTGATTTGATTATCAGGATGTATTTTTTATTAATATATCTAGATCATATGGATAGATTCTACAATCATAAATCATTCAAATATTCAAATTTTTAGTGATCGTGTTCATGTGAGGAGGTGGAATTTACATGATATATGTTCATGTTTTTACCATTATCATTACAGTGTAATTATATACTAGGTGTCTAGAATCACATTGGATGATGAAATAACATTGTGGGGTGTTTATCATCTTTTTTTTACATGTTTCGAGATGTTTTCCTAGATTATTTTACTATTAGAAAAATGACCTATAGCCATGGATCTATAACCACAATTTAAATAATCAGTGGAAATAGAATGTGATATAGCCATAATAGTATTAAAATCTTGGAATTAGAATTATTTTACCCATGGAAACGGGCTACATGTAGCTCACGGTTCCTCAAATCATAGGGATTTTCCTCCCTCTCCTGCATACCCTCTCCCTCTCCTATCGCAATTATTCCACCTCCTCCCTCACCGCTCCTCATCCCCTCATCCCCTCATCCCCTCATCCTCCCCCGTGATTCCTCCTCCTCCTCCGGCTCTGATTCAGTCAGCATGACTCCCCGCCGACGCGCTTCGATGCCTCCCTACCGACGCGGCTCCGACACTACCAGCCCACCTCCTAGCCAACACGATCTCCCCACCTCTCTACTGACGCCCCCCAACCTCACCACGACACTCCTCCTCTGGCACTGCTAGCCCACCTCTTGCCTAAGATCCCATAGTCATGTGCACCTCCATCCTCTTACCACTTCTCCTCTTGCATTTTTTTATTTTTGATTTCATAGTGATTCATGGTCGATTATTCAAGGTATGGACTCAACTTCAATTATCCCTCCTTTTCCTTGCGTTTTTCTTCCTTCCACGTTGTGATTTTAGTTTGGTAAAACACTAGGGGTTATGATTTGGCCAATTCTTGATGTTCTATTTGTTTCTAGGGCTCACATGGGTATCTTCATACTTGTTTTGGAATCTTCCACTGAAGGCTATGTGTTTCGGACGGTTCCAGCTCACCCACCATTGATTTTATGTAAGTGTTACTTTGGAACTCCCTTGTATTATGTGTTATAAATTGCTTGAGTGTTTTAAATGCATCCTTATGAATTTAAAAGCATATTTAATGCGCTTAGTAAGCTCAAAATGGTGTTTAGATGGTTTTATCTCTTGGAATGGGCTTATGCTATGCCAAGGTCTTGTAAAATTTCCCATGAAGTGACTAAGGGATTGAAATATGCTTATGATGTCATTGTTGAGAGATTATAAAAAGTTTTAAGAAGGATGGTCAATTATAAAAATGATCCATAAGATGGTCAATTATATAAAGGTTTGGATGATGAAATTGTAGAGATGATGTCCATAAGATGGTCAATAGTACAGTCAATCATTTTTATAATTGACCATCCTTCTTATAATTGATTGCAAAAGTAGCATGTATGATGTCATTGTTATAGATAATTGACCGTCGTTCTTAAAACATTTCTTCTCTATTTCTAAGTGATAAATCTTTAAGATACACTCTTTAAGTTTCTTTTTCAGTATGAACTCTGTTTTTATATATTTTTCATTTTCATCATTGCTTCTATCGTCAATTTTGAATACTTCATTATTCACCTTTTTAGTTAGTATCATTTCACAATCTTCACTAGATGATTTTACCTCTTCATTATCCTTACTAATATCACTATCTTCATACTTTGATAAAAATTTTCACATCTTAAACTTAGATAAATTCTTACCTTTCCCATTAAAAGAATAATTTTATGCCTTATTCTTCAAGTAATTTCTTGGAATATCATCTTCATCTTCACTCCCTTCATTTTAATCTTCTTCAAATCTTAGACAGTTAGCAGAAAAATTTCTAACACCCCAATAACTGAAACACTTTAAAATTAATTTACCATAAAATTTATCTTTTCCTCTTCAGAAACATCTTAAGATGAGTGACATGAGATTATCAAACTTCACATCAACATCTTCATACAAATTTGAACGTCTAGATTTATCTTTATCTTTTTTCCTACTATTAACTTTCTTCAAATATTTAAAGAATATTTCCCTATCATACTTTGTATTAGTATTGAAAATACTCCCCTTTCACATTTCATAAGTAATAAGAATATTATGATGATAACACAAAGGAAGTTTATTTTGGTCTCGGTCTTTAATTGCTGAAACCTTTGCATCAAACCTATTCAAAAAATACACAGTATATTCTCAATGACCATAGCATCCTCTAATTTCTCACCAAAACCACTAATGGTGGTCAAAATTTCATTTAATCTAGTGAAGAAGTTATATATTATTTCATCATCAGTAATCCTGATATCTTCATACTTTTATCACCAAACTTGTATCTTAGTTTTATTCGCCTTGTCATTAACTCCATAAATGTTTTTGAATTATTACCAAGTGTGTTTTGCAGTTTTGATCCACTTAGCCTTGAGTAATTGATTCTCTAAAAGAGAAGAAAAAATGGAATTCTGAGCATGATCATAGTTCTCTAACTTCTTCCTATCTACTGCTATCATAGAAGGATATTCCTTATAAGGAATAAATCCATTAGTAACAGCCTCCAAAACATCCAGACTAATTGATGCAAAGTATGGCAGGATGTAATCTTTATATATATAGTAATTATTCCCATAAAAAGTTGGAATACTTTTATTGTTTATTGAATGAATGTTGTCCATGTTTATAGTATAAATCCAGATACCAATTCTTTAACCATAGAGAGAGACTTTCTTGAATGAAATCAAATGATAACTGAGTTCAAAAACCTTCAAAACAGAAAACCCCAAACTTCTTGATCTTCAAATGAAAATATAATTCTTTGATACCAAAGTCTCCCAAATATATTACATATCACATAATATATATACAATATTACATAAGAATCATGTACTGAGGTCTTTTACAAATTCTTTTCTCAGTAAAAATATCTTATATATGATCTCATAAATCTTACATATCCCAGGAAATATATTACATATCATGTAATATTCATAAAATCTTATGAATTAAAACTTTCTTTGAGGAATTTTACAATTATTTTCTCATAGATATAAAATTTCATATGATCTTAAAATATCTTATGTATTCAAATAAAATGTTACACATCAAAGGAATATCTTACACATCTAAAAATTATCTTACACATATTAAGAATTCTTCTCCCTTTTCGCAATATCTGATCTTAAGAAATATATTATGTATTGCCTATAAAAACCTAACACTTGTGAGGACATTGATAATTTTCTAGATTTAGCTCCAATTAACCCTTATGATGAGAGTACAATGACTCTTATGAATTTAGGACTTAAGCCAATTTTCTGATCCATATATATTCTCAACTCAAAAAACCTCCAAAATAAAACAAAACATTTTTCAATCACCTCTAAACACTCTAAAACCTCGGAATGAACTTCACCTCACATAATAAAACTTATTTTATGTGATTTGTAATATCATTTATGTATTTTCAACAAAATAAAATAGAATAACCATATCCACTTATTTACTTATCCAAATCATCTTATTTAGAAAAGAACCACATGCTAGAGGATTCTTTTTTCAAGTCCATATTACAAGAAACTATCCTTGGGTCTCAACAATTTCCCCATTGTCACCTTATTCTACATGGGCTCAAGAATCTCCCAAATATCTATTAGTATCAACAATAAATGCCTGCATGGATTTTACTCCATGGAAAATAGGCTCGAGATCTATCCAAATTTGTTGAACTCCTGTCAACCAGTCTCACTATGTTTTGTATCCATGGCCCCACTCATTCTAGAATCCTGATGTCTTGAAATTATTCCACTAATATTATTTAATATGACATTTATATGGTAAAACTAACTTCAATGATACCAACAAAACAAACCTCCATCAAAACGTTTTATGTAAGGTCTAGTATCATCAATTTTATGAAATCATACTAAAATAATCTGGAATAATAGTTGATTGCTCAATGAAACTAATACACGAATTTCTCCTTTAATATCATTATATTTTAACCTAGTTTTGATATATCCCATGATCCCCCCATCAGAGGGGAAATTCTGAAACTCTAGCGACCCTTCATAAGTTACACTACCAAATACAAAACACAAATTCTTTAACGCCAACCCTTTGCAAAGAAACATACTTAGGACATAGGGTTGTCTCTCTTCCAACATCGACGTGGTCATAGGGGTAACTCTGAAAAACTTCATGTGAGAGAAAAAAAGACCATCAATCTAGACTTTGAGTATCTATGGAAGATCCAACCCTCAAATAGATCATTATATTCTCTAATACACTACTCTAGTGTTCCAGGTTTAGTCTCCTCAAATTTCATGCCACACCACAAGCAGATATTTCAAAACTCCCACTTCTTCTAAACTCCAAACCTCCCAGATCCAGACTTTAAGCATCTCTACTATATTCCAGTATCCTCCACGCCATATCTATCCTTCAAAGTAGGTTATGCAACACCGTAGGCTTATTCTTGAGGAAACAATACATGCACTCTTGTGCCGCATCATTGATTAAGGTATAAAGTACAATAGCCTTGTAAGAAAACCTGGAACTATCTGAGCTTTCAATTGTTATAGTACCTCTCTACCAGGAACAAGAACACCACCTGCTGATTCCAAGACCACAATCTGCACAAAATATTTTCTCCTTGTATCTGATATTCTAGAAATCCTTAATCAACAAAGAGTTCTCACCCCCTTCTCACACTTTTCCATAACCCGGAGCCCTTTCCTGAATCCCATTCCAACTAAATATATATTAAAAAAAACACATCTCCAGTTGATCAAAAAAATATATTCTTCTGAATCTTAGGTTCACTATAAAAAATAACCACTCCCCTCAGTTATGGGATTGGCATAATTTCTAGGAATTACCTCTACCAGAACAAAACTTTCAGCCCCAACAGTCCTACTAAAATCTCTCTATCCTCCACATTGCTAAGTGTAGAAACATGGTGAAGATAAATTAAATCAAATAATTCTTCCATATCTTTAAGTCAATATACCTTTTTTATCCTCTTTCCAAGTCATGCACCATTTCACTAGGATAACAGCTTCTAAAACAATTCTTTGTTGTTTTCCTGTCATGGTTTCTTGTTTTTTTAAACACCTCACTTTCGGATGAACTCCGTCAATAAATCATCTGAAACTAGTATCCTCTAAAATCCAAACCTTCACCATCAATCAACAATTTTTACCTTAACCATTTGAAGCACCATCCTAAAAAAATAATGAAGTCTCACTAAATTTGAAAAGTTTAAGGGTTCAGGACTTGTTGCAACCAAGATTTTATTCGTTATATTTGTTGAAAATAGTCATTGTATGTCTTGAAGTATTTTTGAAAATATCTTTGGGATGTATTGAAGTATGATAGTAGTTTAGGGATATGTTGAAACATTATTAACCATAGGTAGTTGGACTACATGAAAAATACATTGGAGTTATTGAATTTAAAGGGATAAAATTTGGCTATGAATGTTTTGGAAGGACAGACAGTGAAGGAAGAAAGATCTTGATATTACTTTATATCAAGGCCATGACATATGGAATAAAATGTGGAGGGATTGTGTTATGACACATTACTTTACAATACCTTCACATTTTATTCTTGTGTGGGTGTTAGTATTATCTTCCAAAATTTTTCATGACCTTTATGATCATAGAATAAAATGTGGAGGGATTGTGTTGTACTTATAGGAATCATGTACTGTATATATTATTAAATAATTCAATGGTGACACTATATTTGAATAATTTCTAGTGGTGTGAGTGTGTGTCTATAGTGGAATGAACCCTATTGGTCTAGTTCATGGAATCGTTGCATCACCCAATTATTTTAGTACTATTTATGTTACTTTGTTATTTTTTAAATATTTTTTGTTAATTTGTTGGTGTTTATGGTCGATATAGGTGATTGAAAATTCAGATAAGGTTGATAAGAGATTGTGGTAAATTATTTGATCACTGAAAATTCAGGTGACCTTTACTTTACTGAGTCTTTTGGTATTTTATTGATTTTATGTTATTGTGTGGGTGTTAGTATTATCTTCCTAAAAATTTCATGACCTTAATGATCATGGAATAAAATGTGTAGGGATTGTGTTGTCCTTAAAATAATCATGTACTGTATAGATTATTAAATAATTCAATGGTGGAACTATGTTTAAACATGTTCTAGTGGTATGAGTTATATTTTTAAATTAGACAAGGTTTTATTTTATAAAATCATGTTTTAAATAAGGGGTTTGAATGAATTGGAATTTTGAGTGAAAGACGGTGACTTGGGAAATGGGGTTTGAATGTAGCGTTGACTTCGTGAGCTTTTGAAGACTAAGATGGCTGAGGAAACACTTAGGAAAAATCATCCAAATTATTTTCCTTATCAGTAACTATTGGGGAATACATTTGAAGGATGTTTTTCATTAAATATTAGAACTAGAATTGATAAATAAAGTATAGATTGTGTTATAGAATATTAAGACGCATCAAATGTGTACACGATTCATTCTCACTCCAACTAGATGGAACCCCAACTGATGTACCATGTTAGAGGAAAATGTCCCACTTGTATATCTTTAAACTATGTGCAAACCATGGTCAATGCTGGGAATTAAAATAGAAATCAATATTCCTATATAAATGACTCAAAACAACATAGAATACATTCTTAGTAGAATGAAATTAAATTCCATGACATAAATTCATTCTGTAGGACCTACCCTCCCTTCAAAATTTCTTCTAGATCTATGTAGATAGTTTTATTGTTCAGGTTTACAAGCTAATGCTGGGTTTTCATCCTCATCCCTATACTAGGGAAAATATATTACATGCCATCTTTGCATTATGGCTATATTCTCCTTGGGTTTCCTTCCTTCTAACACCAGGACACCTATCAGTTTCATTGACTATTCACTACACATGAGATAGATATTTGAAAATCATAAAATGCCCCCTTTATGAACTATATGTCGATTGATTCCTATCCTTGCATGAATAGAAATGCCCAAGTCCCCTACCATGGGATCAACTACAAAATTCTATAACATTACATGTCTTGGAATCATGATATTAAAATGCACAACTACCATCAGTCCTAGATTCAGGACCTTAAAATGTCCATCACTTGGTACATGTAAGAACTTCAGGGGTTTAATTAGGATATAAATCAATCTGGCATGTAAGAAGCTCATTTGATATTAGATACCCCATGGTGATTAGGGAGAATCACGTCTATTGGATTCACAACTTTACAACCCCCTCATATCTTTGTTTTATTTTACTCTAATCATTGTGATATTCGGACCATGAACTGTATGAGCTAGATCTAAAAGGTCATAGCGGATGATATCATTTGGAAGGGAATTATCCATGGTAGGGATCTACTCTTAGGACATTATCCATAAAACTATTATAAGTAAAAATCTTTTAATTATCAAGAATATTGTCTTAGTTTTTGGGGCTTCACATTCATTATAGGTCATCCCCAAATGCACTACACACTACAGACTGTAATAAAATCCCCCATCTGACTCTGTTCCATTATAGTGTTTATGTTTCCCCTATTACATGTAGATTCTTGTGATGAACACTCATTGAAATAGAGCCTTATATTTATCTTCTATATGTTCCATAATTGATCAAATCCAATCATGTATTGGTCCTAGTTATATGAATTTATACTAGATAACACATGTATTTTCTGCTAGAATCTATACTACAAAACCGATCCTAAACTGCATGACATGTTGTCCATACCCTATGACCGATGTTTTCATTTCAGTATTATTGTTTTATTCTTTGTTTTTATTTATTTTATATTTGTAATGATGAGAAGTCATGGTATTGTGGTGTGTTGGACAGATTATCAAAATTAATTTGTGTTAATGATGGCTCCAAATAAATTCTATGGTATATCCTCTCAGACAGGCTTCTCGTTGAATCCATCACCAATGAAGCATCACATGACTAGAAAATGCAAACTTGGAAGATGTTCATCAACCATAAGAATGTGGTGTTTTTGTGGCGCTTGTAGAGAAGGTTGAATTACTGTTTGATGATATCTTTATCCTGTAGGCAGGAATCCATGTAAAAGTTCATCACAAGGCCAGGCTCCTTGGCTACTACAAATGCAGCAGTGAGAGATAGTGAAGCCAAGAAGAGATTTTTTTATTGATCTCTTCATCTAGTACATACTAGAATTCATTATTTTTTTGTATTTGGATTCATTGTAAGAACTCAATTATGGAAATTATATTAGTGAATTTTAATGATGAAATTGTGGAACCATTAATTTTTTTAAGGTATTTGCAGGTTACAAGGGGGCGTGGGAAGGGGAGGTGTGCCGGGGCAGGGGGTGGGGGGTGCTGGTGCAGGGTGGGGGAGCTGTGGGTTGGGGGAGGGGGGAGTTGGTAGTGTCCTCCCAAAAGCCAGCACAGTGAAACATGTTGGTTTTTTTATGTAGTGGAAAGGCCTATAGCCACAGTTTTAAACCGTGGATAAATCCCTATAGTCATGTTTTGAACCATGGAACTCATTGGCATGGATATAGGGCTGACCCTATATCCATGGTTTGAAAACAGTGGCTATAGGGATATAACTACGGTTAGAGCCATGGATTTAGGGATATAGCCACGGTTCGAACCTTGGCTATAGGGCTATATCCATAGTTTCAAATCTTGGATATATGCTCTGACCTATAGCCACGTCAATACTAGCCACAGTTCATGAAACTGTGGCTATAACCTATAGCCACGGTTTTTGGGCCTATAACCATGGTTTAGAACTGTGGGTATAACCAACATTTCTCGTAGTGTTTTTCATGATTTACACCCAATTGGGAGGTAGAGTTCTTGGTATATCTCAATCTAGGGGTAGATCCAATTTATATTTCTTCTAACTTGATAGATCTGATGGATTATCATGAATTAAAATTTTTGTTTCAAGATTTAAAAGCCAATGGATTTATCCTAATCAATACTTGACCTTGGGGATCTTCAATTCCATTATCTAGAAATCTAGAATGTGCCAATATTTTTTTTGTGTATTATCAATGTTTAAAATATGATATAATAAACAAAATACACCCACCTACACATATGATGGTCTTTTTAATCATATCATGGGAGCCCCTATGTTTTCAATTATAGACTTTATATCATGTTATCGCCATTTAAAGATTAGGCTGTCATATATACACTAGATTTCAATTATAAGATAGTAAAAACTGCATAAGTATTTTGTAATGTTGTCTAGATTGAGGAATAATCCTACAGTTTTTATGGAAGTGATTAAATATGGTTTCCCATACCCATGTTTCTATATAATTTTTTTTCAATGATATCCTCATGTACTCTATGTTAGAGAATGAGCATACACTATATCTATTAATTGTTTTGAAATCTTTGAGGAATATTTTTTAAATTCCATGATATTTAATTATAACTTATTAACTAACCAAGATCACTACTACAGGAATGTGATATCATGAGATGAGTGTGAGTGGACCCCAATAAGGTGACTATAATAGTTTCTTAGGAGTTTCCTAAGAATATTTGCAGATTCTTTTTCTAGGTCTACATGGTTACTACAAAGGGTTATTTGGGACTTCTCATGATTAGATGTCCCGATGATATATTTTACCGTGAATGTGGAAACTTATATTTTTTTAGATTATTGTGGGAATACCTTTTAGGTGTGAAATTGAAGATTGATCTCCACACCAATGTTGATGTTACGTGAATTAGAGATGGAGTATACATGGTTTTTTATGTATGAAGAGTTAGACTGGGTAATTTTTTGATGTATGATGGTTACATGGTTAATTATGGATCATGGTAGCTGAGGTTGGATGTGTAAAAATATCTGGCATAATGACTTATAATTTTTATTTTCAATTCATATTAATGAATTTTTGCATCATTATTCACCAAGTGATATGTTTGTGGTATATATGGACATTAAAATAAATAAGACAATTTCTTTATGGAATTTTTTTAATATTTTATAGTGATAATGTGTTGAGTGACTATATTTTACTATTTTGAGCTAGAATACACCCCTATGAAAGGTGACATATCTATCTATTCTTTGTGTATGAAAATTTATAATCATATTTTGTCAGATTCCACCCATGAGTAGCAGATGATATCTCTTTTGCAGAGTTAATTTTCACATGAAAAAGTATCGGGATCAAGAAACTCTTTCAACACTATCCATTAAATATTAAATTATAAATATATTAAAGAGAATATATTTTTCAAATTTAGAGTGCTTATTCCTAATGGAAAGTTTATATGGTTGGGATCCACCACCATAGGTGACAATCGATAAGGTTGAGATTTTTCAGATCCATGGTCATGGACCTATTCAAATGTGTATGGGTGAGAAATCAGTGATGGATGTTTCATTATTAAAAATATTTGATACACACAGGTTTGAACAAGATGTATCATAATGTTTGTATGCAGTACTAGTGGTTATGGATAAATTAGGAGATAATATGATTTTTGATGTCATGCTCTACATATCAACAGTTGAAGGATACACACCATTGTACTTTTGGTACTCTATAGACTTTTCCTTTAACTATATAGAAAATGGATAATTTAATTTTGATATTAATGAATTTTTTACCAAGTATTCACTCAAGGAACAATGTTTTATGGGTTTTTTATCAATTTAATAAGGTTTATCACATCATACCGATATGGGAGATGTTCATAATGGATGATATAAGAAATCATTATGTTTGAGTGATAGTGTACCATCACAGAGTACCTCTGTGTATAGTTATGAACTAGGATTCCTGCTTTAAAACATTCATTATGAAGAAATTAAAAAAGGAACTTATTATAAAGACAGACTTTAGTAGTACTAATCATCCAAATACATAAAGACATTTTGATCATACCTTCCAGATTCTATTGAAAATGATGAGAGATTTAATCATGTATTATGGTGGTTTTGGGGGGGGGGACCACTTGAATTTATTGGAGTTATATTACATTAATATCTTCCAGTATTTTATTTCTATGGAATTATATGATTTAATTTATGTGATTCCATTCTATTCACTATTATTTTGGTTGGAATCTAGTGATTCAATTATTATCATGTCAAGTCTCATTCAGGATATAATAGAGAATGTTCAGTTGATTCGACATTAGATAAAAACTGACCACATTAGGAAGAAGTTGTGTTTTGGCCCTCAACGACGACCAATGGAGTTATAAGATGGGAACTAAGTTTTTATTATGGTCTTCTCCATGGTCGGTACATCAAAATTTTATAAAATATAGAATGTTCATACTATGGTTTGTTGTGTTGTTTGAGGTTGTGAAGTATATTAGTGTCGTGGAATAAAATTTATCCATTCCAAAATGCTTCAATTTAATAAAAATTGTTTCCATGAGTCCTTACATTAATTATATCACCCTGATCCATCACATGTGATCATCACTGATGATATATATCATGAGAACAATTTTCATCTAAGGAGTGATTGGTTCTCATAGTAAATTAGGTAGAAAATATCATATGCATGAAGAAGATTCCTATGATATTAGTTTTATTATAGAATATTAAAAATTAGTATGATAAATTATAATGGGGATCTACTTTTTGAGTCGAGTGGCATATGTTATTCACCAATGATGCTTAGTAACGCTCGTGAGGACTGCTAGGACATATGTTTTTACATCATGGGGAGGTTGTAACAACTCAACCATTTACATTGAGGTAAATTACTATTTATTTTTATATAGACCTATAGTTTTATTCTAAAATGTGTTGTTTTAACAGTTTAGGATAATCCAAATGGGTGTTTGTGGAGTACAAAAAAGAATTTCATAAATGTGGAGTAGTTGGGCCATTTACCGGTCAACCATCTCACCCATGAAAAAATGGTGGAAAACATTGTGGGAAAATATTCCTTATGGTCTCATCAAAGAAAAAATTGTTTATCCAGTGGTCAACATAATTATACTTCTATTCTTCAAGGATCACCATCCATCTGGTGAGCCAGAAGGAGCTTGCCAGTGGGATTCTAGAAATTGTTTTTATCATCAGAAACATAGTAATTTCACTATTATACCATATTTTCTATTATTCTAAAACCCCTCAACCCCCAATATACATTAAAATGTTTTATAAGGTTCTCTATAGTAATTTTAGACCTCTCTCTCACAAATCATTGCTGTTTGAAGTGTTTTTGGTTTCAATTGATTTATACGAGTAATTCTAACCATTTTTATTCCTTATATCATTTTTTAATCTTAGTTTATTATTTTGAAAAACTGAGATAATGAATTTGGGGATGATCTAGGAACCGTTCCTTTATAATATTGATTCATGTGGATATAAATCGAAATTAATGCATGTTAGGCTTGAGGAAGGTGGTCTTGAGTTATCCCTTGATGTCTTGTTTGTCTGTACGGTCGCACTAACTTGTTGTTTGTTTAGTTTACCTAAATTAATAATTTCATTTCAAAGAGAAATTAAATGATTTATAATTTACCATGGAATCCAATTTTTTTATTGTAATGAAAATACTATAAAATAGGTCACCAAGTATGGTGTGTCGGGCCTTGAATACTAAAAAGGGAATAAAAGTGGATACTCTAGGTGTACCATTGGTTTACCAAATGGATATTTTACATTTACCAAGATTCATAAAAACTACGATGACTTCATTAATATTATTTTACATTATATTTTTTATCCTTTAATGTATAATATTTGTTAAATCCTTTTCCATTGAATTTGGTGGAATGATTTTCTAATAAAATAATGACTAGTGGAAATGAAAATAGTTAAATGATATATTGAATTATTATTGTTGGGGGACCACAACATGAATATAAGTATCTGGTTTACCCATATTTTTTTATTCTTATTGGAGTACCTTATCATGATTCTAAGGATATGGTAATATCATATCATTAGTTATTATTTTAGGATGAACTTGACAATATTATAAGGATCTTGTGTGCCATTATTAATAATTATTATTGTTGGGGGACTATGAATGACTCCAAAGATCTACTATGTATTTATTTTTAATTATTATTAATAACGGGCCTTGAAATAATTCCAATAAACTATATTCTCAAATAATTTATCATTTATATTGGAGGAACTTAAGATGATTCCAATGATATTGTGGGAATGTATAATTGATTATTGCTATGGTGGGGGGGGAATTGAATTTATTCCTAGGATATGGTTCTCATATTCGGGTAAATTGGACAATGGTATTGTGTACAATGTCATTCGACACTGGCCAAAGCATGAATAAGTGGTAATTGGTGCCACCCGGGATCTAAGGGTTGACATTATTTTTATTTGATTATAGTAATATTGTAACACACTATATTTCCTTACATTAACTTTTTTATATACTATACTCATATTAAATATGATTTAGATACCATTGGTGTTCCCTTAATGAGTTTTAGTCACACCCTATTCAATACACCATCCGTTCTTGAGAATATTTCAGCGATGTATATCAAGATAAGGGTATGGATCATGTGTTTGATAGATGAATTGGGATGAAATAATTATATATTTGATAGTGGGATAGGTAAAATCCTAAAAATAGTTTGGATTTGTCTTATTATTTTTTATATTTTGTGGTTTTTTTGTTTTTTATATGAATTTATTTTATTTCAGTATGGTTGGATGTTTTGTATTATTTTTCACTTTCCTTATTTTGTGTATGTCATTGTATGTGATGGATGTTATTGTTAGAATGAACAATATTATTTAAAATTTTACTAGAGGGAACAGTCTCCCCATGATATCCACTTATACCCTCACTAATTTTAATTAGAATGTAGAATTTGGGGAGGAATTCTTTAGGAAATTTAGTGACTCAATCTGGTTACTAGGGATTGATTTTCATAGGCATGTTACAAACTAGTATTAGAGGAAATTTTTTCTATTTCATTATATTTTGTAATAAGTATAAATGATATAGGATATTTTCATGTCTTCATATGAAACTAATTATTGGGTGTAGGTGACCCACACATGAGGAAATACCATGTTTCTGAGGGCAAGATTTTGTTTTTAGTTTATTCTATTACTATTAATTGATTGTACCTTAAGGGATGCACTTGATTTTTGGGATTTATTATCTTTCATGTGATTTTAAATAGAGGATATTACACAATAAGGGGGATTATTCACACATAATGATCAAAACATATAGATTTTACATTATTGTCTCATTATTTATGGCATGTAGTTATATAAATTTGAGTCCTTTATAATTTGTAAACTATGGTATATAAATAGCATGATGTTATTATTATTGTAACCTCACTTAAAATTAATGTCATAATTTTACTATAACATGGTAAAGGTGTGTGTTTTTAAATGTATATCAATGCATCAAAAAATAATTTATGGAATATGATAAGAGGGTGGAAAAGCGAATTCCCTTTCAGCTATTAGACTAGATCATCTAGTAGCAAGAGAGAATAAAATAGATGAACAACTCTGTTTTATCTTGAATTCGATGGATTTAAGGCCTACACGAGATAAGAAAACTATATTAAACCTCAAATATGAATTTAAATTTCAACACCCACGAACCATTGAAGGGGAAGGTGGTCCTCATGTAGTAGATAATTGGTTAGAATCAATGTGGACCATTTTTTGCCATACAGAGACTCCCTTCTATAAGACCATAAAGACTGTGTCTTATATTCGTTGAGGGTTTGTGAAGATATTTAGACACAAATTGATCTAGGAATAAAAACTTATAGATATGACTAGTAATTACTTACAAAATAATCTCATCAATTTTTTATTTATAAAGACCTTGACAGTAGAAAAGGCTTGAGATTTCATACACCACGATCAAGAAAGTAAGTATTTGATGGATTATGCCACCCATTTCACAAAAATATTGTTTATTCACCAATGTTGATAATAAATGAGGTATTCAATCTAAAATATTTTTATGATGACATTAGATATGATATTAGGTTATAGGAAAATGTATTTGTATTTAATAAATTCACTAAAATGGTGAAACAGTTTCTTATCAAAAAGAGAAGCCTAAAGGTGGCCCCATGTGATGAACATACAATTTTATCCATGAGTATTAGTAGTGATACTATTGGTTGTTGGTAGAAAAACTATGAAAACAATAATTGGGGTTTTAGGTGGTGGATCATCCAAGGATTTGTTCCAGTGCAATGTTATTGGTGTGGGAATGATGGACACAAGAGAATAGAATGTGAGTGGCCAGTATTATAGTGTCAGTTTTTTATAAAATTTGGATCTTAAAAAGGTTCTTTAGGAACCCAACATAGATTCTTGGTTGTGATATTTTCATAAATTCATAAAATATTCGGATAGGATTATATGTTCCATAATTGAAAGTTAGTTAGAGATCTATATATTGTACAAGGTGAGGTTGGGATATGTTACCCCAAGGATAAAGAAACATCTATAATAGTATGGTTTTTCCTAGGTGGGACATTCTAGGTATCAATGTCATGGAATATTCCAACTTCATGTCATTTAATCCACTCAATACAATCATGATATCAATACTTCTACCATTCAAGGTATGATTTTGGTGGCTTATACAATTTTATATTTTTTATTTGATAAAGGAGCTTCCAACTCCTTTAGGGTTGTTTGATCCATTTTGAGCATAAGTATCATTTTAGAGTACCCATATAGTGTGATTAACATTGAAACAACACTGGTGAAATGGTTGGAGGGAATTAATTATAGTATGGAAGGTACTCTAGATGTTAGTGGTGTTTTATTTTGATGTGATTTCTATATGATCAAAATTAATCATGCTACTTTGAATCTCATAATGTATTCTTTAGTTCTATATCGATCTCATATGGAATACTAATAGCATCCAATATCCTTCATATATTCTTGTATTAGTAACCATGTTCATATGGGATAGTTGGATTTACATGAAGTATTTTAAGGACCTGACCATTAACTGTTGGTTGGAATTACATCCCAAATGTCTAAACTCATAATTGATAATGAAATAGTGCAATAGGATGTGTACCATTAATTTTGTTTCTTATTAGAAGATGTTTTCAATGGAATTTATATTTGTGGAATCATGAGAGGAAAGTGTATCCCACTATTGAATTCATTTCAATGGAAAATTCAATTTTAATTTCCCCTTATTGAATAGCTTCTATAGAAATTCGTAAGATAAATGTTCTATTGGATGACTTAGAACCCAAGGGATACATCTAGTCAAGTACCTCAAAATTTATTTCTCCCCATTTCTTTATCACCCTGGAAATTCAAAGGGTTAAAATAATTTATTTTTTTACCCATATCATAAAGGCACACATTTCATTTTTTATGCTTACACGATCAAAAAACCAAAATCAAGAGATGTTTGGCCTTGATTAGTTTAAAGATGGGTGACCTATTGGGAAGTTTCCCATTTCATGTATGTTTGAGAGAGGAGAGAACCATAAGGGAATCTGTTGGTATGTGGATATAGTAATTAGTTTAATTATTTTTTCTAGCATGTGGTTAGGCTTGAGGTAGTGGACAACACATGACTATAAGGATATTACTGGTGCCTGGTGGTCCAGGATTGGATTTCAATTTAACATTATATATGTCTATTTTCAGTTATTCCCAATTATTACAATAGTATTATATGTGGTTCTCATGCATAAGTGAAATGTAACTACATGGGTTTAAATGTAGGGTCCACATTGGGGTTATTGTTCTCTAAAATGGGGGGATAATGTAACACCACAAAAAATGAGAGGGTAAAAAGAATAAATGTTACTACTCATGTTAATAAGTTTATCCTTTATTTTTGTGAGCCAACATGATCATAACTCTATAGTTAAGTGGAGTCTCTACTAGATTTGTGTGACGATGGGTGACCACTCCAGAAGTTTCTTTTTGATTGTGTGAGTGAGGAAAAATGGAACTTAAAGAACATGTGTTCGAATATGGGGAAAATCACTAGTTCAATGACTCCTTAGGACACGTGGGTAAGAAACACGGAGGGGAAAACAGTTGTATGTGGGGAAACTGGTGGTGCCTATTTTTTCAGGACCCTGTTTCCATGTTATGGTGTGGTTTAGGTATTATTAGTGTGGGCCATTTTTATAGTTATTGTATCATTCCTATCATTTTCCACTCATAATTAACAAAATCAGGTCACTATATGACATCATTCATGGCTCAACATATTAAATAGGCTTCTGACATGTAGTGAGGGTCTAAGAAGATATGGTGGGGAGATTATACCCTCTTTTCATAGTTGCAGTATTAGGGTAAATAATAATGGTTACATATAACTATGTAGATAGAATAGAATACCAAACAACCAAGGGTGTGTCAATAAATATATATCACTCAAAATATTTCAAATTTTGTATCAATGTCAATCAGAAAACAAGAATAATCAGAAACCAAAAATAGCCTAGTGAAAAATAGAAAAAAATTATAAGCCTTTAAAAAAAGTTCTAAATACCCATGTTCCATCCATGAAACCAAAAACATGCTTCAGTTAAAAAGAACTATACCTTATCTGGTCTTGTAGTCATGACATTAGCATGGGTAGCAACGATGGCTCAAGAAGGGTGTTATTACAACTTATTAGGACACCACTAATGGGGTCTAAATAATACCTTGTCTATGTTAAAAAAATTTAACAATATGAATAAAATAAATAATGTAAAATATAATAGTCAACATATAAATATATCCTTAAACCACAAATCTAGGGTGGGACACCAAATCAACCATAAATTCCTTGGATAGTGTCAAATGTCTATATCCACAGTACCACAGTCATGTTTATAAGTATGATGGAATCCATATCCTTTGAAATATTTACACATTACCCTATCCATAATAACAATAATAATGTTCATACTGAATCCTTGGAATCATGTCATGGTCCTACAATAACAATAATAATAATACACATAACAAATCCTTGGAATCATGTCCTCATCCCCCAGTTGTAAAATGTATCATAATAGGAATACTGAATCATTGGAATAACATCATAGTCTCCCAATAGTAATAATAATGAAATGGATATTATAGATCCCTGGAATCATGTCAAGGTCCCCCAACAGTAATATACATGCATGTCATATCCTTGGAATCAGATCAAGGTCGCCTGATAATAATAATAATAATAATAATACCGGTCATACCAAATCCTTTTAATCACATCATTTTCTATCAACAATAATCATTATAACCATGGACATTCATGATCCTTAGGATTCGAGTTCCCAAAAATGTATATAATAATGGCAACAACATATCCAAGGAACTTAGTCCACGATCCCCCAACCATGAATATGACATCATCGAACCATTTAGTTAATATGTCACATCAATAAAAAATTAGTAAATATATTTCATCAATATACCATTTAACCAATATATTGCATCAATGGACCATTTATTCAATATAATTCATCAATAGTACATATATTCAATATATCACATTAATAAACCATTTAATCAATATATGACATCCATAAATCCTTTAATTGATATATATTTCATCAATAAACTATTTAATCTATATATCACATCAATAAACCATTTAATTAATATATTATATTAGTAAATCATTTATCAATAAAAATCTTCAATTAACTATTTAATCAATATATATATATATATATATATCATTCATAAACCTTATAATCAAATTACCATACCATTTAACCATTTTAGAAAATTTAGTAACCAATATTTACTCATTTATCAAGTGAAAAAGATCATTGCGGTTTTCCTAAGCATCTCAAAAATTCCATTACTGATTAACCAAGTACAAGGAACCTCTATGGTCACCACATTTTAATTTTCATTAAATTTTAAACGGTTGATACACATCACAAGGGGGGTCATGTCTAGTTCTCACCATTCCAATGGAATAAATAGTGTCTATAAAAGGTTATAGACAGTTATATTAGGTTCACTCATTAATTATTAATCTAATTAGTCCAAAAAAACAATGCATTAAATTGGATTAATGTCAAAAAAACAAGTAAAAGTATCTATATTTGATGGGATCACTCCAGATCACCTACCTCAATTTTAGTGAGATCACAGACTGGGTTTTGATCCCTCAATGAGTGATGATGCGTAAATAACATTAATCAATGTAATCATCATCCACAACATTTAAAATAAAAAAATAATATTTAATTAAATTTGGATAAAAATGTTCCAATGATTGAAAAAATTAATATAGGGATTACCTTCCACTCATTGAGGAAAATCTAGCGACACAAATGATTCTTCACTCTAATCAATATCGTTAATGATTTTAATTAGATAAGATTGAGATAATTAGAGAGAAGAGGTATATAGATGGAGATGAGGGAGAGAGATAGGCTGGAGTCGCCCCCCACATGCACTCTTGTCTATAGCACTACACCCCCACCACCACCCCCTTCCCTCTTTTTTTCATTTCCATTTTTTCATTTTAATTTTGATTTTTTTACACATACTAATACATCATTGAGCATGTACCACCCATCATTTTTTCCACTTATTTCCAGAATAGATCCCCATGTCCCCATTTAATTCCATTAATTATTTCCCACAAATTTTTTCATGTCTAACACCTCCCTATATCCCCTTTGAATGTTTTCTTAACTCCCAGATTTAAACACATTAATTTAGTCTAATTAAATATTTACATTATTATCTACTTGTAAATATTTATATATACAGAACATACACTTCACACTCACATGAATATATATATATATATATATTTGTGTATTTATTATCACATCTATAAAAAAATCACACACATAAAGAGAGTGATATATATATATAACCCATTTATAGATTTATATATTAATAAACATATGAATTTCACATACACACAAACACACACACTCATGCACACATATATACGTATATACTAAAAAATATCCCATTTATTCACAAACATATATATATTCCCATATATATATATATACATGTATTTATTTATTTATTATAAATGTTTTTTATATAAAAATGCATATTTACATTTAGGACCAATAAATTACAATGAACTCACCCTTAACAGTTAAGAGCTTTTGGTTACTTTATTATATTGTAATAGGATAGAAGGAATTGAAAATTTAATGTAATAATAGTTTAGTAGTCTTGGTAAACTAGATACATATATGAAATCATCATTATAATTGAAAATATAAAATATATAATTTGTTTTATTTTTAAAAACCATTATTCCTTATTGCGTATCCATTTATATAAATCACAAGACGCTTCTTGGTATCTGTGTTGAAATATAAGCATAAGGAAGGGGTGAGCATAGATTCTCAACAAGGGCAAGAATAGAAAATTATATATCATGAATAAATAATAATAATCAATATTTCAAAGTAAATAATAGAAAAACATAACATTAAATCAATAAACGATTCATAATATGGACAAATAAATGATGATCAAATAAATCCATATAAATAATAATATAGGTTTGAAAATTATCCATGGATGTTATTACTAATATAATTATCACTTGGAAATTAATAAATGATATCATAATGAAGAAATTAATAATTCTAGATATAAGAAAAATAATTTCAAGACCTTTTAAATATATGTGTTGAAATCTGTCTAATTTGGCTAAATCATTTGACTCATGAGACCTATTGATACATCAGTGGGCTATATATAATAGGGCCCCACCCATCACATACTATGTAAAATTCATTACTCATATAAAGGGGTGAAACATAATCAATATAAAAATCATATTGAAAAGCTATCATATTTAATGTTAATACATAACCTAAATAAATAAACCTAAATATAAACCATCCATAGTAATACGGTGAAATGGAGTAAAATTGTACATAATCAGTCAAAATGGTCATAAAAAATTAAAATAAATAATATTTATTACATTAATACAACATTTCCTTAGTTTATTGTAAGTACAATAAAGGGGTGATGTCATTTATAAATAAAAATTCCATAAAAATGGAATTAAAAACATTTTAGTAAAAAATAACTGTTTCACTTTAAAAATATATTTAATTCAAAATCGTCGCTGAATATTTTCAAAATACATTTATATGATAATATCTTTTTAAAATAATTAAAATATTTTTATGTCATTGGGGGTCATGATAGTGGAAAATCCAATTCATGTAGTACACATTAAAATAAATATTCCTTTCAGGTTTTTTGTAAAATCCAAATGGGAATTATTTGGGAAATAACATTAAGATTTAATTAAAAAATATAAAAAAGTTTAAAATGACTAAAATATTATTTAAAAAATAATTTAAATAATTATAATAAAATTTTTAAAAATATTTTTAGAAAACATTGTTTTGGATGAAAAATGATTTTCAAATAAAGAGAGTAATGAATTCGGTTTTTCTTAAAAAAAATATCAATCATTTTAATCAAAATAGGGTGAAACAAATGATACTAATAACTAAAAAATTAGTTAATAACCATATGAGAATAAAATATATTTATTCTATGATATAAATATCAAAAAGATTCCCAAAATTAAACTTAAACAGAAAAATGTCCCGAATAATGATCAGCTTGTGAAATAAACTCTTCCAAATTTAATAAATTTTGAATTGCAAGCCCCAAAAAATAAATAACAAAAAATGAAACATTAAATAACAATATTATAATGTTTTAAATTATATGAAATATATAAAGGTAATTATATACATGAGACAAAATAAATAAGTGGGGAATGTGGAATATGACTCATTGGAGTAAAACTGGTACAAGAAATCATTACCTTAGGTTTGACTTCCTTCATCTTTGTTTAAAATTGTTGTATAATAATTATAAATTTATTATACATATATTATGGAAACATAATCATATATCTCATACTATATAAAATTTACTTATATTATTTAATCACCAGTTTATTAAAAAACTATTTGTTAAAATAATTGTTTCTGGTGATAATTGCTTTGTTTTTCATGTATGTGTTATTTTTTTAATATTGGACCATTTAATTAGATCATGGTAATTAATAACCTACATTTTAACCATATTATTAATTCTAGATATATTTATTGTATATTTATTTATATTAATTTATTAATTTATGAGATTTAAAATGGATTATACTATTCATCTAGACATCTTTCCATAAAAACTTCTGAATGTTGTTTCCATTTTTCTCGATGTGTGGGAAAAAACTTAAATATAAATTAAATAAAATTTATAGAATAATTATTATTCCATATTTATCATTTATGTTAAACAAATAGATCCTTATTTCCATCATTGTAAAAATAAAATGGAAATTTTTTTACATCTCCAAGTTATGGGGGTAGTCCACATGTGCGCATGAGTGATGTTATTGCTTTCCAGCAGACTAGATGGTTAGACGATAGATGATATATTATATTTAAAAATATATAGATAATAAATATAAAATATATTAATTAAATATTATCATATAAGATTAAATTTATGTCTTTATTGAAAAGGTAATCACATCACTTCACAATGCGGTAGTCTACCGTACACAAAACGGAAATTATTATATCACCCACATAATAGAAATTTAGTTAGTACATGTAATATCATAATTAGATATGTATAATAATTTCATAAATATAATTTAAATATTTTAAATATATTCCTATATCTATACTTTATTGTTCAATATGGAAAACATATTACATCAGTTCTCAGGGCGGTAGTCCATTGTACACATGATCGATAGTTTCCTTTCCCATTTTATAAAATTTGAGATTGATTAGGGTGCTTACATTAACAAAATAAAATCTTAAAATATTTTAGAAACTTTTGTTATTATATTATATTATTTTATTATGTTTTAAAAGATGTGTAAGTAGAAAAAAATAAATACTCATGTTTATAAAATTTACCACCTCTTCAAAGAGCCTCTTTAGGTTTAGACCAAAAGACATGATAAGAGGGAATCCTAATAAAAATAAATACCAGAGGATTTATTTAAGGATTTATGGAATTTTATATTATTAATGGTTTAAGAAAAATTATTTTTCATCTTTGAAAATTTGTGGAGAGGGGGAAGACTTTAAGTAGTTGGGAGACATGACACATAAATGTTTGGAAAATATAAAGGGATTTCTATTTTTTTTCTCATAAAAAAACCCCTCGTAAATTGATCATTATCAAACCTTATAGATTATAAGATGTAAAAATTTTATAAAATTGGATTTTAGGAAATTTTAAATTCATTTTAAACCCTAATATTATTAGAAAACACCCCTCTAGTGAAATGATTTTTACTTTATCCACAAAATTAATTTTTTTTATTATTTTCACTATTCAGAATGAAAAAATTATATTGAAAATATTAGAAATTTTATATTATGATTATTATAATTATGGATATATTTTTTTCAAATTGAACGCACATAAGTTGTAGAATTAAATTTTAAAATCAATTGTAGATGTGACTAAATGTTGATTTTCAAAAGAAAATATTTTCAAAAGGCCAGAATGTTTTGCTATCCAAATTCGATATAAAATTTATTTCAATATCCTAAATTAGTTAAATGTTAATATAATTGAACTAATTTTTCTTTATAACCAGTAAAAAAATATAATTTATCTTTGTAAATAATTTAAATGAAAATGTATTTTTAAACAAAACCCCTTATTTTTACTATTCATCACAAATTATCCTTTTCAGAAAATTACAAAAATTCACCAAAATATAATATAAAATTTATATTTAAAAAATGAATTTTATTTTTTCAATTGAAATTTATAAAAGTCTAAAATCTTAATGTTAAATTATGTATGCAATGTGTGACTAATCTTCCTTTCAAATAATTACATTTTTTCGAAAAACATTTATTTTTATTTAGAATTTTTGTTATTTTATTTATAATAAATGTATAAAAAATTAAATTTATTTTATAAATGTATAAATTTTTTAATTTTCTTAATTAAGTTACTCCAATTCATGCCCTACAAATTACCCATTAGGTTGTAATTTCTATTTTGAAATATAATAGTTTAATAGTGTATCACATTTTTTTAAACCCAGAGTTTCCTGAATCAAATAAAATGTAGGGGATTGAATTTATTTAAAAATAAATATATTATCAATTATAGGGGTGCTACATTATCTTCTATTCATTTTGATTCATTTCATTTACCCTATTAAACATGAAGTTCCTTTTTTAAAATATCGTGGTGTTACAATCACCCCCTTAAATAAAATGTGGCCTCAAATTTTAGTTTTGATATCAATAATTATGAGTTTGAAATTTTAAAATACCCTACATGAAATATAACATCCTAAAAAATAATTAATAAAACATCCCCTTGAACATAGGGTAATGGATGCATAAATCTCATCTATAATAGAAAAAACTATGTTTCCAAATAGTAAAAGTGTAGAGACCAAATTTTTCCTTTTAAGAATCTAAAATATTTCTATATATATTTTCAATGCTAGATGTTGAGACAGAATTTCATTTTTAGGCATGGTGTGACCGAAATTATTTTTATAAAAATATAAAATATATTTTATAATTCAAGAACAATGATTCTCAAAGAACACATGATGAATCTTAAAAGGAAGCTCATATCATAAATTCGAGACCACAGTTGAGTCAGAAATGTGGTTTTCACCCTAGGTGTGACATAAAATTGGTCAGACCATGGCATTTGGACTCCTCTCTCACTGGAGGTATGTTTATTGAAATAATTAAACAATTTACTAATTAATTGTTTCATCTCAACACAATAAACAATTCAATAAAAATTCAATCCTAATCAATTATCCAGTGTTAGTCATATAATCCCAAGTACAATTATAAAACTCTACCTCCCTTATTCATTGTCGAGTCATATCAGACAATGATGAATTGTCAAACCAGATCAAATCATGATACATTAAATGCAACGGATTCCCTATATCATTGGAGGATAATTTCATCATCAACGAATGATCCATAATCAAGGCAAGAGTCATCTATTGTTAATTTTTTCATTTTTGTTAAATTAATTTAGTATATCCATCATCTTTCATGGATATGCTTTAATTTGGGGCCAATTTCATGCAACCAAGTACAGAAATAAAATAATCAATTTTTTCTAACCCTTGATTCATTTTTGTGATCCCTAGATAAGAATAATTTTCCAATTATTTTTTAAATTTTTCATTGGTGTTTTCATCCCTATTTTATATCACGTTCTACACTAATTGTATTCCCTCAATCTTGGTTCAGCCTTTTCAGGGAGTATCGAGCCTAATAGGACCCCTAGAACCATGACTGATGGGAAACAAAGCATAGATCAATGAACTAATGTTAGATATAGTATTGTTATAAGGCATGGACAGTTTTTGGTGATTTGACATTATGGAATCTGTGGGGGAATGATCAGGTACCTGTGGAATGATTGGTAAAAACACACCTAATGGACGAAGCCAATTCATAGTAAGAGATGGCTAGAATATGTGATCCATGGCTAAATCTGTAGGACTTGATTAGAACTGAAGATTGATATTTGGTGGAACAACTATACTCTATGCACAGATTGAAATACTAAAATTTTGGTGAAAACCCGATTAGAAGATGTGTATTGGGTTGAACACATGGCATGTTTCCCCCTCCACAATGTTGGATAGGGTTTGGAAAAAATAAGAATGAAACAAGGTGTAGTTATCCTCACATGTCATGTACCCAATTCCCAACTGGAAAATACATATGATGGATCACTCTATTGGGAACACATATGGAACTACACAGATTGGTACTTGGCTGTGTACCCGAGTACACGGACACAGGTTCTGATACACGATCATGGCCAATAGTACACATCTTAGTCTTAGTTAGTCTGGACACACCATGTAGTCTACCTACACAGTGTGTACTACTCCCTAGAAAGGAGACTTCTATCATATCAGGACATGAATAGGTGGAGGAGCAGGACTAAACACCATGTTGGTACCCTCACACACTATGTAAAACATGACCTACATTTAGGAAACATAAATCATCTATATATCCTTTGTTTGAACTACAATTTTGGTCCGTAAGTAACTTATCCTGAGTTTTCTTCAAAAATTAATGTGATGGTGGCCTATATTAAGGATTGTGAAAAATGATGTGGAATTAATCAGGAATGATAACTATTTAGGAAATTTCCAATGGTGGAAGTGATCCCACAAGATTACCAGGACCTTTTTCTAAGTGGAACCCTCCAGCAGGGCTGGGTAGTGGAGTTCATAGATGACCTTTCAAAGCGGTACGATTCAGAAGGGTTGGGCAGTAGAGTTTTTTTATGACCATTCTGAGTGGTACCCTCAATCAGGGAAAGGCAGTGGAGTTCATTGATTCTTTTTGAGTGGTACCATTTTGAAGGGCTGGGTAATGGAGTTACTTAATGAAAAATGAGTGGTGACCTCTAGTAGGGAGGTTTTGTGGATTTTGTTGATTCTTTCTAAGATATACCCTCTAGTGGGGTTGGGATGTGGTGTACCTCATTTATTACTGATTTGACCTGCTATTAGTGCAGGGCAGTTGAGTCCACAATGACTACTATAGTGGGAACCCCTATCCACATGGGTGTTTTTCCTCTACGGATACCATTCCAAGTTTTACCCTCTAGTAGATATGGGTAGGGGAGTTCCTCACCAAGTATAAGAGTATAACACTTCTATTTTACTAAGTCAGGGGTCCTCTACTTCAAGTTTTTGGACCCTAGATTTTGGGGAACATTGAAGATACTAGGATGACTATGACATTTACTTCTATGTAGACACGTGATATATTATAAAGCATTTATTGAATTTGGGAACAATTGGTGACTCTTATTTCTATGATAAGATATGATATGAAGATCCCCTTAATCTCAAATTTAGAATTCTTTTGATTGAGCATATATATATATATATCCTTATGTATCCACAACATGGATTTGGTTACTATCTTTCTAGGAGAGTCAATTACCCATGGGGTATGAAAGACACTTTCCATGTCTAGCTTATCATGGTTGGATGAATCTACTCTCATTTTATAAGTGGTTAAGACTTTATGGTTTGGTCATCTACTAAATTTTTTTATCCCATTTTGTTTTGATGATTTCTCTTTCACTCTCTTTTTGGGTTGATTTTTTCTCTTTCATTGTATCTTTAAAAATGTGTTCTACTACCTTTATTTCCAATTTTATATATTTCTGCTACCCCCTTCAAATTTCCGGGTTTTCTATAGGGTTTGTATATACTCACCCCTTCATGGGATTTTTCTACACATGTCGTGTCTTATACAGATGATGGATAGGTCGACCATGAATATATAGGAGCTAAGGGATACTTTCTTCTTTTGACATTGTATGGTGGTCCCATTCCATGATTTGGTAGCTGGGCTCTCTCAGCGGTTTAGTTTTGTAGTTTTTCTAGGATATGATATATTTCTAGTGGTGAGTGTATTTTTCCTTTTTAATTTTCAATTTAATACACTTTACTTTTTTGTTATCTATAGGTTCATTTAGGATTGAATTACTTGGTAAAAAAGTTTCATCTTTTACTCTTTCCTTTTTAACTTTTCCTTGAGATGGACATGTGTGTGAAAACGTGTATTAAGGAAAAGGAAAACCCAATTTAGTTATACCTTCAGAACTGGTCACCACCCCTAGCCTATAAGGCTGTCTTGGGGATGTTTTAGCTTGATCCCTAACTTGGGTTGGTTCATGAATGATTGGTATCATATAATATTCCTTTCGGGGGATTTTTTAGACTACTTCGTATAATATTATTTGGTTGGGTTTAGGGAAATAGTGTCAAAGTGTCTCAAGTGCAGCTCTCAGACCATGCAGTCCACTGACAGAGTAAGAAACTAGAGTATCCAATCACTAATACCCTAACTACATTCTTTATCACTTAGAATACTCAGACATTTCCTGTATGGATCAGTGGTACATGAATCACGTAGGACTGAGTCTTTGACTGTCCATCATGACTCAACTCCCTATTATTATTGATATATATATATAGGATCCAATAACTTTGTTACATCTTGATAAATCTCAGGATCCCTCTTTGATGAATGTCATCCAGGATTCACCTTCTAGATTATGAAGATGATCTGATCATCAATGAGGCCTTAGTTCAGAGTCCATCATGTGATCCCCTTCTTCCAAGTGGTTTGGTAGTACAACCTCCTCATATCAATTAGTATATCATTCTATAAGAGTAGCCTAGTGGAATGAACATGTTTATAACCCTCCATGATTTCAAGAACTAGAGCCTGATGAGTCTCCATAGTGAGCCTAATCCTCAAGCATCATAGGATTGGCTGGATATGGTAGTCCAAATATTCACGATTTTTGGACCTTGACAGTTCATGTGGGTGCATTGATAGCTAGCCTTTTCTACAGAGAAGCTTATAACTGGTGGACTCTCTTCAAATAGATGCATGAGGATTCAACACTCTTATGAACCAACTTCTAGTAACTTTTCTCTATAAACTACTTCCCCTATTTCTTGCTCTTAATTTTGATCTAGGAGCTACTGGATTTTTAGTATGGAGTGATGATGGGGGATGAGTATGAAATTTCATTCAAAAACCTTATTTGGTACTCTCTTGAGATGATTTTTAAGGGATAATTATGATCAAGAATGTTTTAAAAAGGAATATGCAGAGAGATCATAGCCAATTTTGTGCCCATTTCATCCCCACCATTGTCAGGGGCTAGAGAATGCACTATTTATAGACAGAATTTTTTCAAGGGGATTCCCAGTATTTGGGTCTGGAAGTGAGCATCACAGAGAAAAGTTATCTGATGCAGCTAGTAGATTCCATGCACTAGGATCTCGGTGTAGAGGACCTCCATGTGATAGGACTCAGGTTCTTGGTCATACAATATAGATACATAAAATAGAACTTTGTATTCTTAAAGGGGGTCAGTTCTTTTCTTGTAATGGGAGAGGTCACATATCAGGTGTAATTCCACCCAGACATGCTAAATAAAAAATAAATATAAAAGAGGGACCATTATGGAAGATTCAGTCATATGATCAGGGATCTCCCATGTGAGGTTATGGTGGCACCCTAAGAGTTGGATCTAGTAGAGGAGAAGAAGGGTCTATGGGTGGTAGATGATGTTATGATATCCTTCAACAACTACCACCAAGTTTCCCATGGTAAGCACAGTGAGTTGGTTTCCTGAGCCATGAAAATCTATAGGCTTTGGATGTATATGGTACTGAAGCACATGATATGGTTATATATAATATATGGGTGTCTTCTACTCTTACTTCAGTATTAGTAGACATAGGTTCTAGTCATTACATTATCTTTATACTCTTGATACGTGAGATGGAGCTCCTAGTAGATGTGCTATCCCAGAAGCTTCAACATGAGGTTCCTATAGCGAACACTTCTTCGATATATTCATCTTTTTGTAGTCTAATATATCCTTGATGGATAGAGTTTCTCATGGAAGTTTTTGTTCATAATAATGGAAACCTATGGAATCATCTTGGGTATGGATTGGTTTTCAATATTACTATCATATATTAACAATCATCGCACACAAGTCAGATGCATTTGCGTTGATGGGGTGGGATTATACTATTTTGGCTAGATTGATCTCACGGAAAGGCAATTGGGTTCCATAAGTATGTTACTGAGACCCATAATCAATAATTTAGTGTGTATATCCCATGGTGTTGTAGTATCTCTAGGAATCTAGATTCCTTTAGTTGTTGAGGATTACATGAAATTCATCCTCAATGGCATTTTGGAACTACCTCCAGGGCGGGAGATAGTTTTTTTCATTGACTTGCATCCCAAAACCACTCTAATATCTTTTCTATCATTTAAGATATCCCATAATGAGCTCCAGGAGCATCGTTTTTAGTTGGAGGACCTTTAAGATAATGTTTCCTTTAGACCCATTATGTCCCCATTGTATTCTCTAGTGTTATTCGTGAAAAAGGGGGATGGTCGATTATGGGTTTTAATGGATTATCATTGATAGAACTAGTCACAATAAAGTTAAATTACCACCCCATACCGAGGATTGAAATCCTCTTTGACCTGTTGGGTAGTTCCAGATGGTTCTTGAAGATAGATACTTGGTATTTATACAACCATTTGAGGGTTCATGAGGCTGATATTCCAATTTTGTCATTCAGAGGTTGTTATAGACAATATGAGTTCCTAGTGATTCACAATTGTGTAACAAATACCCCTACTGTGTTTTTGGATTTGATGAACTGGGTCTTCTAGTTGTTCTTGGACTAATTTTTTGTTGTCCTCATCAACAAAATATTAATCTACTCTTCATTATAGGAGGATAATGTAGAGCACAAGATGATGGTCCTAGATTTTCATCGAGAGCACCAGATTTACGGAGAACTCTCAAAATTCCATTTCTAGATACATAAGGTTCAATTTCATGGGAATGTAATTTCTGAGCATTGTTTAACCATGGATCTAGTGAAGATCAAGACTATTCTTGATTAGGATCTAACCAAGAGTGTGTCAAAGGGGTAGATTATTCCGGGTTTGGTGGGGTACTATAAGTGGTTTGTGATAGATTTATATAGACTCACAACCCCATTGAATTCCATGACAGAGAAGGGGAAGTCATTTTCATGGTCTGAGTAGTTCCAAAGAGTCTTTTATGTGTTAAGGCTGAGGCTGATTAGTGATTTAGTATTGAGACTACCATAAGAAGGCATGGATTTCGCAGTGTATTGTGATGCCTTGGGAGATGGTCTCAGCTACGTATTGATCCAACAACATGTAGTTATTTTATATGGGTAGAGGATGTTCAAAACCCATGAGAAGAACTACAAAAATGATGGCCTAGAGGAGAAAGTAGTGGTATCCATCCTAAGGATGTAGAGGCAGTGCCTTCTGGAAGAGTGCTTTATGGTTTACTCAGAGCACGAGAGTCTCTGTTACGTCTTCAAGAAGAGTGCCTTGAACCTGAGACACTGACAGCAATTGTTTTTCCAACAAGAATATGAAATTGATATAGTATATAATCTATGGAAGGGTAACTTTGTAGAATATTCCCTAAAAAAGAAGTCTGATGCTCCCTTAGTGTAAGAGGCTTCCGAGGAGTTTCCCTCCTTGTAGCTCACCCTGGTGGACGAGGAGGGTATATATTTTCTACAGTCGATGGTGTTAACTCTTCCTCTTCTTGAGAATGTGAGAGATTACCAGCTAAGATAAATTGAATATGTGGTCTTACATTATCATATATTCATAGGTGACTCCCCGTAAATATATTATAAAGGTGGGAATAACATTATCTTGTTCCAGGGGTGTACAGAGGTTCCAGTCATGTTGTTAGATGAGTTAATGTCAGATTTCAAAACTTCTCCCATAACTGTACATCCTCGTGTGATTAATATGTATATATACCTTTTGTGGTAGATTTGGTGGTCCATCATGAGATATTGTGTTGCATATTTTGTCACTATGTTCCCCACTTGTCAGTTGGTGAAGATTTAGCACCATGTTTGATAGGTTTTTTCCAACCACTTGAGATCATGGAGAGGAAATTGGATGGCATATCCATTGAATTTTTCAAAGGTAATCGGCACATATAATAGGAACATGAATCCTTATGGGTAATAGTTTTCTGACTCATGATGTTTCAACAATTTTTTTATATCATGGAGAAAAGTTTGTAGGAGTGTTTGAGGTAGTTGCAGGTAATATACATCATTATCCATCATGGGGTTACCTAAATGATTGTCTCCGATTGTGATGTGAGATTCACATCATGATTATAGAGAGAAATTTAGGCGGTATTCAGTATATAGATGGGGATAAGTACAACCTTTCACCCCTAGAATGATAGGAAGATCAATCACACTGTCAAGGTGTTAGAGGATATGTTGAGGGTGTGCATGTTAGACTTCATCTATAGATGGGAGGATCACCTTCCCATGAATGGTTTATCTTAAAACAAAAACTACCAATATATAATTGTCATGGATCATTTTTAGGCCATGTATGGGAGACTATTCATATCACCCTTATGTTGGACATAGAGTAGAAAGTCATCTCTTATGTGATCAAAGTCGGTAAAGGTAATGATGAGGAAATTCTAGATCATCTAAGAGATGATAAGGATGGACTAGACTGGGCATAAATAATCATAATATTATAAACTTAGTACCTTGGGGTTAGAGTAGGGAGACAAAATTTTCTTGAAAGTCTCCAAATGATGAGGATTGTGTATGTTCAGCCATGGGGGAATGTTATCCCATAGGTTCATCAGTTTTTTCACAATCATGCAGGGGTTGATGAGGTTTCTTAATGCCTCTTCCTACCCCATAGATGGACCAGGTGCCCAAATTCTTTCATGTGTCACGTATGAGGTGATATGGGCATGAACCCACACAGATCATCAAATAGAAAAATCTGAAAATCAAGGATGGATCCAGCATCATGAATCACCCAATGGTGGTCAAGGATTGGTAGGACAAGATCTTATGTGGGCATACCATCACCTTGGTTTACCTATTCTAGAGTCATGGGAATGTGATAGAGAGTTCTTAGGATCCATAGAGCTAAGCGAGGGTTCGATACCCTATGTTTGTTTCTTAGGTTTTACTTTTCGAGGATGAAAATATTGAATGAGGGAAAGATGTAAGGACATATTTTTTTCATTGTATGCCTTTGAAATATATCTTTATATATTTCTAGTGCAATTAAATGAGATGGATTGTAATTACAAGGCCTGGTAAAACTAGAGATAATTTTATAGAAATAAAAAATATATTTTTTATTACATCCATGAAACCTCTTCACGAAAAAATACCACTAAAATGGAAGCTCTGATGAGAAATTCAATACCACGTTTGAGTTTGTTGTTGAGTTTTTCTGGTTGGGGTCACATAAAATGGGTCAGTGTGGGATTTCTTGACTCCTTTGTCATTGGAGGTACGTTTAGTGAAATAAATAATTAACTAATTAATTAATTAATTCATTTCAATGAAATGGATAATTATATAATAATTTTGTCCAGATAAATTCTTCAATGTTAGTAACATAAACCATTCAAAGATTCTATAGATATTTCTTCCTTCTTTATTTGATAATCTCATCAGATGATGATGAAGCACCATATCATGATGCAATGAATACAACTAATTCTCTAGATTATCGGTGGATTTGATATTCATCAACGAAGGATCCATATACATGGTAGGACTCTTTAATTAGTTATTTATTCTCTTTTGGTTAAATTTATTGAGGAGATCCATCTTGGTTTTTGGATCTACACCACTCACTATCTGATTTCATGCACCTCTGTACAGAAACATATTTATTTTCAATTTTTTTCTAACCATTGATGAATGTTATTGATCGATGGACAAGAACACTTCTCCAATGATGTTTATACTAGTTTTTGTTCTTTTTTATTTCATTGTGTCGTGTTCATTACTAGTTGGACCCTTTAGTCCTGGTTCCACGTGGTCGGGGGGTATCAAGCCTCATAGGACCCCTAAAACCACAAAGGATCAATAAATAAATCACATATAGATGAACTATATTTGCACCTTGGATTTCTGTATGGAATAGTTTTTTTATTTGTTTATTATAGATCAAGTAATTGATGGTGGAGGGCATAGGTGCATGTGTAATGGATGGGGAATCCCTAATGGATGAATGAAGTCAATTTCTGTTGTGAGAATGATGGAATCTGTGACTGAGGGAAAGAACTATAATATCCTAGTAGATTCGAGGTAGGATTTATAGAGGAATGACAAGATTATATGAACTAATCATATATCTGGAATTTGGGAAAAAACCTAACTACATGTTGTGTAGTGGGATAAACACATGCTGTGTTTCCCCCTCAATGGTGACGACTATGGTTTGGAAAATCATAATGATGACATGGAATGTATTCATCCTTGTAACACTATAATAAATTTAAATATTTTAATGTTATAATAAATTTTATTTTTCTCCCTTTATATGATGCACCATGTTATTCTTACGTTACACACCACACTGAGTTTGCTTGCGTTACACGCAAGACTGGGTCTTACCGCCTTTTAATAGAGAACCTATTTTAAAACTAAATTTTGACTACTTTATAAATTGTATTGGTAAAAATTAAAAACATAATTTGGATTTGGAATGTTAAAATTAACTAATTGTGATTTTTTTTGGATTTTGTTGAGAAACATCATTTTTTGACGAATGGTGAAAATTACAAAAAATTAATACAAAAAAATCCTTTTGTTATAAATACTGATAATTGTTAAAATATATATTAAGTTGGGTTCTAAAGTAAAAATTGGCCAATTATTAATATATTAATCCAATTTAGTTCACTGGAATCATTTTTATATTTAAATTGGATATAAAAACATATTGATGTTTTGAATGTTTTTACTTTTGAAACAAGAATTCTCACCACAATTGTGGGATTAGCATTAATCTTAATTATCATACCACTGTGATTTAAATTTTGAAAATTAGATATACATGGTTTTAATATGTTTAATATTTGTGTTATGATAAGATTAACTTAATGTTTTACCAAAAAATATTACTAAAAGTTTTTTAAATTAATTACGATGATTAATGTAAAATTAAGCTTAATAGGGGATTAAACCTTAATATTAAGGTCCAAAATGACCTGTAAACTTGTCCAAAGTCCATTGGCAGAAAATAATTAGAAAATATACCTAATTAGTTATAATTTTATGGGTTAATTGAATACTATTAAATGGAAGTTCCCTATATCAATAGTTAGGTAAGGAAAAAGATAAAAGTGGATTTTTTACATTTAACATTTATAAAAATTTGAGAGATGTCAAAAAACATCATATTTTAGATTATTCATATCCTTTTGAATATAAATAGTTTATTTTTATCATAAGAATTTATCAATAATTTTTTATATTTAATATTTACATAAAATTATTAACAAATAAAATGTAGTGATTATTTAGTTAATAATTAACTAAAATAAATGTTGTTATAAATATTAAAAGTGATGTGAATTGATTTAATTGTTGTATTTATTTATTTATTTAGATGAATATATCTTTTCACATAGATAAAAAATTAATATATTTAAATTACAATGTTTTTTTGTATTTTAAATGTAAAATCTAATAAATCATGTCCAATTTGACATTATTGTTATTTTACAATAAATGATGTCTTGTTAAATGATTTAAAATTATAAAAATACATTATTTTTTAAAATTATTTTCATGTGTTAATAAATTTTAAATATGTTATATCAATTTTCCAAATAATCTTTTATAATTAGTATATTGCCCAATATACAATAAAAGAATTATTATCAGGGTCCGGGTTTAAGCACTGTTTTAGTGCATCAATGCGTTTATTTTAAAATTCATTTCAAAAAAACATGTTATTTTGATTTTAAAAATTATATATCGTATTAATAATTTTTTTCTTTATATTTAATAATATATATCTCTTTTTTATTCATAACATTAAAATTAATTAGATTATAAAACTATATTATTTAGTAAAAACCTATGTGATAAAACTGGGGAATCATAGAATTTAAGGAACCAAATTATTAAAATTTTAATATTTTTTTCAGGTGGAGGATTGAATCAAATATGATTCCCCTTTAACTCATTATTTTTTTCATTTTTTAAGAACTTTAAGAAAGTTTTGTCAGCCATTTAATGGATACCTTTTTGTATTTAAAAGAGTGACACTCCCCTCCACTATAAAAGGAATGAATTATACCCTTTCCTCACACCCCTCATACCACATTGGATCATTATAAATCTAAAAAAATAGTCTTTAAAATTCCAACCCATCTACCGAGAATCCTACATTTGGGATTTAAGAAAACCATGTAGTCTTTTTGGTACAAACCAAAAGGCATTACCTGATTAAGAAGTAACATATTCTCTTAAGATCTCTAGTTTAATTTTCATTCTCCACCACCTAAAATATCCCTTTCCAATTACAATATAAAATCAAGAGTCTCGTTAATATACTAGTACTTAGTTATGTGAATGGTTAAACCCAAACATATATAAACCTCCTTTTAATTGGTAACAAAATTTCTATTTCAGTGTACATGGAACTACTACCTCACGAAACGATGACTGTTCATTTTTCCCTTACCACCTATCATAGTGGCCATTATGGTGGAAAATATAATTATATATGTTGTCACGGCCCGTCCTCGGGGCCCATGCCTGGACTACCCCAAGCCAACCTTCCATAGGCCAGGGGCTGGCGACTAGCACCAAAGGCGAATCCCTGATAAGAAAGGGAATGCATTACCCTTAAACCTGTAACACACACCGACCGAACACAAACAGTAGTAGAAACAAGTACTAATATAGAAAAGATAGCTGTGATGAATGTAAGTGGGCCAGTACACAAACCCAATTGAACTACAAGTACAAGTAAAAAAGGAAAACAACTCCTGGATCGTCCACCAGGGAATCCTACCTGAAGGGTAGGTATAGATCTCAAACAACTCGTCCATGAGGTACATCCCGTCTAGTCCAGCTCTGAGCAGCCTCCTGTCCATCACCCTCAGACTCGAAAACTGCTAACCCTCATACGCACAGAACACAACAAGGTGCAGGCAAAGCCCATGCAGGGGTGAGTATAACAATACTCAGTAGGGGACCCCAAGACCCCCGAAAGTCTCCTAGAATCCACTAAGGATAAAACAAAGTAGTAAAATACAATCATGAAGTATCATCCATACCTAATTAGGTATATTCACATACATATACATAAGTTACCAATAATAGTACAACTTCAGCACTCGAGCCCAAGCATAACCTATTCCACAAAGGAAGTAAGTCAATCATCTCGATGATAACTAATGAAAGAAAATACTCATCTCACACAGGTATACAACTCATGAATAGGGGTAAAGATGATTAGATGTAGGCTCTAAATCATCTCCTCTGTATAACCCATGTAGGATATTGGAGTAGTATCTGTACTGTCGAACCCATGGAGGATCTCAGTATAGAAGTCATCACCGTCGAACCCACGGAGGATCCCGGTATAGTAGTCATCACTGTCAATCCCACGGAGGATCCTAGTATAGTATTGTCGTTGTCAAACCCACGGAGGATCCTGGTATAGTAGTAGGTCCACGTAGGATCCTATCATCTCAGTCGCAGCCATCCATAGGGTTTCCACACACAGTACGCTCGATTCCGGGAGGGTCCGCTCCCCTATCCAAGTGTCGATACATCAACTACCACGAAGTCTCGAGTTGATGTATCTCGTAGTTCCATCTCATCTTAAGGAACTCAATGTGATAGACGACGCGTCAATCGAACGCTCGGTCTGTGAGTTATTGGCATATCTCTTCCAGAGGCCCAGTTGATTTTTAAGTTCAAACCAACCCAGCCATACCCCAACTGCATCCAAACCTCAAGTGGGCTATGCCAAAAGAACTGTCTCGCTCTGAGATTTTCGTCGCCGTAGACAGTTTGTCGATAGGACACCCTTAGCCCGATTTATGGGCGAATAGGTGTATTCGGGTCTGACGGGTCTGGTCCGACCTGACCTGACCCAGGTCCAGACCAGGGTCCGACCCGGTCTGTGAGTCCGACCCAGTTCGAAGGGGTGGCCTGGTCCGAAGGGGCATCCCGGCCCGAAGGTACGACCTGGCATGTGGGGGCGGCCTGTCCCAAAGGAGGCCCGACCAAAAGGGTGGCACGACCCGAAGGGGTGGCCCGGCCCGACGGCCCGTGAGGCCTGGTGGAGGCCCATGTGGCCCGGCCTGGCTGGCCATGTGGCCCATCTTGGCTGGCCTTCTAGCATGGCCCAGCTAGCCCTATGTCCTGGCCTAGCTGGCCGTGTGGCCCGGCCTGGCTGGCCGCGTGGCCCGGCGGCTGGCCACGCCGCGTGGCCCAGCCAGCCAAGTCGTGGGGGTGGGGGTGGGGGGGGGGGGGGGGTCCCCCTTTGTTCGTAATGGCCGGTGCATGGCGTCAACCCCTGTAACCGCGGGACCCGATGAGTCCTGCCTCTATAGCACACAACGACGACTGGATCAGCTGGCCGCCCTCCCCTTTCCAACGCGGCCTTAGGCCACAGGTCTTCTCTGGCGTAGCATGACGACACCACACCCCTACACTATTGTCGCGGCCCGCCTTAGCCACGGTCTTGCACCACCAGCATGGCGCGACGGTGCCGCATCCCTCCGCCGCGGCCTGCCTTGGTCACGACCCATTGTGGTCACAGCTCTCCTCTGCATAGCATGGTGGTGTTGTGCCGTCTTGGTGACTCAGCGGCCTTTGCACCACCGGTTTCTTTCACGGCCGGCCCGTCGTCGACCGCAATTGTTCGTCGCGGTCCGTTCCTCCATTGTCAACAAGCAAGATCAACCCAAAGGGGAGGGCCGACCGTGTTGGTGGGGTCCGAACCCCCCCCCCCCCATGTTATGTTGATAACATTATGCATAATGAATACATAAAAATTAACGACATAGAACGGAAAAAAAACAACTCAAATCCCCCTACCTCGTTTCGATGAACGTTGACGATGTCCCGGGAATAGGCGGTGTTGATTCGTTGATGTCAGAAGTGTCCGAGGAAGAATCTTCGTCGGTGTTCTTCACGGGTGGCCCCTTCTCTTTTGTCTTGGTCGAAGATCGAAGATAGAGTTCATCGTTCTTCGGTGGAAAGGGAGTGTTCTTCGTTGGAAAATGTCATTGTCCAAGAACTGCTACTCTCCCTAATTCTCCCAACAAAAAATTATGCCAACCAAAAATAAAATAAAAACTTATCACTTATTTCAATGGTTGGCATGAATTTCAAAAATATTTAATTAATTAATTTCAATGGATTAATTAATTAACTGTGAGGGAGTTGGCACATTAAAACAAAGGGGGAAGTTCAAAGGGTTCCACCACATAAATGGGGGGTTAAAGGGGGTTTAAGCTCATGGGGCCCCCACCAAATAATATCCTCCCAAGGGAGGTTATGTACGTGTGGGTCCCACCACAATAACCTTTAATGGGAGGTTAGGGTGTCGTGGCCCCCACCACCAACCTCCACTTGGAGGATTAATCCGCCACAAAAATAAAAATAAGTTACACTCATTTTTATTTAGTTTTATTTAGAAACCCCAAAAATTAACTTCCATTCTCGTTAGAACGAAACTGTGGTGAAGGTCTCCTTATGAAAATACTAGCGCTGCGATTTCAACGATGCCCTCAGATTTTAATTATGAGAATCGGTTCATAAGATATAAAATATCGCTCGTACGTTTACTGAACGTACCCGAAACAAACTTCAGAAATTGAATCTGGGCACACCGGGCCTCAGAATCAAGCATCGTTAGAAACTGTGGACTCGTAAAATTCCCATGTATTTAAGAAAAAAAATCCACGGAATTTCCGAGTCTTTATATTCTCCCCACCTCACGGCTTTACGTCACTGTAAGCTACAACTCATGCCAAGGAAACAAATGGGGGTGCTGAGTATGCATCTGAACCTCCCACTCCCATGTGCTCTCCTGGAGGTTCCTGTGCTGCCAGCGAACGCGCACTAGTGGTATCGACCATCCACATAGAACCCTCTTCTGTCGATCCCCAATATCCACTGGAACCTCCATGAATGTATCCCCGTCATCGACGTCCATCTCCTCGTGATCAATGATGTGGGACAGGTTGTGCACGTATCTACTCAGCTGAGATACGTGGAAGACGTTGTGCATCTGGTGCAACTGAGGTGGAAGAGCCAAGCGATAAGCCACCTCACCTACTCTACTGAGGACCTATAAAGTTCTAATGAATCACGGAGACAACTTCCCACCTCTCCCAAATCCCCATAGACCTCGTCGAGGTGAGACCCATAAAAAGATGTTTTCACCATCATCGAACTCCAGAGGTCTCCATCTCCTATCAGCATAGGATTTCTGCCTGCTCTATGCAGTATTTGTCCGCTCCTAGATGATCTGAAACTTCTCCATCTTAGCCTGCACCATATCTACTCCCATAAGTTCTGACTCCCCTGGGTCAATCCAGCACAGAGGCGATCTACAGGGTCGGCTGTAAAGTGCGTCGAAAGGTGCCATCCCAATGGTGGAGTGGTAGCTATTGTTATACGAAAACTATACCAAGGGTAAATGATCCTCCCAGCTATGACCTAAGTCGAGGAAGCATGCACATAACATGTCCTTGAGAGTCTGAATGGCTCTCTCAGTCTGACCATCTTTCTGAGGATAGAAGGCGGTGCTCAAACGTAGCTACATCCAGAAATCCTCCTGCAACCCTTCTATAGTCGAGAAGTGAAGCGTGTGTCACGGTCAGAGACAATATAAGAATGTAATTCATGAAAATGTACTATCTCATGCACATAGAGGAATCTAAATATCTCTATTGAACCCTGATCTCTAATCGGTAGAAGTGGGCTGACATGGTGAGTCAGTTGAAAATCACCCAGATAAATTCGTGTCCACTGGATGTACATGGAATTATCATCAAGAAATCCATGGATATTCCATCCCACTTCAACTCTTGGACCTCTAAGGTCTGAACCAAGCCTGTTGGTACCTGGGTCTCCACCTTCACATGCTGACAAGTGAGGTATCACAAGAAAAACTCTGTTACTACCTTCTTCATACGTGGCCACCAATTCTATTGTCGAAGGTCTTGATACATCTTTTCCACTCATTTATATACCTCTAAAGGAGATGTGTAGAACTCCCGCAACACTTCCTCTTGAAGTGCAATCAGCACCATGGTACATCCTCTTAAGAGAATGACGTGCTCTCCACCTTCAGAAAATCCATCAGGTGCCTGCCCTGTGGATATCTGAACATGTCGCATCTCACAGTCAACTTCCCCATGCTGCACCTCCCTGAATCTCTGAATAAGTGGAGGTGTAACTGTAAGAGACTGCAGAAAGGATGCTCCATCCTGATCAACAAAGGATATCTGCAACGCAGCCAGCTGCTCGGTCGCCTCCCCTAGCAGCTGAATGCCTGATCTCCTACTGAGAGAATCTACTACAAAGTTTCCCTTCCCAGGAGTATAGACTATCTCGAAGTCATAGTCCTGTATGAACTCAAGCCAATGTCGTTGTCTCAGGTTCAGGTCCTTCTGTGAGAAGATGTACCTGAGACTCTGGTGGTTTGAGTAGACTTTAAAATGTTCGCCCATCAGATAGTGCTTCCACATCTTCAAGGAGAAAACCACTGCTGCTAACTCCAGGTCATGGGTAGCATAGTTCTTCTCATGTTGTCTCAACTATCGAGAACCATATGCAATAAATTCTCGCTTCTGCATTAGCACACACCCGAGTCCGGTCCCTGATTCTTCACAGTAAACTATGTACCCAACGCCCTCCAATGGTACCCTCGAGATGGGTGCAATATTCAACCTCTGCCTCAACTCTTGAATGCTTTTCTGGCATCTCTCTAACCACACGAAGGTTTGACCCTTCTTCGTCAATGCTGAAATTGGTGTTGAAACTCTGGAGAAGTCTGGCACAAATCTCTGATAGTACCCAACCAGTCCCATAAAACTCCGTACCTCTGTCACACTCCTGGGTGGCTCCCAAGCAAGCACTGCCTCGATCTTCGTTGGATCCACTGCAACTCCAGCCTCTGAGATGACATGTCCCAGAAAGTGTACCTCTTGGATCCTGAACTGGAACTTCGAGAGCTTAGCATAAAGTTGGTGCTCTCAGAGTGTGTCCAGTATTACCATAAAATGGTAGGCATGCTCCTCCTCGGTAATCAAGTAGATTAGTATGTTGTAGATGAAGAATACGACAAAGCGATCGAGGTAAGGATGGAATATCATGTTCATCAGACTCATGAACACTACTGGAGTGTTGGTTAAGACGAAGAGCATAACCAAGAACTTGTAGTGGCCATACCGACATCTGAAGGATGTCTTCTGCACATCCTCATCTTTTACTCGGATCTGGTGATAGCCCGACCTAAGATCTATTTTCAAGAATCAACGTTCTCCCTTCAGCTGGTCAAAGAGGTCGTCAATCCTCAAGAGTGGGTACTTTTTCTTCACAGTCACCTTGTTCAGGCGCTGATAATCAAATCACAATCGCAAGCTCCCATCCGCATTGTTGGAGAACAAAATCAGGGATGCCCAGGGTGAAACATTGGGTCAGATAAATCCATTCCCCTGAAATTCCTCCAGCTGTACCCGCATCTCACAAAGCTCGGAGGGAGCCATCCGATATGCTGGAGTAGATATCGGTGTCGTCCCGGGGTCCAGGTCAATGTAGAGGTCCACCTATCTACCAAGAGGTAGTCCAGGAACATCATTAGGGAAAGCATCTGCGTACTGATCCACCACAACAGGAAAACTTGGACTCAGCACATCAACCACTCCGAGAATGAGGCTTGCCAACTGATGTGTGATTGGATTCCCCCTCCTCTGGGTAAGTCCATCCTGCACTGCAAAGGCTCCCTTATCGCCGGTGAAGGTAAACCTCATCCTATCCTCACGGACACACTACACTTTCTACCTAATACAGTCAATCTGCGCATGAATAGTAGATAACCAGTCCATACCCAAGATGATGTCGTAAGGCCTTGATGCCACTATGAGGAGATCCTAGTTGAAGCTCTCGCCTCCTAGAGTAAGATCACACTACTGGCACCAGTGCGTAATCATCAATTCTGCTCCCGTAAGAGTATCTAGTCATAAGGATCGATTCAACAGCTCCGCCAGAATCTCTGAGCTCCGAATGAGGGCAGTAGAAATAAAAGAATGACTCGGACCTCTGTCTATAAGTACTACATTAAGGGTGGAGTAGACACATATAGTACCTAGAATTATATTAGGTGGTTCGTGTTCATAGGCCTCGACTGCCTGGAGCTAAGCCCACCCCTGTCTTCCAGCTCCCTATGGTCAGGGTGGACCTCCTGGTGGTGGTGGTGGTGGTGGTGGTAGGGCCTCAAAACACTGTCCACCAGCTGTTGCTCGGCCAGCTCCTCTTCCACGTCCTCCTTCTCTCGGCATACCACCACGGTCAAACCTCTGCATCTTCCTGGGAGGTCCCTCTAATGTCTTATGCTCATATGCATGGTGGTTCATCCAGTCTCAAGCAATGTGACCCTACCCGCCGCATGCATAGCACTGCTTGCTCCAGGTATGAAAATCTCAATCTCGTGTGCCCCGCAAAACAGAACCTGTATCCTGGGGTCGCCCACCTGATGGCCTGGTCCGCTTGGACCTCTCTGACATCTATCTACTAACAACTGCATAAGACTCTTCTACGTGTCGCCCTGTGGCGGGCCTCGCTGCTGGTGGGTGATTTGCAAAAATACTCTCCACAAGAAGGGCTTGCTTCATCACCCCGCCTGCGTCGGGATGCTGAGGGATATCGTTGAAGCCATGATCGCATGCCTGATTCCCTGCTCGAAGGTCTGCGCCGTGAAGAATGGGTCATGTACCATATTCGTGGAGTAGCTCAAGAGGTCGGTGAACCTCGCTGAGTACCGAGCTACCGTCATGCTACCCTGCTATAGATGCAATAACTCATGGATCCACACCGCAAGAAGGGTGGATGGAAAAAACTCTGACTGGAAGAGACTCTCGAAGTCTACCCAGAGTAATGATGCATCATCATTAACCTAGAGCATCAGGCTCCACCATCTTCCAGATGCTGTATGCAGAAGACTCATGCCAAGGATCACCATGAGGTCTGTTGGTGTCCCTACCAATCTGAAAACTCTCACAACAGCCTCCAGCCAATCCTCAACTGCTTGGGGGTCCGTCTCTCCCATGAACCTGGGCATCCTCTTGCGCTAGAACTCGTTCAATGCACTCAGACAATGTGCACTCTCTAATGCTAGATCTGGTGGTATCGGTGGCCCAGTGAGTGGCGGTACCGCTGCTACCTCCGCTCTAATGGGGCCCTGCACCAAGGCCTTGTCACTCGGTGGGATACCATCTTGTACAAAACTCAGAACCCTAGCTCGCTGCCTATGTGGGGCCATCCTAAAAAAACAGGTGCTCCATGGTCAAAACAATATACTTGGTGAGCTGACACAAAGTAATCGTGAAGAAAAATTTTCAAAGGAAACACACACACAATCAGCGTTTTCGCGCACTAAGTCGGAAATCAGAAGTTAGAGTCCTAGTGTATGGATACGTCCGCCATCACACCAACATCGGTTTCTGTAAACTAATAACCACACCCAAAACACATAACACTATAGCTATTAAAAGAAACAGAGTACAAGTTCTATAGTACAACCAACTCCTATGATACCAATTTGTCATGACCCGTCCTCAGGGCCAGTGCCGTGACTACCCAAAGCCCGCCTCCCATAGGCCAGGGGCTGGCGACTAGCACCAAAGGGGAATCCCTGATAAGAAAGTTAAGGCATTTCCTTTAAACCTATAACACATACAGACCGAACGCATGCAGTATTAGCAAAAAGTACTAATATAGAAAAGATAAGAGTGCTGAAAGTAAGTGGGCCAGTATAAAAACCCAATTGTACTACAAGTACAATTAAAAGGGGAAAACAGCTCCTGGATCATCCACCGGGAAGACCTAGCTGAAGGGTGGGTACAGATCATGAACAACTCATCCCTGAGGTACATCCCATCTAGTCCATCTCTGAGCAGCCTCCCATCCGTCACCCTTAGCCTCAATCATTGTTGACCGTCGTATAGACATACCACAACAAGGTGGGGTGAGTATAACAATACTCATTAGGGGACCCCTATACCCCTGAAGGTCTCCCAGAATTCACTAATGATAAACCAAATTAGTAAGATAAAATCATGAAGTATCATCCATACCTACTTAGGTATATGCCCATACATATACATAAGTTACCAATCACAGTCTGACTCCAACACTCGAGCCCAAGCACAACCCATTCCACATAGGAAGTAAAGTCAATCAACTCGATGATAACAACTGAAAAAAAAGTCTCAGCTCACACAGGTATACAACTCATGAAGAGGGGAAGGGATGATTAGATGTAGCCTCTAAATCATCTCCTCTGTCGAACCCATGCAGGAACCTCGAACAGTATCTGCGTTGTTGAACCCATGGAGGATCCTGGTACAGAAGTCATCGTTGTCAAAATCACTGAGGATCCCAGTATAGTAGTCATCACTGTCAAACCCACGAAGGATCCTGGTATAGTATCATCACTTTCGAACCCACGGAGGATCCTATTACAGTAGTAGGCCCGTGTGGGATCCTATCATCTCAGTCGCAGCCAGCCATAGGGTTTCCACACACAGTACGCTCGATTCCAAGAGGGTCCTCTCCTTGAGCCAAGTGTCAATACATCAACTACCATGAAGTCTCATGTTGATGTATCCCATAGTTCTGTATCATCATAAAGAACTCAACCAGAGAGGCGACACATCAATCGGGCACCTGGTCTATGAGTTATTGGCATTTTAGTTCCAGGGGCCCGGTTGGATTTTCGGTTAATCCAACCCGGCTATATCCCAACTGCGTTCAAACCTAATGTGGGGTGTGCCAAAAGAATCGTCTCTCTCTAAGATTTCCGTCTCCATAGACGGTTTGTCTATAGGACACTCATAGCCCGAGTTATGGGTGAATAGGTGTATTCGGGTCTGACCGGTCCGGGTCCGGTCTGACCCGACCTGACCAGGGTCTGGACCAGGGTCTGACCCGGTACAAAGGGGTGGCCCGGTCCGAAGGGGCGGCCCGACCCGAAGGTACGATCTGGCCCGTGGAGGTAGCCCATCCTGAAGGCGGTCTGGACCGAAGGGTGGCCCGACCCGAAGGGGTAGCCCGGCCCGACGGCCTACGAGGCTTGGAGGCGGCCCACATGGCCCGGCCCGACTGGTCGTGGGGCCTATCCCGACTGGCCACGGGGCTTGGCGGTTGGCCATGCGGCATGGCCGACTAGCATTGGGGCCCGACCGGTTAGTCGCGGCTGCCGGGCTGCAGGGCCCGGCTGGCCATGCCGAGTGGCCCGACTGGCCACACCATGGGGGGGTGTCGTCCCCTCCCCCCCCCCCTTTGTGAATAATGGCCGGAACATGGCGCCCGCCCCTGTAACTGTGAGACCCTGGTCCCACCTATGTAGAATGCACCGGCGACCGGCTCAGCTGGCCACCCTCCCCTGTCCACCGTGGCCTTAGGCCGTGGGTCTTCTCCAGCACGGCGCGGCTGCGTCGCGCCCCTGCTCTCCCGCCGCGGCCTGCCCTGGCCGTAGTCCTGCACCACCGGGGCGGCGCGACGGCGCCGCGCACCTCCGCCACGGCTCATTGTGGCCACGGCTCTCTTCCGCATAGTGAGGTGGTGTCGCGCCCTCTTCGTGACCCAACGGCCTTTGCACCGCCAGTTTCTTTGGCGGTCGGCCCGTCACCGGCCACCGTTGTTCTCCATGGTCCGTTCCTCCATCGTCAACAAACACGATAAACCCAAGGGCGAGGGTCGGCTATATTGGTGCGGTCCGAACCCCCCCATGTTATTCCAATAACATTCGGCATAAAAAATACCAAAATATTAACGACGTTGAATGGAAGCAAAACAATTGAAATCACCCAACCTCGTTTCGATGAATGTTGACGAAGTCGCGGGAAACGGTGGAATCGATTCGTTGGCGTTGGAAACGTTCGAGGAAGAAGCTTCATTGGTGTTCATTGTGGGTGGCCCCTTCTTTTTTGTCTTGGTCGAAGATCAAAGATGGAGTTCACCGTTCTTCGGTGGAAAGTGGGCTTTCTTCATTGGAAAATGTCATTCTCCTAGAACTCCTCCTCTCCTTAATTCTACCGACAAGAAATTATGCCAACCAAAAATAAAATAATAGCTTATCACTTATTTAAATGGTTGGAATGAATTTCAAAAGGATTCAATTGATTAATTTCAAGGGATTAATTAATTAATTGTATAGGATTTGGCACATTAAAACAAAGGGGGAAGTTCAAAGGGTTCCACCACATAAATGGGGGGTTAAAGAGAGTTTAAGCTCATGGGGTCCCCCCCTAATAATATCCTCCCAAGGGAGGTTATGTGTGGGTGGGCCCCACCACCATAACCTCTCATGGGAGGTTAGGGTGTCATGGCCCCACCACCAACCTCCACTTGGAGGATTAATCCGCCACAAAAATAAAAATAAGTTACACTCATTTTTATTTAATTTTATTTAGAAACCCCAAAAATTAACTTCCATTCTTGTTAGTACACAACTACGGTGAAGGTATCCTTAAGAGAATACCAGTGCTGTGAGTTCAACGGTGCCCTCATATTTCAATTCCAAGCATCGATTCAAAAGATAAAAAATCATGCCCGTATGTTTACTGAACGTACCCGAACAAAACTTCATAAATTTATTCCGGACACACCGGGCCTCATAATCAAGCGCCGTCAGAAACTACGGACTCGTAAAAATACCATTTATTTAAGAAAAAATTTTCCACCAAATTTTAGGGTCTTTACTTATGATATTTATAATTTCCTTTATATTATTAAATTTATATTTAGATCATATCTTTATTCATTACGCCTTGTGTAAATATGATAATTTAATTTGAGAAGTGTGGACTACTACCCCCTCAAAGCGACATGACTCCTTTATACCTTATATGGAAGATATAAAGGATAATTTTTATAAACCTGTGTAACATATATATAATATATATGATTATGAATTATAATTTACATATTTATAATTTATTATTCATTCCTTTAATACAAAAAATAAAATGGAAGTATCATTAATGTGTACGTACGGCCTACTGTCTCCATGAATGGTGCGCTTTATTTCTAATCTCCAAATATAATGGATTACTATAAATACATATATATAGATTTTATTTGAAAATTAATACATGTTAAAAATCTTGATAAGATTAAACCATGAACTAATTAATGATAACTACAAATAAAAAGTTAATACTTAGTCGAGAAAACTAGGAAATTAACACCAAAAATAGTGAAATTAATGAAATAAAGTTCACAAACAGGTAATAAAATATCTTAAGAAATTAATATATGATATTAAAAATATGATTATGGTTTTTTTATAAGTTAGTATCTTATTTTAAACCACTATACAAGAGAATAAATACCACACAACAAAATAAGGTTAATGTGATGGAATTTCGTCTCAATTGACATTCCATTGAGACTTATTTGTTATTATGCACCAATTCACTTTTGTATAGTTTATATATTGGATTTTAATATATTATATCATTAATATCCTTATTCTCATGGTATTATAGTTTCATTTATTTCATGGGTAATTATTATTTACATTTTTCAATGTTGTATGGGACATATTGTAATGTTTAAATATAATTTTCATCAAGAATGTTTTAATGTCAAGAACACTTGTTTAACATATCCCCTTATAAGGAATTAATGATAAATCCATATTATTTTTTCAATATTGATATTTTTAATATAAAATTATTTATTTGATATATGATAAATGATTTTTACATGAAATAAACGAGTTGAGGACAATTAAAGGTAAGCTCTACAGGATGGGGACCAGTTAATGAAAGCCCCATGATTCATTAGTAGTCTAATGATATGAAATATTTGGCCAAAGTAGATGGTATTTTACTTGATAACTAAACCGCCTTGTGAGAGGTCATGAGGGTACTGGTTCCATGTTCCTAGGAAACATGGAATCCAATAATTATGCATTTCCTAATTTATATTTAGTTATTATTTATCCAGTATATTTTGTGTCCATATATATATGGAAATATTTTATTCTAAATTTATTGATTTAGATGGATTGTGTTTTGGTTTCATACTTTACATATTGATATTGAATTATCTATTTATATTAATGGCATGTGTTATTAGTTATTTACATTTCCATATTAACTTATACCTAAGGAATCATTATTTATTACTCTTTACTTACCCTTACATAGAATTTGAGCTCACCCTTATTGTGTTTCTTTCCCCATGTTATGAAGAAGAAGGATTTGAATAAGTGTTCAAGGATGCAGTTTATTTCATAGTATTATGTTTCAAGTTTGTATTTTATATTTCTCAATGTATTATGGGTATCATGTATGTAATATGGATTTCTAATACAACTAAAAGAATGGTCCTATGGGATTTGTTTCCTTGTAAACATGATAATTCAATAAAATAAAAAATTGGCTTCGGGCTTCTGGGGTTAGGGAATTATGGTTGGTATAAAAGGATTTTTAGTAGAAACATTGGAAACTAGATTTTAAAAACAAAGATTATAGAGGGAAACCCTATGTTATACATTAAGGATAAGTATACAAGAACATCCTATAATTTTGGTAAGGTAATGATTATGTTGGTATTATGACCAATACATCCCTATCTGGATACAGCAAGTGGAAGTAGTTCTAGCATAGATATACCTAGGAGTAATAACTTTAACAAGGTGTTTCACTATTTTCTTAGGGTATCCTGGTACATGAAAATGTGCCTTACTTCACACTTATCATGACAATCGAATGGGGTATGCTTAGTATAAATCGCATTTTATATACATACCACTATGAATGAGTTGAATGTAATAATTTCCCCATGTAATCAAAGATTATCATTATAGGATTCACGATGCATAAATTTATGTGTTATACTATACATCAAATTATACCGTGTGTTATTATTTAATCCATTATATGTCATTGTTTACAAATGGTGCTCAGTAGATCGAATGGAAACCTCATCATTTCATGTAATACAAAGAGTAAAAAGGGTTTAATAATTCATGGTCTTAATACAATATTTCCATTGGAAATAGTCTCCCAAACATTCTCATCATACGAGCACATAGTATCATGTGATAATGATATGGGTAAATAATTTTAAAAGTACTATGTCTTTGATTGAAAATAAGAAAATAAGAGGCCATTTGAGCTCCATTAAAAGAGAATCCATCAATGATGATGGAGCGAAATAAGGATTTTTCAACATGTGATAATAGTGTCAAAAAACACTTTGAAAATTAATGAGATTTTGTTATAAGTTTGGATAAAAAGGAAACCATTTTCGTGATTGAATGGGAAGAAACGGGTTTCCAATGTAAAATGCTTCAATGCAAGGAGATAGGACACTATGTGAATCAGTGTCCTAGGCATCGAAAGAATATACCCCAGATGATGTTATTAGATAATTTTAATGTTATTATAATATCATGGATGAAAATAAAATATTCATATTCATATTCAATAATTATGTAATTTGAATTTTTTTATCGGCAATGTACTGGTAATAAGGATTATGGAATATATGAGGATTGTACTACAATAATTTTCTTTAATGATTTTAGGTCATGTGATGAATGGTACCACGAATAGTTAATAAGTAAAAAAGTTAATCATATCAGAAAACCCATTATCAAAGGAAAAAAACATTCAATATGTTATTGAAATTTAGATAATGGTGATGAATTTATTTATTTAGATAAGGTTTGACTACCGTGGAATGAATAATGACTTGTCGACAAGGGGTATATGATATAATTGTGGGAGTTTACAACACTTTTGGATATAAGGAATATATCCATTAACATGTTTATTTTATAAGGAATATGGAAGTATGAATTCTTACAATAATGTTTTATTGCAATTTTAATTATTAACATAATTCAAGAGGATATATGATGATGTTATTAACATCTTTTGAATGTGAAAATTTAGATGTTTTCATGTTGATTAAAGTCTAAGGATAAATTTAGTGACATTATTTATGAAGTATTGGATTATAATCATTTCGAAGATATAAACATTTATGAAATGGTTTATGTTGAACTTTGAATCTATTTTTGGTGATTAATATATTACATCACTATATGAATAATCTTTTTCTATGAGATTAAGTAGAAATAGTTAATAGCATGAACAAAGGAGACAAATGTGCTTATTTAAACGTACCAAGTAATTATATTTTCTTATATTCACAGTGAGAGAAATAATTTCTCAACTTTAAGAAAATGAAGATCAGGAAACTGAAAATTTTGACCTATTACTTTCATTTCTAATGAATCAAATGGCCCTTAGATCATCACATATTTAGGGAATTCTGATTATTAACATTATCCTAACCATGTTTTCTAGCACTCTCCATCAAAACATGATTTTTAGGTTTTTCCTCTCTATCCATGTTTCTAGTTCCAACAAATGTTATCCTACAATTTAACCAAGTTAAATGACCATTGCAAAATTCCATTCCCTCTTATTAAGAATGTGTTCTATTAGCCCTATTTTTCCTGTTGGTTCTTCATAAAAATTATTTTAAAATATCAATTTGATGATTACTAAGATCATGTTTAAATTACAAGGAGGAAATTTAATTAATGTGGGGGGGGGATTTGACACAAAAATAAATTATAATATTTTCATGTTAGAATAAATATTATTTTTTATCTCTTTATATGCAACACCATGTTAATATTACGTTACAAACCACATGGAGTTACCTTTTGTTACATACAAGACAAGGTCTTACGACCTTTTTAGGGAGCACTTATTTTAAAAATGAGTTTTTAAAATTTCATAAATTTTAAAATTCAAAACAAACATCATTTTTGGATTCCAAATTTTGAAATTTTCATAGGGTGAATTTTTTGGATTTTTCTGAGAAACATCCTTTTTCTATGAATAGTGAAAATTACAGAAATTTAGTTAAAAACAACCATTTCATTTAAATAATTATTAATGTTCAATTATATATTTTGTTTGTTTTTAAGGTAATAATGGATAATTTATGAACATATTAGTCAAATTTAGTACATTAGAATAATTTTTAAATTTAAATTATACATAATAACTGATTGATCTTTTGAACGTTTTTACTTTAAAAACCATCATCCTCACAACAACTATGGGAATAACATTAATCTTAATTTTTCCACTTCTATAATTTTAATTTTGAAAATTCTAAATAAGTCATTCTAAAAAGTAATTTTTTTTCCAATAATATCAACTTATTTTCTTGACCAGAGAAGATTAGTGAATGCGATTAAAATTAATTATAGCGATTAAGGTAAAATTAAGCTTAATAAGGGACTAAACATTAATAATAATAGAAAAATTTACCTAAAAACTTTTCCAAAATCCATTTGATACCAATACTTAGACCATATGCCCAATTTATTTGGAATTTTTTGGTTTACTATGATATTATTAAATGGATGTTCTCTATATAAAAGTTAAGAAAAGAAAAATACAAAAAGTAAGCATTCTATATGTTTAACATTTATATAAATTTTAGATATACAAAAAATATAATATTTTCATTTGTACATATCATTTTTAAATAAAAATAAATTTTTATCATATTAATTTAGCATTAATTTTTAGAGATGGTTTAGTTACATAAAATTATTAAAAAAATCCAATGTATTGATCAATTAATTAATAAATAACTAATATAAATGATACTATAAATATTAAAAGTGATGGGAATTGATTTAATTATTGTATTTATTTGTTAATTTAAAATAATATATCATGTTACATAGATTTAAATTAACATATTTTAATTACAATATTATTTTATATTTTAAAATTAAACTTAATTAAATAATGTCAAAATTTACATTATTGTTATTTTACAGTAAATGATATATTTGTAAATGATTTAAAATTAATAAAATTAACATATTTTGAGAATTTATTTTTAAGTGTTATTAAATATGAAATATGGTCTATTAATGGTCCAATATATATTTTATAGTTAACAAATTGACCCATTTACTATAAAAACCTTATTAACATGGTACTGGTTTATGAAGTTTTTTAGTGTGTCACATGCACTTGTTTTAAAATTAATTTCCAAAACACAAGGTATTTTTATTTTATAAATTATATATCATAATAATAATTAATTTTATATATATTATTTAACAAATATCACTTATCTTATTCATTATGGTTATAATTAATTAGATTAGAAAACTAGATGCTTTACTAAAAACCCTAATGATAAAATTGGGGAATCATATAAATTAAAAAACAATGTTACTAAAGTTCTCATATATTGTGTGGTGAAAGATTTAGTCAGACATGAATCCACTTTACTCCATTAGTTTTCAATTTTCTAGGAACCTTATGTAAGGTAGACCAGTCATTTAATGAATACCCTTGGGTATTTACAAGAGTGACACTCCACCTCCACTATAAAAATACAAGCACTCTACCCCTTCATCACAACTCTCAAGACACATTGGATCATCCGGAATCGGTTCAAATATTCTTCCAAAATCCCTCCTCTTGACCTATGATCCACCATTTGGGAATCAAACCAATGAGTCTTTTGGGAATAAATCTAAAGGAGTTACCCGATTGAGAGGAAATGTCTTTTCTAAAGACCTCTATTTTCACTTTGATTATATACCCCCTAAAATGTCGTTATTATATTATTATATAATGATACTAGTATCCTAAGGAATGTTTTATGTAAATGGTTTGACCTAAACATACACACACCATCATCTAATGGGTGATGAACATATTGTTTTTGTGTACATCAAACTAAAGCTTACAAAATGATGATTGCTCATTTTTCCTTACTACCTATCATAGTGGCCATTATGATGGACAATCTATTTATATATTTTATATATTATATTTGTAATTTAATTATTATTATGTATTTTTTATTTATAACATACCATTATTCCTTTCATCTTGTGTAAATATGATCATTTTGTTTGAGGAAGTGTGGACTACCGCCCCCTCAAATCTATATGACTCATTCATAACATACATGAAATTTATAAAGGATGGTGTTAATAAACCTATGTAACATATATAACATAGATTTATTATTGAATTATAATATACACATGTATCATTTTTTTATTCTTTCCATTGAACAATAAAATGTAAGTAGCGTTCATGCATACATATGGACTATCGTCTCCATGAGCGGTGCACATAATTTCTAATCTCCAAATATAATGGACTACTATAAATACATATATTCTAATTAAATATAAAAATTAATCGATGGTATACATTCTTTATATGACGGAACTTTTATTTAATTAATGATAACAACAAATAACAATTAAAAACTTACTCAAGCAAACTAGGAAATTAACACCCAAAGAGTGAAATTAATGAAAGAATGGTAAAAAATATGGAGTAAAATATTATAAAGAATTAATATATGATATTATTAACATTATTATGGTCCTGGTATATGTTATTAAGATATTTTAAACCACTACACAGTATGATAGAGACCAAAAAACAAAAGTAAGGTTAATTTAGTAGATTTCCTTATCAATTGACATTCTATTAAGGATTATTTGTTATCATGCAACAATTAACATTTATTTGGTGTATATACATTCATTTAATATTCAATGTCATTAATATAATTTTTCTCATGATATTATATGTTTCATTTAATTCATGGGGAATTATTATTTAAAGGTTTCAGTGCGGTGTCGGACACGTTGAAATGTTTGAGTATAATTTTTCATCATGACGGTTTTAATGTCAATAACCCATGTTGTTACTTATCCTTAACTAAGATGTTTTTGATAAATTAGAATTTATTATTAAATATTGATATTTTATAAATAAATTATTCATTTATATATAATTAATTATTTCTAGATTAAATACATGGGTTGGGGACCATTAAAAGTAATGCCTAAGGGTTCAGGATGGTTAATGAAAGCCCCTCAATGAATCAGTAGTCTCATTAGATGAAATAGTTGGCCAAATTAGATGGGTTTTTACCCAATAGATAAACTATATTGTGAAAAGAATTTATGGTACTGGTTCTATGTATCTAGAAAACATTGTGTCCAATAATTAATCATTTATTCCATTTAGATTTAGTTATTATTTATTCGTGAGAATTTACATCGACATATATATATATATATGGATACATTTTATTCTCAATTTATTGATTTAGATGGCATGACATTCAGTTTATTACATTTCATATTGATGTTGCCTTATATTGTTATTCGAATGGTATGTGTTATCAGTTATTTAACTTTCCATGTTAACTTATTTCATGTTATTAATTATCATTTCAAAATTAAATACACTTACTGAGAATTTGATCTCACCCTTATTAAGTTTCATTCCCTAGGTTATGAAGAAGAAATATTTGAATAATCATTTGAGGATGCATTTTATTAAATTTTATTAGGTATCATGCTTTTATTTTATTTTTACTAAAGTATTATGGGTATATTTTATGTAATATCTATTTTCAATACTGCTAAAAGAATGGTCCTTTGAGTTTTTCCCTTCTAAACATCCAATGTAAAAAAATAATGCACTTGATTTAGGCTTCTGGGGACAGAAAATTACACTCCTCACACATTTTGTACCACTTTGTAGGTTGTAAAACCCTTTTGATGAATCATATGAGAGGAAAATCATATGGAATTACATGTATTGGTACATATTTATGTACTAGAGTACATGGACATGGGGTATGGTTCATGGACATGGCCTGCACAACACAACCTGGTCTGAGTTATTATGGAACTGTTATGTAGTCCACCTACATGACATGTAATACTACATGGTATGGATCTGTGTTCTATCCAAGATGTGGAGGGGAATGACCTGCCATGTGTTTCCCCTCACATGTTGTGTACCCCTTTACATCCTTTTGAGTGAAAATAAATTTGTTGTATCTCTTTGTTTTGAAATCAAATTTTGTCATGTGAGTATCATATCCTATGTTTCTTCCACATAGAGCATGATGTTTCAATATGTTATGGATTATTATATATTAAATGGAGTTATATAGGCATGATTTCATGTTATGAAATTCCCATCGATGATAGTGATCTCCCAGGATCACCATGACCTTTTTTCAAGTGGTACAATCAAGCAGATCCAGGAAGTGGAGTTTTTCGATGGCCATTTCAAGAGGTACCATTCAGTAGGCATGGGAAGTGGACTTCCTCGATGAAATTTTTAAGTAGTACCCTCTAGATTTCCTAGGTAGTGGAGATATTTGACATGTTCTGAGTGGATAACTCTAATGGGGCTAGAAAGTGGTGCTTCTATAAAACTGTCGAGTGGTTCCCTCTAACATTCTTCGATAGTGGAGTTTCTCGACACTTTTTGAGTGGTACGCTCCAGCGGGGTTGGAAAGTGGTTGACCTCTTCTCTTTCACTATATATTTCATCCTCTATTCTACTATAATTATTTCATATTTTACCTCCTACTTATCCCCCCATCGTTTGGGGTGTATTACTTGGTTTCTATATACTCTCCCAAGCATGATATTTTCCCTCACCTATCATGTTTAATGAAGATTATGGACTGGTTGACCATGAAAAAAGATATCCTCAGGGATACATGTTGCTTTGGACTACATATGGTGGTCGCGGTGTGGGATTCAAGATTCTGGCTCTCTCATTATTTTTCTTTTCTAGTTTTCGCAGGTTAGGACACATTTCACTTTATGAATGTATTTTTACCCTTTACTTTTTAGTTTAACCTATTTCACTTCTATATTTTCTATCAGTTCATGCATAATTAGTTTACATTATAGTAGGGTTTCATCTTTTACTCCTACCCTCATCACTTTTTCTTCAAGATGGTTGTGTGTCTGATTGTGTACAAGTACTTTGGAAAGTCCCCACTGATTCAGTTATGCCTTATATGTTAGTCACTACCCAAATCCTATGGAGGTGGGATTGGGGTAGTTTTGTCTTGAGCATTAGGTTGGGTTGTTTTGTGACATTAACATTGGTAGAAAATGAATATATGGAAACAGAAGAAAATAATAAATAATTATGGAGAGTGATAGGGATCATTGATTACAATAAAGTGAATGATCAAGAAAATTTAATTACCACAAATCCATAATTATGTGATGAGTTATGTGACCATTTTATTCATTGTAAATGAATATTCTAATATAAAATTATATTTGATGATATTTTTTCCTAGAGTTGAGGAATTATTTTTCCATCTAGACTAATAACATAATATATATATATATATAATTCAATTTTATAGGTATAATTTCATCCAGTTATTTTGCTTCAATAAATTAATAACTCCTATATTACTCTATTAAATGAATATCCAATATGAATTTTTTCCCCGATACACTAAAATTAACATTTAATATATCATTATATCAACAAAAAAATGACAACTCATTCCACATGTCTCTCTATATTTTACAAAACCAAAATTGATTGTACAACTAATCCAATGTAAAAAAAATAATCACTAATACCACAATTATGGCACTCAAATATCATGTTAATCCATTTAATGAATAAATAATCTTAAAAATCATCCAAAATATTTCTGACTGAATTCAATGTCAAAAAATTTAGAAGGGTGGTCACAAATCAACATTATATTTCCCATAAAATATAAATTTTTTCTTAATTTTACATTCATGTTTTTTTAACACCATGATCACCAAAAAAATAATGAAAACATTCATTCATCCAAAAATAAAATATCAGGTTTTGGAATATATTCAATATCTCTCAAAATGTCATAAAATATGACAAAATAACATATACCATAAAACCATCAACAAATTTCAATGTCACCCATACTATCCCATAAACATTTATTTATGATTATAATCTGAACATGGAGAAAATATTAATGGGTATCTCACCTCATAATATTGTTTTCAAAGTAGTTCATATTTCTGGTAAATTGATTTTCTAGTTAATTAGAACCACTCTAATTTTTATTCATATCCTTAAATAAAAAGAATGATGGTACAATCATTTTACTATTAATAATTCTTTCAAACAATATTTCATTAATAAATTACTCTAATAATATAATTCTTGAATAAAAATGCACATGATTATTAATCCTCCTAGGCTGTAGTAATAGAATAATCTTCACCATGAGCTATTAGATTCTTCTAAGTTAAATTCGTTTGATGCTTTAGGATTTCATTTGAACATTGACCCATTTCATTAATGTTGAAACAATGAACATAAAAGGTTTATTTCACAACATTAAAAACAATATCTTTATGTCATTTGTCTACAAACATATATAAAACTCTCATTACATTTATGAAAGATCCAAATTATTACTTCCCACAAGTATCACATGGGGAAAATCTTTCTTTCCCTTCTTCCCTTTATCCTCTTTATTATCTTTCACAATAATAATATCATGATTCCCTTAAAATTCATATTTCATGTATAATTCTATCAATTTCTTGATATAATAGTATACTATGACCTCATATGTTGAGAATATTTGGTATACTTGTTCCCTTCAGACGACAAGCATAATCCCATTAAGGAAATGATCATTATTAACCTTTGTATTACATGTATTAAAACCATTATCATTCATTCTTTTGGGAACCATTTATAATCAACATCATAAAAATATTATATAATAAAATTATCAAACATAATTTATATCAAAATACTAGTGAAACACATAGAATAAATTTAGATATTTAAGCATGAATAATCTTATTATCATAGACATGGATTATTTGGGAATGTATTCAAATCATAAAAATATTTCAAATATTTCATAATTGGTTATAAATAAAATGGTGATTAACAAAATATTATCCCCTAAGAGTGTAAAACTATGTTAACATTAAGGCTTCTTTTCTTGTACTAGGTTTTTCTTGAGTTAATCCTTATACACCCTTTTTTGAATTATTTACCCTAGGTAAATCTGATACAGAACCACAAAAACTTTTAGTTTCTAAATTGGTGTTTATTTCTAGGAAATAAACATAATATATAAATTTGAATAAATTTAGTATCTTATACCTTATATAGACTTATAAATAATTTAATTCATAGGTTTATAATCATTAATCTATGTTTTTATAAATATATTTCCCAAGGTGTGTACAATACATTCTTAGGTACAAACTATAAAGACCCAAACCCCAATACCACGGAGTCAGTGATTACATTATTACATTAGAATAATATATACATAATTTCATCCCAATGCAATAAATAGTTTTTTTATTCTTGTTAAACTAGATACAAAATGTAAATTATTTTTACAATTGAAAACATAAAATAAACATAGTGTATTATTTGATAATGGAATTATACCTTAGAGTGTATCCCTTTATATAAATCAAAATATACTTCCTCATATCATAGGGAAAATAAAAACATAAGAAATAGGTGAAATAATATACTAATTAAGGGTGAGAATATAGGGGAAGCTATCATGAATAAATTATAATAATCAATATAGAAAGGTAAATAACTAAAACTCAAGGCATTTAATCAGTAAACTGATCAAAATATGCAAGAAGTAAATTATTGTCAAAAGGTCTATATAAATAATCAAATAATATTGAAACATATCCATGGATATTATAACTAATAGAATAATCATATGAAAATAAATAATTGGTCTCCTAATTAGGGAGTTAATAATGTCATACATTTGAAACATATTGTCATGACCTTTCACAAGATAGTTTAAATATGCTGCTTGAAATCCATATAATTTGAAAAAATTATTTCTTCATGTGAATTTAGTTAAAAATAATAAAAATAATCATTCAAATTTAATAACTAACATTTGAAATTTTAATACCTACAATAATAAAATAAACATAATTCTAAAACATCCATAGTAATATGGTGAATGGAAATAAAATTGTACAACCACATTCAAAATGATCAAAGAGAATCTAATGAAATAATAAGGATTATATCAATAACACATTTCCCTTGAATATAATAATTAAAATAAATGGATGATGTTAATTATTAATTAAAATACAAAATAAATTTTATTAATAACAATTTTTTGTGGAAAATAACCTTTTCAATTTGAAAATATTTATTAAAAAAAAAGTTAAACAAATATTTTAAATTAATTTTCCATGAAAATTACTATATAAATGTTTTAAATTAAATTTTTAAACATTTATTGGTCATGAAAACCAATGATATTATTCTTGTCTTATATATTAAAATAATTATTTCTTTCACATTTTTAGTAAAATCCAAACATGGATTGGTTAGAAAATTTCATTAAGGCTCATTTAAAAAAACATTAAAATGTAATCATAGGTAGAATATTTTTTAATAATTCATTTTTATAATGTTAAAATAATTTTTGAAACATTTTAATAAAACAATGTTTCGTAAAAAATGGATTTTCAACCAATGAGAAAAAGGAGGTGGGTTTTCTTAAAAATTATCAAAATCATTCGAAGTACCAATGAGTGAAAAATGGTAATATTATAATAAAAAGCTCATGAATAACCATTGGATAAGTTAAAATATTTATTTTCATAGGGAAATATAAAATAATTCCACCAAGGTAAACATAAATAAAAAAATATTAAATGTTTGTGGGATTGTAAAATAAACACTTACCACTTTGGTAACACCTGAATCGTAAGATGCAAAAATGAAAATAAAAACATAAAATGAAAGATTAAATACCATAAATATAAATATATCCAGGATATAAAACATAAATGTTTTAGTATATACCCCAAATAAAATATATACGTAGTGAATATGCAATATGTTTCATAGAAGTAAAACTAAGATGACAATCCCTTACCTCAAGTTTGATGTCCATTGTATGTGTCTGAACCCCCTTGATATAAAATAAATGATTAATATATATATATATATATATATATTATAGAACCATAATAATAAATATCATACCATATATTATTTAGTTATATTTTTAGCAACCAATTATTAAAAATTATTTTTTAAAACAATTGTTTTGGGTGATAATTGCTTCATTTTTTATAAATGTTTTAGTTCGAAAAGATTGGTACATTCAATTTGATAATGGTTTTATAATATACGTCATTTTATTAATGGTATAAATATATTAAATATTCATTATAAACTTATTTATATTATCCTATAAATGTAATATATTGAAACTGGATTACACCATTCAAGGAGACGGTAGACTGTATCTGCACATGAATGTTGTTTCCATTTTCTTCTCGACGGATACAATGAAATGAAGATAAAATTTTATTCATATTTAAAAAATTATTATTATTTCATATATATAGCATATATTAATCAAATATATCTCTCTTACTACACATTTAAAAATAAAATGAAAAACATTTCACATCTCTATGTGGAGCTGTAGTCCACATGTGTGCACGAGTGAAGTAATTGTTTTCCAATGAATTGGAAGGTGATAAGTTATAGGAGATATTATATTTTCAAAACTATTTTTAGATATTAAATATCACATATAATCATTAACCTTAAAATTTATAACTTTAATGTAAATAATAAGTGAAAAATGAATCATATTGTTTCGCGAGGAAATTGTCCACCGTACACACAAACGACATTATCATTTCTCCCGCTAAATGAAATGTAACAAGGTATTTGTGATATAATAAATTCATAAGTATCATAATATCATAAATATTTTCTAAATATTTTTAATCAACCATTATATATACCCTTTGGAGGAGGTGAAGGAAAATGAATTACATCGGTTTACGAGGTGGTAGTTCGCTAAACACACATTTGATTATTTCATTTCCTATTTGATGGAAGTGGATATGAATATGCTCTATTAAATTACAAAAAATATAAATATATACTATAAAATATTTTTATTATATTACCATATTTTAATATCTTTTCAAGGAGGTGGAAGCAGACAAAAAAATACAAATGTTTATTAATTTTACATCTTTTTCTAGGAGTCTCATTGTGATTATACCTCAATACTTACTAGAAGAAATTACTTAAAAAAATAATGTATATACTATGCCGGTTTGGAATTAAAGAAGTTATAAGTTTAGGTAATGGATTTTCCATTGGGTTTTGGAAGTGTGTAAAAATGAGGAGAGTTTGAGGCTTTTTTATAGGGGGAGGACAGACATGAAATGTTTTTGAATATAAATTAATACAAAATTGTTTATCCATAAAAATATCTAAAATGGGAAATTATAGCACCTTATATTCTATAGTGTCAGAATATTCTTATAAAATTGGTTTTTGATAATTTTTGGATCATTTGTAATCCTTAACTTCATAGGTTTACCCCTGGTAAACACATTTTTACCTTAACCGTGGAAAATAATTTTTTTTTGTTTTCAATCATCATTATGGAAAAAAATTGTGTTTATATTATTAGATAATATGAATTATTTTTATTAAATATTTGGTAAATTTTCCTATATTCAACTCACTTAAGTGGAAGAATCAATTTAACATTAAATTGCAGACGTGACACAATAGCGGTTTTTCAATGTGAAAACTCTCATTAATATAGAATGTTTGGATATTAAAAGTGTATATAAAATAGATTAGAATGACATAAATGAGTTAAATAATAATATAATTTAACTAAGTTTACTTTAAAATCAATTTATAATGTAATTTAAATTATTAATTAATTTAAATGAAAAATGAAACATTCAATGAAATTTAGTATTTTTCACTATTCATCAAAAAAATAATCATTTCATAAAATGCTAAAAGATTAAAAAAATTATATTGAAAATTATATTTAAAAAATGAATTATATTTTTTGAAATAAATTTTCAAAAAGTGTTAAAAAATATGTTTAAATTATGATTGAAAAGTGCAAATAATCCATCTTTCAAAAAAATTATAATTTCCCATAAAACATTTCATTTTCATTTAAATGGTTCATATTTTATTTCTAGTCAATGGATAACTGTTGAATTAATTTAATAAATTTTAAAACCATATAATTTTAATTATTTATTTATTTATATTCTAACCCTCTAACTTAGTGGGTGTGTTATAATGGTTATGTTTAATGAATAATATTTTAATTGAGTATCATGTTTCTTTAAATCATGGTGTTATGTTTATCACAAGTAACCGAAGAGACTGACTTTATTTAGAAATAAATATTTTATAATGCGTAGGGTTGTTATAATCAATTATAATCTTTTTGTTTAGTTTTGTATGTTTTATATAACATAATGTTCCTCTTTTAGAAACATAGTGTTTTTCAAAAATATGACACCTCATTCCTTTGTGTGGAAAAGTTGGTAAATGTGGAAATAATTTTCAATTAAAACATGATAGATTTGATTACTTATTGGTTTAAGTAGGTTTTAGATTAGCGATTATAATATTTATTATGAAATTAATATTAAATATGTTAGGGATATTAATGGTGATACCATAAGGTGGAATTTGTATTTTTAGTTGATTTAAAATATAAAATTTATTCATTAAATATAATTTGAAATTTATTATTTAATAATTATGTTGGATTAATTATTATTAAAATTATTTATTGGTATTATTTCAATTTTTTTAAATTATATATGAATCTATTTAATTGGAAATTTTTTGGTATTTTATGAAATATAAATTATTAAATTTAATTTATGGAATATTGATTCTATATAATTTTATTATAAGAGGAATAATAGTATAATATTTATTACATGCTAAATAATATTGAAATTATTTAATATATAATTTCATGAAAAAATATATATTTTATTTTTATAAATAATATAAAAAATTATAATTCTAGTAAAATGACTTTTAAAATGAATATTTAATTAAAATATTGTAAATTTTTTTGATTTTTTATAAGATTTTTTAGAATGATATGCCTTATTGGTGTTATTTTGAATGAATGTTTATGATTATATAATTGATGACAAATAATAATAATTCATGGATTACGGTTGTGATGTTAAACCATATTTCATTATTATATTATCAGAAAAAAAACTTCCTAAGAAAATGACATATTATGACTTTATTTGATGAAGCGCGTGAGGCATATTTTTAGTTGTGGGATTAAATATTTATATTGGGAAAAAATTTATAAATATTTTAACAAACATTTTACAAAGAACATTTTTTAGTGAAAACATCTATTGTGACTTTTTATATTTATTTAAATTATTTGAATAAATTTTTTTAAAAGTGTGATTATATATATATATATATATATTTCTGTGTAAATGTTTATATAGATTTTATATCTATATTTTTTTAAAAATCTATAAAAATATTTTTAATATTTACATATAGTTAATTAATAAATAATTTACTATATATATATTACATTTTAAATAAATATGAAATGATTTTTTAATGAAATAATGTGTAAATAAATTTAAATGAAATGTTTGAACAAAACATTTTTTAGATAAACCCTTTTTATTAAAAATGATAAAAATATTTTAAAGAAAATAAAAAATTAATTAATTAATAAATGCAGTATGAATTAATATTGGTTAACAAACGATTATTTTAGGCATGAATGATATTTATGAAAGTTAATAAATGTTTTTAGAATTTTTTATTAATGTATATTCTTTTTTGGATTCATTAAAATGAAAACAAATTAAATAATAATTTTTTTTATTAATTAAAATATGTTTGGCATAAAGTTATTAGATTTTGATGTGCTATAACTATTAGATTTTTTCTTATAAAAACAATAAATTTATTGTGTGTTGTTTCATGTTTGGATGGAAGAAAAGTATGGAAAGATTTATTGAATCATATCCTAAATTTTTTAAATATAAAAGGAACTTGGAACTAATGATTCGTGTTCGTAATTATATATTTATTTAAAGAAGTGAGTAATGGTGATTATTGGGTGAAGAATATATATATATATATATATATATATTCTAGAACTATCTGAATTATTTAATAAATATTCAATTCCAAAGTTTATTCATATGATTTAATTTTAATATGGAATCTCTTATGATGGATAATATTGGTTATGTGGACTGAAGCAGTTATCGGGGATGAGAAGAATTATGGTCGGTAAATCGTAAAAACTATTGTTGTTAGTTTAATATTTTTTATTTTATTAAATTTATTTGAATACAAAATATCTTATTTTGAATAAATTTATTAAATTTTTTAGAATTTTTATAATTGATAATCGATGTTTCTCCATGGGTGAATATTTATTGTGTGGTCAGTAAATAATAATTATATAATTATCCATGCTAAATTAATTAGTGTCTAATTATTATCTATTTTGTTAATTTTGTTTGATTTTTAATGAAATTTATTATTGTAATTTTATGGTTTTACCAATGGTTGGAGTTTAATAATATAATAAAAAATTTGTTATTACAATTGATATATTTATTTTGAAGGTATTATATTTATGTGTGGTAAATTAAATGTTTATACATAGATAAATATGTATATATATGAAATATAAGTACATATGTATCTATATATATATAAGAAGATATATATGTTTGTGAATAATTGGGTTAATGGTTAGTACATACATACATACATACATACATATATATATATATATATATATCTTTGTGTATGTTTGTGTCTAATGAGAATGTTTCATAATATATAGACACACACACACATGAGTGTGTCTATGATGTGTGGGCTCTTTATAGATACACATATATATATATGGATAACTTTTAATGTGTATCTTTAATGAGCGTGATCAAATGTGTTAATGAACTGAGTTGAAAATTCATGTAATGGGGATATGGGGAGGCTTTATACATTGGATAAATGATGAAAAAACTAATAAAAATTAATTGAATTAATGGTGGACATGGGGATCTATATATAATGATGTTGAAAATTAAGGGAGTTACATGTATCACATGTGTTTGTGTGAGGGGAAAAGATAAATCAAATACAAATGAAAAAAAATTGAATCATAAAAAAGATATTGAATCCAATGGGGGTGGGATTTAGCATTATGGACATGAGTGTAGGTAGGGGAGTCACTCACCTCTCTCCCCACTCTATCTAATTCATTCAATATTTTGTCCTCAATAAATTTGTCAATATTGATTGGAATGATGCATTGTCAATGACATTGGATTTATCTCGACATGAGGAAGGTAAATGCTAGATTTTTTTGCAAGTATTATATCCAAATTTATTTTAATATATGTTTCACATTTTAAATTTAACAATTGACAATTATTTTTATTAAAAATTTAGTAGTTTTTATTTCTTACTGTAGGTTCAGCACCATGATTGTGAGTTCACCATATCTGAGGTAGGTGTCTTTATGTTATTTTCATGTATATATTATTTCTGTTCATTTTGAAATATTATTCATTTAGACTTCCCTAATTAATAATTGAATCATTATACATAATTAAATATGGTGGACACTATAATGGGATCTGAGTATCCCTTTAGTGAGAAATGACCAAAATATTGGCCCCCACAAGAAGTGTTTCATCCTTTTAAAAATAAAACTAAAATTATAAATGGTGACCCTAGGAGCATATTGTCCTTGGATAATGACTAGTGGAATTTTAGAGATTCTCATAACATACCCTAAGTTTTTATTATTGAGATAAAATATGTATTCTTGATTAATAATTTTTTATTAATGGTCAAATGATATGGTAAATCAATTAAATGGTTTATTGATGTGATACATTTATTTAATGGTTTATTTTTGAAATTTATGGACTAAATGGTTTATAGATGAAATGTATTGAAAAAGGGGTTTATTAATGTGACATACATATTAAATGGTTTGATGATGTTTTATTTATGGTTATGGGATCATGGAAATTATTCCATTGATTTTGTGTTCCCTTTGTTATGTATTGATGGGGGACTTGAAGTGATTATAATGATCCAACATGTTTTTTAATATTATTATTATAGTTTGGGTACCTCAAAATGATTCTAAGGATATAGTATGCATGTTATTATGATTAATATTGTTTTTGGACCTTGAGATGACTCCAAGGATCTCGTATGCCCATATCCTGATTATTAATATTTGTGATCCTTGACATGATTCCAATTATCTGGTATGCTAGAAATTATGACTATTATGGTTGGAGTCCTTTGAATTGATTCCAATGATCTAGTATGACCATATACTTCTAAATATGTTTTTGGTGTTATGGATTGAGACATCTTACACTAGAAAAAGTAGTCATGGTTCAACCAAGGTTACACCCTAGACCCAAGGGCTAAGGGTATATTTACCTCTTGATTTTTTATGATAAATTATTTCTTACATTCACATAATTATATAATTTTACACAAACTAGATATTCTATAGGCACTATTGTTGGTTACCTACTATTTTACTCACACCCTGCTTAGGCCACCATCAGTGCCTGAGAAGAATTCATGATTTAGGTATTGGATAGTTGTAAGGACCTCATCCCATTAAATTATTTGGGATTATATGATACAGTATGCGAGTTCAAAACCTTTTTATTTTTATTATCTATGATTCAATATTTTATTATTTGGGTTATTTATGTTCTCTAACATTTTTTATTTTCCTTTTAAATGGATATGTCATTTGATATTTTCCGATATGTATATTTATTTCTAATTTATTGGTTTTCTGGATTACTATTTTATCTGGTTGGTTATATTTTATTGTTATTATTCACATAGATATTTATACTTTTACAAGAGTATATAGTCTCCCTATAATTTTCTATTTGACCCTTTCCTCCAGTCGGTGGCCTCTAGCATATATGCGATGGTGACACAAAGTCATATATTTAACTGAGTTGGTTACATATGAGTAAATCAGGCCACGAACATTACATACCATTACACCATTATGAAAACTTTTAGGGGACCCAATCTATTTCCAATAATATTTATCAGTAATTTGAGTACTAACTTTACCTTCAAACATATCATGCCATGTGTAAACCCATAAAAATCATAAAACCTATAGTGGGGAAATTGTGCCTCAATATAGTCGAGGGATTAACCAACTCTATAGTATGAAATTTTTCAATCATGTTGATATTTTTATATGAGTGATTACACAAATTTACAGATTGAGGAGTTGTGCCTAGATAATATGGCAGGTTTTGACTCTATTTGTTTTATAGGGGACTCATGGATAGTCAGAAATAATTGAGTACCAAAACCATTATCAAATATCAAGGACCCATAAACTGATTATTTAGGGCAGTACCAAACTCTATAAAGAATTTGGGGGATCTATTCATTAGATCATCACATTTATATGGGATTTTTTTTAACATGTGTCCCCTATAATCATATCACCAAACCTTAGACTTCACCTCTATAGAGATAAAATCGTTGAACTACTCAATATTCCATTGAAGGATATCATATGTCCAATAGGATCATTCCATTATGATCTATATAGAAAATCACTCAAATCCGAATATTTACATGCCCAATCCTGACACGTGAGTGAGAATATGTGAAAAATGAAATTCATTGAAATGTTTATTGCATATAATTCTCATTAACATTGTTTGTCATCCATAGCCTGAAGATGGTCATATATATCAATAACCTTATCTTATGGATTCATCCTACACAACATGTCTTTTCATGGTACATGGTGTGTGGGACTCATGAGATACTTCATCATATACTTGATGTACACATTGACCAAATTAATTAAATTCAAAATGTAATTTATCCAATATAATGTTGGGTTTATATTATATATATAAATAAATATATATATATATATATTATGTAATTTCATATTTTTGAACGTCACTCATGTTCTTAATGTTTTACATGACATGTACCTCTATCCCACAAGATGATTGTGGTCGTTTTTCATGTAAGATGTGTACCCTTGTACACACCGAGTTGTCTGTATCATAAATTAAAAAAATCATAGACCATGGGAAAATATTTGAACCCCATGGTAAATTATACCACAATAATATATTTCCAATCCTTTTTGTAGGGAATAATTACTATTTTACCCTTTAATTGTACTTAATGCTTCATAACTCAAAATTGATATAAGTCTCAATCGAGAAAAAATATAGTTCAATATTTTCTACCCACCATTAAAAATTTCAATCTTGAAAAAGGATACCACATGACCTAATAACTAGGTTAAATATTGTTAAATATTTCCAAAAACACAATCCATCCTTCACACTCCTCATTCACCTATATAGTTCATATCATTATGTGAAATCAATCCACATCTATAGAGGTAAAGAACACTAACTTTAACCACATTCGACTAGAATCTAGTCCTTATTCATTAACTTAAACACATTATATATTATCTGATATTTTTCACAAATATAATCTCTAAAAAATCATAATGATACACAATGAATGTCTCATTAGACCTTTGTACAAGATACCTTTTCTCACATAGTGGTTTCTAAACTACAAAGAATAAAGTGAAACTGAAACCAACTAATATCCTCATACAATGGTTTATATCTTGGTTTACCTCTCATGAGAGTGTTACATGACCCATATTTAAATTTAATTTCATATTATTTGCACATGAGACTGGTCTATATTTGTTAAACCCCACTACTAATTACATCATATTGATTCTGCATTGACTCTATAAGATCTATAAGGTATAATTTTTTTATGTTATGCATCATATTAACTTTCATATCATGTGTTAGGATTTTTGAATTCCACATTCAAGGTTCATTTCATATATTTAAATGGGGTAAATATTGACAAGGGACTCAAACTGATGAAGGCTTGTGGAAGTAGGATATTGGTAGGAGGCAGACTAGATTGTAGGACTTGTTCTGAAACCCTAATTTTATGTGTCTACTCCTGGATGATGGATGGGTAGAAGCTTTGGAACTTATAAGAATCCCTCTAATAAATATACATAATGTGTTCTTGGGGGGTTTTAAAAGGTATAAATATGAATCATTATTGGGATATGAGAGAATAACTCACACTCATCACTAGTAAATAATGTTGGAGTTAGGGAAACCTATAGTGAATCAAAGGTGGATAATACCAATGGTCAGTCCCCACAAATTTTGGGAGGTTGGGGAATTGGTTTATAGATTTACCCCCACTATAAATAGTTTGGATGATCCCACTTGAATGTTTCTACGATAAAAGTAGGTAACTATGAAAAATAGTGGGAAATATAGTATTTATTTTATTCTTCTATGATATAAAAGTACATATTATTGTTCTCTCATATATATAGGTTAAAATTATAAATCATGTTAAATATTATTTACACATTCCTTATTTTATTTTATTTCCACTTTTTTGTATTAAAATGCTATTTTCAATGATTTTATAATGGTGGTGTTTTGGTGTGGGGGCTGGGTTTTATTTTTTGTTCTCATTTTTTGGTACATTGAGCTTCTGCTTCCAGTAATTTAGAACTCTTTGTAGAATTATTTCAAGTGTATTTCTTCTAGTTTCGATAGTTCTATTTTCCAATAGGTTATATTAAAGTTTAAAGTTCAGGAAGTCTCTTTAAACTGCATAGAATGCTATTAAGAAAACTCTATTATCCTCATTTTATATTTTTCAATGGGATATAACTATTTATTAATGAATGGTATCAAAAAAGTAACAATTTTGATAAAAAATCAATGATATAAAATTTGCCATCTAGAGGATGTAAAGAGTATATTATCTATTTTAGAAGGACTAGTAGGTTCAATTAAAAGTGTAAAACTGAATTAAATATAAAAATGGGAAATGGAAATTCTTCATATGAAAGAACTTATAATTATATTGATTCCAACTCCAATGAATGCTTCACATACCATCTGAGAGGAGAAGACTAGAATGGAGATATTGAAGGCCTTAGAAGATATGTATGAATATAAAAAATAAATGAATAAAATTTCCATGATGTAGATGTTACATTACATGATAATATGAAAAGGAAGAAAAATTTCTGATCATGTCAATGACATCAACATTATTCAGAGTCAGGTAGAAGTAGTTAAAGTGACATTCATGGAAGATTTATTTGGTTTTTTGTTTTAATAGTAACTTGTCGAATGATGGGATGAAATTGTGAAATTTATAATATAATCTTGTATAAAAAACCTTGTGTTTTAGGGTAATCATGGCCTCATTCTGAATGAAGAGAATAGGTGAAAAGAAGACCAGTAACTTGGAATAACCTATATCAGTGTGAAAGGAATATTATTTTATATTTATTGGAATGGTATGAAGAAATTGAATGATATTTATAAGGATATAAGTCCAAGGAAATCATCTAGTCTAGGAAGAATATATTGGAATTCACAGATAAGGTTTACTGAAAGAAATATTGATGATACTTTAGGGTGAATTCTTGAATGGGTGCTTTCAAACGTTCAATTCTCCCCAACACGGGTGTGAATGATTGGAATTTTTTTATAGTTGTTTATATTACATTGACATCATAGATCATTGATTCAATGGAATCATTACATTCTATGGCTGACATGGGATTCATGTTCAATTATATATCTAGATGGTTTGGTATAGTTCATCTGGGAAATGATATTGTTCTTGTGATTGTTATAAAGTGAGATAATAGTCCAAATGTACAATGGAAGATTACTCTAGTTCCATGGGGTTCTCCATGTACCAGGTTTATAGAAGAATCTAATTTTACTATTAAATAGGATAAATTAGGATATAGAATATGTTTCATAGGTAGATTATAGAATATTTCTTGGTGTTACACGGTTGTGTCCATAGGTGATAAAGGTTATATTTTATATTTAAAGGGAAGATCAATTCATGAAAATATTTCTTGAATGAAAACATCCAAAAGATTGTAGTTTATAAATTATTATATCAAGAAACTAAGTGAAAAAAACAAGAATGCATTGGCCTCTAAATGGGTACTAAATCTTATTAACATTGATATCATATCATATGAGAGTTATATCATAGGAATGTATATAAAGGTTTCATTTATCAAAAATAAGGACACAAAAATAATATAAGTTATATTATATATATATATATATATTTAGTTTTATCCAGAAATAAGATCTCATGGTGGGTCATTTTACATGGTCACATTCATCAATGATTCACCAAATTATACATGGGTTTAATTCTGTAAGGAATAATACGAGGTGTCTAGTGTGTTTTTTATGGAGGAACATGTTGGAAAAATAGAAAACATATAAGACTATATAAATAAGGTTTGATAATTGTGTGAAATATAGTATCCTGGAAATCTAATGTGTTTTCTAGAGAATAAAAATCTAGTATAAGATGACATTTCAAGAACACCATAATGGAATGTTGTAGTATTTCAGATTAACTAGATACTAACTGATAATGGTTATAACATGAGACTATGTTCAATATTTCCCAATGATTTATGGATAAAAGTCTTAAATTTTGATGATTATACTATAAATAGGTTCCTTTCCACGTCATTGGCTAATGAGATTCTAGAATTTTTATAGTCTAGGTAACTAATGGAATTTTCCCTCCTAAATTTTTTTCAGGAATTTCACATGCATCCATATTGATGTTAAGGATATGCATAAACTAGAAGTGAATTTTCCATCACGCATGTTTATCATGTTTGGGAATGGATTATTCGGAAATTGGATTTCATAAATGGAAATTAGATGCTCATTGGAATTATGAATGTTTTTTTCAATGATAAGGTATTCTGAAAATATCAAAATATGGGGGAAATTGATATGTGAATAAAGAATCAACTCAACACATCCAAGATGATCTAAATGAATCATCTGAAAGTTAATAAGACCCATAATTTTCATATATTACAAAATATATAAAGTGTCATCATAGATATTGGAAATAAATGAAATCCTTATAATTAAAAAATCTCATGGTAGATCTCGATAAGATGAAAATCTAGAAGAACTAGTTTTGGGGAGAGAATAAATGCAGGTTGAGTTATGGTGGTATATCATTAGTAGATGACTGATTTAGTGGTTCAAAACAACTTTATACTACTTTCTTCATATATATTGACGAGTGGCCAAGTAATATGGGGAATTTTATATTTTCAATGATTTTATAATGATGTATTTATCAAATAAAGGTGAAATGGATTCATATCAAACAATAAGAACGTTGGGGCTAGTAAAACTTATACATTGTGAGAAATTGTTGTAGAACAAATTTTTGTTCCTATTTATGTGGGATTTGGATGTCAAAAGTACATATAAGGGTATTTTGGTTGTGTAGATGAATTTAATATAAGGATGAAGTGGACTTATGTGAAATTTTATCACATGTTGTAAAACACACAACCATATGGATTTTTTGAGTCTTATAACATCAAAAAGACTGAATTTATTATTGATGGATGTGATTATTAGAATCCTTTATTGAGATTTTGATAAAAAATCAATATAAAGTAATAATAGGGTTTAAGAGACAAAAAATGATGGATGTGTGTGTATGTTTACAAATTACCCTTTGTGGGTTGATGTAAGCACCAAGGAAATAGAACTATAAGTATGATTCATTTATGATTGAGAAGGGGTTCATCTTGAGAAACTCAAAGAATTTATATAACTAGAAGGAGATCAAAGATTTGAATTTCATTATTATTCTCTTATACATGGATGAAATGATCCTAGAGTTTTTGTACATGAAACAAACTTTGGAGGTAAAAGATAATTGTTTAATAATGTATGAGAGGAAGAATCCTGGGGAGCCTATGAGATTTTATGAATACAGATCAAATGGGATATGAATATAGGAACATTTTTTTATCAAAAATAATACACCCATAATTTTATCAATATGTTTACAATGTATGGTTCTAAACCAGTGTTAACTCCATTGGATAGACACATCAAGTTATCTAAAGAGAAAGGATCAATAATTGGAGAAAATACTAAGTACATAGTGAATATTTTATTCGAATCAGTTTCTACAAGTGTAATTCATTTCATGGTTTGTATAAATCAATAATTTCACATGTTTTGGGGGTATTTTTATAGTTTATAATTAATTTTGGAATGGAGCACTATGAGGATTTTAAGTAGATTCCCGGATAACTCAGTGTAACACCCTAGGTAAATAAAGAATATGTCATTTTTATATTTATCCATATTTGTGAACAAAATATTAATATTACTTTAAAGTGGATTCTATGCTCGATGGCATACCCAATACGCAACAACGAGTTTCTTGGGAATCTTACGTTGCACTCTAATAATAAAATAATATTATTTTAAATGGTAGTTAACGCCTAGCTGTTGTGATGGCGGGAATGAATAGAACTAACTTCAAAATTATTATATATGTTTTTCAAATATTTTTACTTTTTAAAATAAATGTTAGAGGATTAAAAATGCGAATGAATCCAATTTTAAGCGTAAACATTCTAATATTCTTCAAAAGGTCGATTAACCGCCTTTTGATGCCGAACCTATTTTAAATCCACTTTTTGACAATTTTATGTGTTATATTTGACAAAATAAATTAATTTTTTAGAATCAGGACATCAAAATTTACTTTGTGTAATTTTTTGGTATTTTTCTGATAAAGTTCATTTTTTAATGAATAGTGAAAAACGTTGTATTTTAATTCAAAACCTCTTTTTAATCTAATTTATTTATATGATTAGATTATATTTTGAATTGGTTTTTAAGTGAAATTAGAATATATTTTTACCATTTAATCAAATAGTGGTCATTGGAATTAATTTCACTTTGAAATTTGACTTAAACTAGTGTCAATCTTTTGATATATATTGTTTTATAAAAACACGCTATTTGTTCTGACAGCAGGAATTAATTATTAAATTAATTAATTTAACATATATGTTATTAATTTTTTTAAAATAGACATCATTTTTGAATTCAGAATATCAAATATATCTTAGGGTAAAGTTTTGGTATTTTTCTGAAAAACTTCAATTTTTGATGAATAGTGAAACCACTAAGTGGTAGTCAAAGAAACTGATTTTTCGTTTAAATGAAACTTTGTCACTTCTGTGATTTGATTTTCAAAAATCTGACATACATGGTTGTCATTAAGAATTAAAATGTGGTTTAATGAGATTAAAATAATTTTTTGGTGAATAGTAACTTTTAAGTTCTCAATCGCGATTAGAGGTAATTAGTGTCGTTTAAGGTAAAAATAATGTTTTAATAATATGAGATGAGCATGACATATGTCCTACCCTCATTGGATGTGTCATGGACGACCAAGAAAATCCATGGGTCAACTTGGGGACCCCATGGAGCCACTTTGGTTGGGAAATGACATAAATGACTTTTTATTTAATGTTAAAGTAAAAATGACACAAACATGAGATGGTTTACTAAAACAATTTTTACATGGGGTTATGCAAGTCCTATTTTTGACTATAAATATTCATTAGAAATCTAAAAATATTTTCTACATCAGGATATTTTTTTTATAATTTTTAGAAATTAAATATATTAAATTATTTATGACATCATGATGATGCAGCAATTACCTCATTAATAAAGGATTTAAATAAAATGAAAAGATAATGTAAAATCTATGACCTACACATGTCCAAAACCTATTGTATGGGTATCTTTCGAACCCTTATCCCCTTATCCTAGAATTATATCAATGTGGGACCTCTCAAATCCGAATCTCATTTTAAAATAAAGTAACTTTTCTTTACTTTCCAATAGTGCCCCTCCACTCCTCTTATAAAAGGCCCCCACCTATACCTCCTTACCCACACTTAAAAAGCCCTTGGATCGGCAAAACCTTTCCCATTTTGTCTCTCCAAATCCCTCTCTTACTCCCTGAAGCCTCACTTTGGGAAGAAGTCTTCCCAAGGAAGCCTTTGAGCTCAAACAAAAGGGAGTTACCCGATTTTAAGGTAATGTCTTCACTTGAGTCCTTTTGTTTTATTTTGCTTCTCCAATCCCCTAAACTCTTTTTATTCATTTATTTTGTAACAAATCCAGTATCTTAAATATACTAGGATGTTTCTATAAGAAGTATTCGATCTACACTTACACACACCTTCGTCTAATGGTTAAAGAACATACTGTTTATGTGGTTGGCGATTTTCTGCCTCACGAAATGATGATTGTTCAATATTCTTTTAACACCTTTAAAGGTGGCCATTATGATGTCACTATATTTCTATATTATATATAATATTTTTATGTTTTACTTAAGATTCTTTATTTTTCATTTTTTTAATATCCTTTATGGTTACCATTATGAGTAAACGCGATATCTTCATTTTAGGAAGTGCGGAATACCGCCCCCTCAAAGTGATTTGATTCGTTAATACCATATGTGGTACGTATAAAGGATATATTTAATGATATTATATATGATACCATACTGGAATTAAAATACTATTATGTATCATTATGTTTTAATTCCATTAAATATGAAATAGAAATGGAAGTAGCATTAATGCGTACGTACGGCTTACCGTCTCCATGAACGGTGCATTTCATTTCTTAACTCTAAATGTTATGTAATATTATAAATGCATGAATATACTGGATATATATGATATATATGATATCTACATCATGAATAAAATTCTGGATATAATGGATATTTTTCCACATGAACAGCTTGTAATTATAAAGAGTTTATTTTTGACTCAAGTACCAATGACCGTTAAAATGACCGTTATTAGCTTAAATAATAACATAGTGTTAATGACATGGTAATAAGTGATATAAAAGGAATAATGAAATTGGAAAAGGTTCTTAAGGAAGTAGAAATTAACACAAGTTTATTATTCAGGAGATTAAAGAACGATCAAGTCAAGTCGGACCCGAGGTAAGGGATCCTACTCCTCTCTTTCTTTTTAAGTACACTATTTTATGTCATTTCTTTTAAGCTCATATTTCTTATGTTTGGGGATGTTATTTTAAATTCCTAATAAATTAATTTTTATGGTCATATTATGAGATACCCTATTTGATCTCATAAATCCATTTTTGGAAGTTTTTAGTGGCACCGTTAGGCTGCCGAGTTTTCGTAAGGGATTTTTCATCTCACTTTTATTACCGTGAGATTTATGCTACATTGGCCACAATTTCCTTTGAGTGGTGTATGTACTACCCATTATTCTAATATTTGTGTAATATAATTTCTTTTAATAGTATTTACATCAATGTTTTATAGTCCTTATTTCATGGGTTGTACATTTTGAAAGTTACCCAAGTCGGTAAGGGAACCTTTCACCCTCCTCTTTTTAAAAGACTTATTTTGTTATGTCTTTAAATTTACATCTTATTATGTTGGGATATGTTCTTAGATATCCTTATAGATGTAAATTTTATGTCCAAGTGATGATATACCATTCTCTCTCTCATCGACTAATTTTCTGAATTTTGAAGTCACGCCCTTAGGCTGTCGAATGTTTACAAGGGAACGTCTTAACCCAATTTCGATTTCTTTGGGTTGAACTAGTACTTCTTGAACATGTCATCCTTTGAATATGTTTGAATGACCTTTTATTGTTTTACACTTAATATACAGTTATATTGGGTGTATTTATATTTGTCAAACATAATTTTGAGATTGATTTATCCTTAATTTAAGGATACCTTCTTTATTAGGGATTTCATCACATTTTACATTTCTATTGAGACATAATTGTTGTTATGCACCAATTAACTCTTATATGGTTTACATACCATCCTTTGGAATATTATATCATGAATCCATTTATTCTCATGATATTATAAAGTTCTGATTAAATGTTATTCCTCAATTATTGTATTCAAGTGTCTCTAATTTTGGTAAAAACCCTTTAACCAAAATATCGCTTTAAATGTTTTAATGATTTGTTCTTATTAATATCCATGTTTTCAAAATGGTTTTAAGTATTTATTTATATGGATATTAATGGTTTAAAATTTTAAAAATCTTCAAGGTGGTATGGGACACTTTGATTGAAAAATCTCTTTATTAAATGTTTTAAATGGTTTTGAAAATGGTTTTTTTGAATGGATTAATTATTTCAATATCCTAAAATAGTATATTGTGATTGAAATGTGGAAATGTTATGTTTCCTTTATGCATATTTTATGTGATACATTTATGTTATGGTTCTTGGGAATTGTTATGAAAACGGGTGGTTCTGTGATAAACTAAGGGCGGGTGAGCCCGATATAGCTCTCCAATGCATTGGGTAACGCGAAGGGGTTAAACGTTAAGGTTTCTCCGAAGAGATTTAGGGAATATACTGTGATGGGTATTCCAAACGTAACCAAGAGGGTTACTCCCTACGTAAGAATGTTATGAATGCCTCAAGTTATCTTTATGTCTTATGATTTCTATTATTTATTCATGTTTTGATGAGGTATGTTAAAGTGCCTATGTTTTATGGGTAATGTATTATTTCATTCTTATGTATATATGAACTCATGTTTCCTTTCCATATTTTTATAACCCTTACTGAGCTTTTTATGCTCATCCCATGTTTTTTTGAAATGTTTTTCACAGGTCAAGGGAAAGGTACATGTTATGATGACAGTGTCAAGGAAGTGTCAAGAAAGAATCCATGATTTATTTTTAAATATGTTTCTGTTGATGAAAAAAAATTAATACTATCTTTTATGTAACCACTTTGTGTAAATGTGGAATGTAATGCATGTTTTATGATTTAATTCTCTAAAACTCTAAACCTGAAAATATCTTCAATGTGTAATCTTGTAATAACTCAAGATTAAGTAAGGTTTAAGGTCGGGGCCTTATAATTGGTATCAAAGGTCGGTTTAGATAACATTAGAGGTTAGGGTATTCTCTAATCATAAGTGACTTTACCATAATGGTTAGGATTTCAGAAAGAGTCCTAGTTTTAGATAAAGTGAATGAGTAAGTATATCTTAGTCTTTATCTTCCTCATTAGTACATGATGGTTTTGTTGATATACTCACACTGACATTTCTGTTTTTAGAATGGGTGGATCTAGCTGGCACCAAAGTGACAATAGGTTTGAAGGAAACTGTGGTGGTTCTCTGATTAAGAGACTGGATGAAATGGGGGATTCAATGAGGAAACTCGTGGTTGTTCTAAACCAACAATCAAGGAGTCATGATCAACCACTTGAACCTTGGTATGTTCTATAATTCATCATTCACGAGATGACCAATCGATGTGGAAGTTCAGGTAATAATTATAAAGGTAACCATTAGGTTTTTTATGATCATTACTTTTGAGGTAATTATGGGTTATTATATCTTATGATGGAAAATGAAAGGCATGAGATAAACTTGAGGTCAAAATATGTTATGATTATTTTTGAATATTTTATCTCATTTTGGGGAATGTTTTAAGAATTATATAGTTTTGAAAAAAGGACAACACACAGACCGTGTGACAACCCGTCGCGTCAGACAAAGCTGTAGGAATCAAACCCACAACCAAAGTGAAACTGGTATTTATCGCCTACCACTGGACTACGTGAAGTCCCTAGTTAGTATGACTTATTATTTTTAGTTAGATGATTTTATGAATTAAGAGTAAGTTGGTTTTGGGTTATCTATGGAAATTATTAACCTATCATGGATGATATGTGATTAGGTTAATTTCTTTTCAATATGAGACATGAAGAGAAACTGATGTTATTTAGAGATAAGTGTTACCTTGGAAGACTATGCGATTAAATCTTTCAAATATTTGGGTTTCAATCCTATATTGGTTTACCTTGAATAATTTTATGGAAAAATTGTTTATCGAATGGTATTCGTTGAACTTTGGGTTTTGTTGGACAAATTTTGGAGATTAAGAATAGATTTTGTTTTTATAAAGGATTATCCTTTTCTGGATTATCTGATCGTATACTAACATTTTTGGTTTTAGTTTTGGTCAAAGTCTAAAGACATGGGAAGTATATAGTTCTCTTTTGTGGATTAGGTGATTCTCTAGAATTTGATTATAGCTCTCTTAATGTGAACAAGTCATCCTAAATACTCATCTTTTGGAGAAAATATGAGTTCGTGTAAGAAATCTAGTAAAAGTTGAAAGTCAACATGGAAATTAAGTGTGCTTCCATATGTTTTAGTTAAGCTCATAAATAAATTCCTCAATGAAAAGTAACTTAAAACAAAAATGTTGTCTGTTAGCTTTTCCTATTGGGGAATCGAATACCATTTAACCCATCACAGGTTTGTGATTTTCTTATGGTTAAATTTCTCCTAGACATGTTTTCTATCACTCTCCATCAGAACATGACCCTATGTTTTCTCCTCCATGTCCATGTTTTCCTACATGGAATCCTAGTATGGGTAAACTCAGGTGACCTTTGTACTTATCTTTCTTTATTTTAAAGTGATTGTTTTACCGAATCTTGTTCCGGTGTGGGACTTTGAAGGATGTTTCCAAGCCCAATTTTAAAATTGCGAGGACGCAATTTCCAAAAGGGGGGAAGAATGTAACACCCCAGGTAAATAAAGAATATGACATTTTTATATTTATCCATATTTCTGAATAAAATATTAATTTACTTTAAAGGGGATGCTATGCTCGATGGCGTACCCAATACGCAACAACGAGTTTCTTGGGAATCTTACGTTGCACTCTAATAATAAAATAATATTATTTTAAATGGTAGTTAACTCCTAGCTGTTGTGATGGAGGGAATGAATAGAACTAACTACAAAATTATTATATATTTTTGTCAAATATTTTTACTTTTTACAATAAATGTTAGAGGATTAAAAATGAGAATGAATCCAATTTTAAGCGTAAACATTATAATATTCTTTAAAAGGTCGATTAACCACCTTTTGATGGAGAACCTCTTTTAAATACACTTTTTGACAATTTTATGTCTTATATTTGACAAAATAAAATAATTTTTCAGAATCAGGACATCAAAATTTACTTTGTGTAAATTATTGGTATTTTTCCGATAAAGTTCATTTTTTAATGAATAGTGAAAAACATTGTATTTTAATTCAAAACCTCTTTTTAATCTAATTTATTTATATGATTAGATTATCTTTTGAATTGGTTTTAAAGTGAAATTAGAATATATTTTTACCATTTAATCAAATAGTGGTCATTGGAATTAATTTCACTTTGAAATTTGACTTAAACTAGTGTCAATCTTTTAATATATATTGTTTCATAAAAACACGCTATTTGTTCTGACAGCGGGAATTAATTATTAAATTAATTAATTTAACATATATGTTATGAATTTTGTAAAATATACATCATTTTTGAATTTGGAATATCAAATATAGCTTAGGGTGATATTTTGGTATTTTTCTGAAAAACATCAATTTTTGATGAATAGTGAAACCACTAAGTGGTAGTTAAAGAAACTGATTTTTCGTTTAAATGAAACTTTGCCACTTATGTGATTTTATTTTCAAAAATCCGACATACATGGTTGTCATTATGAAGTAAAAAGTGGTTTAATGAGATTAAAATGATTTTTTGGCGAATAGTAACTTTTAAGTTCTTAATCGCGATTAGAGGTAATTAGTGTAGTTTAAGGAAAAAATAATATTTTAATAATATGAGATGAGATTGAAACATGTCCTACCCTCATTGTATGTGTCATGGCCGACCAAGAAAATCCATGGGTCAACTTGGGGACCCCATGGAGCCACTTTGGTTGGGAAATGACATAAATAACTTTTTATTTAATGTTAAAGTAAAAATGACAAAAACATGAGATGTTTTACTAAAACACTTTTTACATAGGGTTATGCAAGTCATATTTTTGACTATAAATATTCATTATAAAGATAAAAAGATTTAATACATCATGATATTTTTTTATAATATTTAGACATTAAATATATTAAATTATTTATGACATCATGATGATGCAGTGATTACCTCATTAATAAAAGATTTAAATAAAATGAAAAGATAATGTAAAATCTATGACCTAAACATGTCCAAAACCTATTTTATGGGTATATTTAGAACCCTTATCACCTTATCCTAGAATTATATCAATGCGGGATCTCTTAAATCGGAATCTCATTTTAAAATAAAGTAACTTTTCTTTACTTTCCAAGAGTGTCCCTCCTCTCCTCTTATAAAAGGCCCCCACCTCTACCTCCTTACCCACACTTCAAAAGACTTTGGCTCGGCCAACCCCTGCCCATTTTACCTCTACACATCCCTCTATTACTCCTTGAAGCCTCCCTTTGGGAATAAGTCTTCCCAAGTAAGCCTTTGAGCTCAAACCAAAGGGAGTTACCCGATTTTAAGGTAATGTCTTCACTTGACTCCTTTTGTTTTATTTTGCTTCTCCAATCCCCTAAACTCTTTTTATTCATTTATTTTGTAACAAATCCAGTATCTCTAATATACTAGGATGTTTTTATAATAATTATTCGATCTACACTTACACACACCTTCGTCTAATGGTTAAAGAACATACTGTTTCTGTGGTTGGCGATTTTCTGCCTCACGAAACGATGATTGTTCAATATTCTTTTAACACCTTTAAAGGTGGCCATTATGATGTCAATATATTTATATATTATATATAATATGTTTATGTTTTACTTAAGATTATTTATTTTTCATTTTTGGAATATCCTTTATGGTTACCATTATGAGTAAACATGATATCTTCATTTTAGGAAGTGCGGACTACCGCCCCCTCAAAGTGATTTGATTCGTTAATACCATATGTGGTACGTATAAAAGAAATATTTAATGATATTATATATGATACCATACTGGAATTAAAATACTATTATGTATAATTATTATTTTATTCCATTAAATATGAAATAGAAATGGAAGTAGCGTTCATGCGTACGTACGGCTTACCTTCTCCATGAACGGTGCATTTCATTTCTTAACTCTAAATGTTATGTAATATTATAAATGCATGAATATACTGGATATATATATTATATATATGATATCTACATCATGAATAAAATTTTGGATATAATGGATATATTTCCACATGAACAACTTTTAATTATAAAGAGTTTATTTTTGACTCAAGTACCAATGATCGGTAAAACGACCGTTATTAGATTAAATAATAACATAGTGTTCATGACATGGTAATAAGTGATATAGAAGGAATAATGAACTTGTAAAAGGTTCTTAAGGAAGTAGAAATTAACTCATATTTATTATTCAGGAGATTAAAGAATGATCGAGTCAAGTCGGACCCGAGGTAAGGGATCCTACTCCTCTCTTTCTTTTTAAGTACACTCTTTTATGTCATTCCTTTTAAGCTCGTATTTATTATGTTTGGGGATGTTATTTTATATTAATCATACATTAATTTTTATGGTAATATTATGAGAGACCCTATTTGATCTCATAAATCCATTTTTGGAAGTTTTTAGTGGCGTCGTTTGGGTGCTGAGTTTTCGTAAGGGATTTTTCATCTCACTTTTATTCCCATGAGATTTATTCTACATTGGACACAATTTCCTTTGAGTGGTGTATGTACTACCCATTATTCTAATCTTTGTGTAATATACTTTCTTTTATGAGTATTTACATCAATGTTTTATAGTCCTTCTTTCATGGGTTGTACGTTTCGAAAGTTACCTAAGTCTGTAAGGGAACCTTTCACCCTCCTCTTTTTAAAAGACTTATTTTGTTAGGTATTTTAATTTATATCTTATTATGTTGGGATATGTTCTTTTATATCCTTATAGATGTAAATTTTATGTCCAAGTGATGAGATACCATTCTCTCTCTCATCGACTAATTTTCTGAATTTTGAAGTGACGCCCTTAGGATGTTGAATTTTTACATGGGAACATCTTAACCCAATTTCGATTTCTTTGGGTTCAACTAGTACTTCTTGAACATGTCATCCTTTGAATATGTGTGAATGACCTTTTATTTTTTGACACTTGATATCCACTTATATTGGGTGTATTTATATTTTTCACACATAATTTTGAGATTGATTTATCCTTAATTTAAGGATACCTTCTTTATAAGGGATTTCATCACATTTTACATTTCTATTGAGACTTAATTGTTGTTATGCACCAATTCACTCTTATATGGTGTACATACTGTCCTTTGGAATATTATATCATGAATCCATTTATTCTCATGATATTATAAAGTTCTGATTAAATGTTATTCCTCAATTATTGTATTCAAGTGTCTCTAATTTTGGTAAAAACCCTTTAGCCAAAATATCGCTTTAAATGTTTTAATGATTTGTTCTTATTAATATCAATGTTTTCAAAATGGTTTTAAGGATTTATTTATATGGATATTAATGGTTTTATATTTTAAAAAGATTCAAGGTGGTAAGGGACACATTGATTCAAAAATATCTTTATTAAATGTTTTAAATGGTTTTGAAAATGGTTTTTTTGAACGGATTAATTATTTCAACGTCCTAAAATGTTATATTGTGATTGAAATGTGGAAATGTTATGTTTCCTTAATGCATATTTTATGTGATACGTTTATGTTATGGTTCTTGGGAATTGTTATGAAAATGGGTGTTTCCGTGATAAACTAAGGGCGGGTGAGCCCGGTATAGCTCTCCAATGCATTGGGTAACACGAATGGGTTAAACGTTAAGGTTTCACCGAAGAGATTTAGGGAATATACTGTGATGGGTATTCCAAACGTAACCAAGAGGGTTACTCCCTACGTAAGAATGTTATTAATGCCTCAAGTTACCTTTATGTCTTATGATTTCTATGATTTATTCATGTTTTGATGAGGTATGTTAAAGTGCCTATGTTTTATGGGTAAAGTATGATTTCACTCATATGTATATATGAACTCATGTTTCCTTTTCATATTTTTATAACCCTTACTGAGCTTTTTATTCTCATCCCAAGTATTTTTGAAATGTTTTTCATAGGTAAAGGGAAAGGTACATGTTAGGATGATAGTGTCAAGGAAGTGTCAAGAAAGAATCCATGCTTTTATTTTTAAATATGTTTCCGTTGATGGAAAAAAATGAATACTATATTTTATGTAACCACATTGTGTAAATGTAAAATGTAATGCAAGTTTTATGATCAAATTCTCTAAAAATCTAAACCTGAAAAGATCCTCAATGTGTAATCTTGTAATAATGCAAGATTAAGTAAGGTTTAAGGTTGGGGCCTTATAGTTGGTATCAAAGGTCTGTTTAGATAACTTTAGAGGTTAGTTTGTTCTCTAAGCATAATTGACATTACCATAATGGTTAGGATTTCAGAAAGAGTCATAGTTTCAGATAAAGTGAATGAGTAAGTATATCTTAGTGTTTATCTTACTCATTAGTACATGATGGTTTTTTTGATATACTCACACTGACATTTCTGTTTTTAGAATGGTGGGATCTAGCCGGAACCAAAGTGACAAAATGTTTGAAGGAAACTGTGGTGGTTCTCTGATTAAGAGACTGGATGAAATGGGGGATTCAATGAGGAAACTCGTTGTTGTTCTAAACCAACTATCAAGGAGTCATGATCAACCACTTGAACCTTGGTATGTTCTGTAATGCATCATTTACGAGATGACCAATCGATGTGGAAGTTCAGTTAATAATTATAAAGGTAACCATTAGGGTTTATATGATCCTTACTTTTGAGGTAATTATGGGTTATTATATGTTATGATGGAAAATGAAAGGCATGAGATAAACTTGAGGTTAAAATATGTTATGATTATTTTTGAAGATTTTATCTCCTTTTGGGGAATGTTTTAAGAATTATATAGTTTTGAAAAAAGGGCAACACACAGACCGTGTGACAACCTGTCGCGTTGGACAAAGCTGCAGGAGTCGAACCCACAACCAATGTGCAACTAGTATTTATCGCCTGCCACTGGACTACGTGAAGTCCCTGGTTAGTATGACTTATTCTTTTTAGTTAGATGATTTTATGAATTAAGAATATGTTGATTTTGGGTTATCTATGTAAATTATTAACCTATCATGTAGGATATGTGATTAGGTTAATTTCTTTTCAATATGAGACTTTAAGAGAAACTGATGTTATTTAGAGATAAGTGTTACCTTGGAAGACTATGCGATTAAATCTTTCAAATATTTGGGTTTCAATCCTATATTGGTTTAACTTGAAAAATTTTATGGAAAAATTGTTTATCGAATGGTCTTCATTGAACTTTGGGTTTTGTAGGACAAATTTTGGAGATTAAGAATAGATTTTCTTTTTATAAAGGGTTATCCTTTTCTGGATTATCTGATCTTGTACTAACATTTTTGGTTTTAGTTTTTGTCAAAGTATAAAGACATGGGAAGTATATAGTTCTCTTTTTTGGATTAGGTGATTCTCTAGAATTTGATTATAGCTCTCTTAATGTGAACAAGTCATCCTAAATACTCGTCTTTTGGAGAAAATATGAGTTCGTGTAAGAAATCTAGTAAAAGTTGAAAGTAAACATGGAAATCAAGTATGCTTCAATATGTTTTAGTTAATCTCATAAATAAATTCATCAATAAAAAGTAACTTAAAACAAAAATGTTGTCTGTTAACTTTTCCTACTGGGGAATCGAATACCGTTTAACCCATCACATGTTTGTGATTTTCTTATTGTTAACTTTCTCCTAGACATGTTTTCTATCACTCTCTATCAGAACATGACCCTTTGTTTTCTCCTCCATGTCCATGTTTTCCTACATGTAATCCTAGTATGGGTAAACTCGGGTGACCTTTGTACTTATCTTTCTTTATTTTAAAGTGATTGTTTTATCGAATCTTGTTCCGATGTGGGATATTCAAGGATGTTTCGAAGCCCAATTTTAAAATTGTGAGGACGCAATTTCTAAAAGGGGGGAAGAATGTAACACCCCAGGTAAATAAATAATATGACATTTTTATATTTATCCATATTTGTGAATAAAATTTTAATATTACTTTAAAGAGGATGATATGCTCGATGGCGTACCCGATACGCAACAATGAGTTTCTAGGGAATATTACGTTGCACTCTAATAATAAAATAATATTATTTTAAATGGTAGTTAACGCCTAGCTATTGTGATGGCGGGAATGAATAGAACTAACTACAAAATTATTATATATTTTTGTCAAATATTTTTACTTTTTACAATAAATGTTAGAGGATTAAAAATGCGAATGAATCCAATTTTAAGTGTAAACATTCTAATATTCTTTAAAAGGTCGATTAACCACATTTTGATGGAGAACCTATTTTAAATCCACCTTTTGACAATTTTATGTGTTATATTTGACAAAATAAAATATTTTTTTAGAATCGAGACATCAAAATGTACTTTGTGTAAATTTTTGGTATTTTTCCGATAAAGTTCATTTTTTAATGAATAGTGAAAAACGTTGTATTATAATTCAAAACCTCTTTTTAATCTAATTTATTTATATGATTATATTACCTTTTGAATTGGTTTTAATGTGAAATTATAATATATTTTTACCATTTAATCAAATAGTGGTCATCAGAATTAACTTCACTTTGAAATTTGACTTAAACTAGTGTCAATCTTTTGATATATATTGTTTAATAAAAACACGCTATTTGTTCTGACAATAGGAATTAATTAATAAATTAATTAATTTAACATATATGTTACGAATTTTTTAAAATAGACATCATTTTTGAATTTGGAATATCAAATATAGCTTAGGGTGAAGTTTTGGTATTTTTCTGAAAAACATCAATTTTTGATGAATAGTGAAACCACTAAGTGGTAGGTAAAGAAACTGATTTTTCATTTAAATGAAACTTTTACACTTCTGTGATTTTATTTTCAAAAATCATACATACATGGTTGTCATAAATAAGTAAAATGTGGTTTAATGAGATTAAAATAATTTTTTGATGAATAGTATCTTTTAAGTTCTTAATCGCGATTAGAGGTAATTAATGTAGTTTAAGGAAAAAATAATGTTTTAAAAATATGAGATGAGCTTGACACATGTCCTACCCTCATTGGATGTGTCATGGCCGACCATGAAAATCCATGGGTCAACTTGGGGACCCCATGGAACCACTTCGGTTGGGAAATGACATAAATAACTTTTTATTTAATGTTAAAGTAAAAATGACACAAACATGAGATGTTTTACTAAAACAATTTTTACATGGGGTTATTCATGTCATATTTTTGACTATAAATATTAATTAGAAAGATAAAAATATTTACTACATCATGATATTTTATTTTATAATTTTTATACATTAAATATATTAAATTATTTATGACATCATGATGATGCAGCGATTACCTCATTAATAAAGGATTTAAAAAAAATGAAAAGATAATGTAAAATCTATGACCTAAACATGTCAAAAACCTATTGTATGGGTATATTTATAACCCTTATCACCTTATTCTATAATTATATCAATTTGGGACCTCTTAAATCCGAATCTCATTTTAAAATAAAGTAACTTTTCTTTACTTTCCAAGAGTGCCCCTCCTCTCCTCTTATAAAAGGCCCCCACCTCTACCTCTTTACCCACACTTCAAAAGCCTTTGGATCGGCCAACCCCTGCCCATTTTATCTCTCCGCATACCTCTCTTACTCCTTGAAACTTCCCTTTGGGCAGAAGGCTTCCCAAGGAAGCCTTTGAGCGCAAACCAAAGGGAGTTACCCGATTTTAAGGTAATGTCTTCACTTGAGTCCTTTTGTTTTATTTTGCTTCTCCAATCCCCTAAACTCTTTTTATTCATTTCTTTTGTAACAACTCCAGTATATTAAATATACTAGGATGTTTTTATAAGAATTATTCTATATACACTTACACAAAAATTCATCTAATGGTTAAAGAACATACTGTTTTTGTGGTTGGCGATTTTCTACCTCACGAAACGATGATTGTTCAATTTTTTTGTAACACCTTTAAAGGTGGCCATTATGATGTCAATATATTTATATATTATATATAATATGTTTATGTTTTACTTAAGCTTATTTATTTTTCATTTTTGGAATATCCTTTATGGTTACCATTATGAGTAAATACGATATCTTCATTTTAGGAAATGCGGACTACCGCCCCCTCAAAGTGATTTGATTCGTTAATACCATATGTGGTACATATAAAGGATATATTTAATGATATTATATATGATACCATACTGTAATTAAAATAATATTATGTATAATTATGTTTTAATTCCATTAAATATGAAATAGAAATGGAAGTAGCGTTCATGCGTACGTACGGCTTACCGTCTCCATGAACGGTGCATTTCATTTCTTAACACTAAATGTTATGTAATATTATAAATGCATGAATATAATGGATATTTATGATATATATGATATCTACATCATGAATAAAATTCTGGATATAATGGATATTTTTCCACATGAACTACTTGTAATTATAAAGAGTTTATTTTTGACTCAAGTACCAATGATCGTTAAAACGACCGTTATTAGCTTAAATAATAACATAGTGTTCATGACATGGTAATAAGTGATATAAAAGGAATAATGAACTTGGAAAAGGTTATTAAGGAAGTAGAAATTAACTCATGTTTATTATTCAGGAGATTAAAGAATGATTGAGTCAAGTCGGACCCGAGGTAAGGGATCCTACTCCTCTCTTTCTTTTTAAGTACACTCTTTTATGTCATTCTTTTTAAGCTCATCTTTCTTATGTTTGGGGATGTTATTTTATATTCCTCATAATTTACCTTTTATGGTCATATTATTAGAGACCCTATTTGATCTCATAAATCCATTTTTGGAAGTTTTTAGTGGTGCTGTTAGGGTGCCGAGTTTTCGTAAGGGATTTTTCATCTCACTTTTATTCCCGTGAGATTTATGCTACATTGGACACAATTTCCTTTGAGTGGTGTATGTACTACCCATTATTCTAATATTTGTGTAATATACTTTCTTTTATGATTATTTACATCAATGTTTTATAGTCCTTTTTTCATGGGTTGTATGTTTCGAAAGTTACCCAAGTCGGTAAGGGAACCTTTCACCCTCCTCTTTTTAAAAGACTTCTTTTGTTATGTCTTTTAATTTACATCTTATTATGTTGGGATATGTTCTTCTATATCCTTATAGCTGTAAATTTTATGTCCAAGTGATGAGATACCGTTCTCTCTTTCATCGACTAATTTTCTGAATTTTGAAGTGACACCCTTAGGCTGTCGAATTTTTACATGGGAATGTCTTAACCCAATTTCGATTTATTTGGGTTCAACTAGTACTTATTGAACATGTCATCCTTTGAATATGTTTGAATGACCTTTTATTGTTTTATACTTAATATCCACTTATATTGGGTGTATTTATATTTGTCACACATAATTTTGAGATTGGTTTAACCTTAATTTGAGGATACCTTCTTTATAAGGGATTTCATCACATTTTACATTTCTATTGAGGCTTAATTGTTGTTATGCACCAATTCACTCTTATATGGTGTACATACTGTGCTTCGGAATATTATATCATGAATCCATTTATTCTCATGATATTATAAAGTTCGGATTAAATTTTATTCCTCAATTATTGTATTCAAGTGTCTCTAATTTTGTTAAAAACCCTTTAACCAAAATATCGCTTTAAATGTTTTAATGATTTGTTCTTATTAATATCCATGTTTTCAAAATGGTTTTTAGGATTTATTTTTATGGATATTAATGGTTTAAACTTTTAAAAAGCTTTAAGGTGGTATGGGACACTTTGATTCAAAAATCTTTTTATTAAATGTTTTAAATAGTTTTGAAAATGGTTTTTTGAATGGATTAATTATTTCAATATCCTAAAATGTTATATTGTGATTGAAATGTGGAAATGTTATGTTTCCTTTATGCATATTTTATGTGATATGTTTATGTTATGGTTCTTGGGCATTGTTATGAAAATGGGTTGTTCCGTGATAAACTAAGGGCAGGTGAGCCCGATATAGCTCTCCAATGCATTGGGTAATGCGAAGGGGTTAAACGTTATGGTTTCTCAGAAGAGATTTAGGGAATATACTGTGATGGGTATTCCAAACGTAACCAAGAGGGTTACTCCCTATGTAATAATGTTATGAATGCCTCAAGTTACCTTTATGTATTATGATTTCTATGATTTATTCATGTTTTGATGAGGTATGTTAAAGTCCCTATGTTTTATGGGTAAAGTATGATTTCATTCTTATGTATATATGAACTCATGTTTCCTTTCCATATTTTTATAACCCTTACTGAGCTTTTTATGCTCATCCCATGTTTTTTTGAAATGTTTTTCACTGGTAAAGGGAAAGGTACATGTTATGATGATAGTGTCAAGGAAGTGTCAAGAAAGAATCCATGCTTTATTTTTAAATATGTTTCCGTTGATGGAAAAAAAATGAATACTATATTTTATGTAGACACTTTGTTTAAATTTGGAATGTAATGCAAGTTTTATGATCCAGTTATCTAAAAATCTAAACCTGAAAAGATATACAATGTGTAATCTTGTAATAACTCAAGATTAAGTAAGGTTTAAGGCTGGGGCCTTATAGTTGGTATCAAAGGTCAGTTTAGATAACTTTAGAGGTTAGGGTATTCTCTAAGCATAAGTTACATTACCATAATGGTTAGGATTTTAGAAAGAGTCCTAGTTTTAAATAAAGTGAATGAGTAAGTATATATTAGTGTGTATCTTCCTCATTGGTATATGATGGTTTTGTTGATATACTCACACTGACATTTCTGTTTTTAGAATGGATGGATCTAGCCGACACCAATGTGAGAATAGGTTTGAAGGAAACTGTGGTGGTTCTCTGATTAAGAGACTGGATGAAATGGGGGATTCAATGAGGAAACTCGTGGTTGTTCTAAACCTACTATCAAGGAGTCATGATCAACCACTTGAACCTTGGTATGTTCTGTAATGCATCATTTACGAGATGAACAATCGATGTGGAAGTTCATGTAATAATTATAAAGGTAACCATTAGGGTTTATATGATCCTTTCTTTTGAGGTAATTATGGGTTATTATATGTTATGATGGAAAATGAAAGGCATGAGATAAAATTGAGGTTAAAATATGTTATGATTATTTTTGAAGATTTTAGCTCGTTTTGGGGAATTTTTTAAGAATTATATAGTTTTGAAAAAAGGACAACACGCAGACCATGTGACAACCCGTCGCGTCGGACAAAGCTACAGAAATCGAACCCACAAGCAAAGTGCAACTGGTATTTATTGCCTACCACTGGACTACGTGAAGTCCCTGGTTAGTATGACTTATTCTTTTTAGTTAGATGATTTTATGAATTAAGAGTAAGTTGATTTTGGGTTATCTGTGGAAATTATTAACCTATCATGGAGGATATGTGATTAGGTTAATTTCTTTTCAATATGAGACTTTAAGAGAAACTGATGTTATTTAGAGATAAATGTTACCTTGGAAGACTATGCGATTAAATCTTTCAAATATTTGGGTTTCAATCCTATATTGGTTTACCTTGAATAATTTAATGGAAAAATTGTTTATCGTATGGTCTTCGTTGATCTTTGGGTTTTGTTGGAAAATTTTTGGAGATTAAGAATAGATTTTATTTTTATAAAGGGTTATCCTTTTCTGGAGTATCTGATCTTGTACTAACATTTTTTGTTTTAGTTTTGGTTAAAGTCTAAAGACATGGAAAGTATATAGTACTCTTTTGTGGATTAGGTGATTCTCTAGAATTTGATTATAGCTCTCTTAATGTGAACAAGTCATCCTAAATACTCGTCTTTTGGAGAAAATATGAGTTCATGTAAAAAATCTAGTAAAAGTTGAAAGTCAACATGGAAATTAAGTATGCTTCCATATGTTTCAGTTAAGATCATAAATAAATTCCTCAATTGAAAGTAACTTAAAACAAAAATGTTGTCTGTTAACTTTTCCTACTGGGGAATCGAATACCGTTTAACCCATCACAAGTTTGTGATTTTCTTATGGTTAAATTTCTACTAGACATGTTTTCTATCACACTCCATCAGAACATGACCCTATGTTTTCTCTTCCATGTACATGTTTTCCTACCTGGAATCCTAACATGGGTAAACTCGAGTGACCATTGTACTTATCTTTCTTTATTTTAATGTGATTGTTTTACAGAATCTTGTTCTAATGTGGGACTTTCAAGGATGTTTCCAAGCCCAATTTTAAAATTGTGAGGACGTAATTTCCAAAAGGGGGGAAGAATGTAACACCCCAGGTAATTAAAGAATATGAAATTTTTATATTTATCCATATTTGTGAATAAAATATTAATATTACTTTAAAGGGGATGATATGCTCGATGGCGTACCCAATACGCAACAACGAGTTTCTTGGGAATCTTACGTTGCACTCTAATAATAAAATAATATTATTTTAAATGGTAGTTAACGCCTAGCTGTTGTGATGGAGGGAATGAATAGAACTAACTACAAAATTATTATATATGTGTGTCAAATATTTTTACTTTTTAAAATAAATGTTAGAGGATTAAAAATGAGAATGAATCCAATTTTAAGCGTAAACATTCTAATATTCTTTAAAAGGTCGATTAACTGCCTTTTGATGGCGAACCTCTTTTAAATCCAATTTTTAAAAATTTTATGTGTTATATTTGACAAAATAAAATACTTTTTTAGAATCGGGACATCAAAATTTACTTTGTGTAAATTTTTGGTATTTTTCCGATAAAGTTCATTTTTTATTGAATAGTGAAAAACGTTGTATTTTAATTCAAAACCTCTTTTTAATCTAATTTATTTATATGATTAGATTATATTTTGAATTTTTTTTAAAGTGAAATTAGAATATATTTTTACCATTTAATCAAATAGTGGTCATTGGAATTAATTTCTCTTTGAAATTTGACTTAAACTAGTGTCAATCTTTTAATATATATTGTTTCATAAAAACATGCTATTTGTTCTGACAACGGGAATTAATTATTAAATTAATTAATTTAAAATATATTTTATAAATTTTTTAAAATAGACATCATTTTTTAATTTGTAATATCAAATATATCTTAGGGTGAAGTTTTGGTATTTTTCTGAAAAACATCAATTTTTGATGAATAGTGAAACCACTAAGTGGTCGTTAAAGAAACTGATTTTTCGATTAAATGAAACTTTGCCACTTCTGTGATTTGATTTTCAAAAATCCGACATACATGGTTGTCAACAAGAAGTAAAATGTGGTTTAATGAGAATAAAATAATTTTTTGGTGAATAGTAACTTTTAAGTTCTTAATCGCGATTAGAGGTAATTAGTGTAGTTTAAGGAAAAAATAATGTTTTAATAATATGAGATGAGCTTGACAAATGTCCTACCCTAATTGGATGTGTCATGGCCAACCATGAAAATCCATGGGTCTCATTGGGGACCCCATGGAGCCACTTTGGTTGGGAAATGACATAAATAACTTTTTATTTAATGTTAAAGTAAAAATGACACAAACATGAGATGTTTTACTAAAACAATTTTTACATAAGGTTATAGAAGTCATATTTTTTACTATAAATATTAATTAGAAAGATAAAAAGATTTCCTACATCATGATAGTTTTTTTATAATTTGTAGACATTAAATATATTAAATTATTTATGACATCATGATGATGCAACGATTACCTCATTAATAAAATATTTAAATAAAATGAAAAGATAATGTAAAATCTATGATCTAAACATGTCAAAAACCTATTGGATGGGTATATCTAGAACCCTTATCACCCTATCCTAGAATTATATCAATGTGGGACCTCTTAAATTGGAATCTCATTTTAAAATAAAGTAACTTTTCTTTAATTTCCAAGAGTGCCCCTCCTCTCCTCTTATAAAAGGCCCCCACCTCTACCTCCTTACCCACCCTTAAAAAGCCTTTGGCTCTGCCAACACCTGCCCATTTTGTCTCTCCACATCCCTATCTTACTCCTTGAATCCTCCCTTTTGGCAGAAGTCTTCCCAAGGAAGCCTTTGAGCTCAAACAAAAGGGAGTTACCCTATTTTAAGGTAATGTCTTCACTTGAGTCCTTTTGTTTTATTTTGCTTCTCCAATCACCTAAACTCTTTTTATTAATTTATTTTGTAACAAATAAGGTATCTTCAATATACTAGGATGTTTTTATAAGAAGTATTCAATCTACACTTACACACACCTTCGTCTAATGGTTAAAGAATATATTGTTTCTGTGGTTGGCGATTTTCTGCCTCACGAAACGATGATTGTTCAATATTCTTTTAACACCTTTAAAGGTGGCCATTATGATGTCAATATATTTATATATTATATATAATATGTTTATGTTTTACTTAATCTTCTTTATTTTTCATTTTTGGAATATCCTTTATGGATACCATTATGAGTAAACATGATATCTTCATTTTTGGAAGTGTGGACTACCGCCCCCTCAAAGTGATTTGATTTGTTAATACCATATGTGGTACGTATAAAGGACATATTTAATGATATTATATATGATAAAATACTGTAATTAAAATACTATTGTGTATAATTATGTTTTAATTCCATTAAATATGAAATAGAAATGGAAGTAGCGTTCATGCGTACGTACGGCTTACCGTCTCCATGAACGGTGCATTTCATTTCTTAACTCTAAATGTTATGTAATATTACAAATGCATGAATATACTGGATATATATTATATATATTATATCTACATCATGAATAAAATTCTTGATATAATAGATATTTTGCCACATAAACAACTTGTAATTATAAAGAGTTTATTTTTGACTCAAGTACTAATGATCGTTAAAACGACCGTTATTAGCATAAATAATAACATAGTGTTCATGACATGGTAATAAGTGATATAAAAGGAATAATGAACTTGGAAAAGGTTCTTAAGGAAGTATAAATTAACTCAAGTTTGTTATTCAGGATATTAAATAACGATCGAGTCAAGTCGGACCTGAGGTAAGGGATTCTACTCCTCTCTTTCTTTTTAAGTACACTCTTTTATGTCATTCCTTTTAAGATCATCTTTCTTATGTTTGGGGATGTTCTTTTATATTCATCATACTTTAATTTTTATGGTCATATTATGAGAGACCCTATTTGATCTCATAAATCCATTTTTGGAAGTTTTTAGTGGCGCCGTTAGGCTGCCGAGTTTTCGTAAGGGATTTTTCATCTCACTTTTATTCCCGTGAGATTTATGCTACATTAGCCACAATTTCCTTTGAGTGGTGTATGTACTACCCATTATTATAATATTTTTGTAATATAATTTCGTTTATGATTATATACTTTAATGTTTTATAGTCATTCTTTCATGGGTTATACGTTTCGAAAGTTACCCAAGTCGGTAAGGGAACCTTTCACCCTCCTCTTTTTAAAAGACTTCTTTTGTTATGTCTTTTAATTTACATCTTATTATGTTGGGATATGTTCCTCTATATCCTTATAGATATAAATTTTATGTGTAAGTGATGAGATACCATTCTCTCTCTCATCGACTAATTTTCTTAATTTTGAAGTGACACCCTTAGGCTGTCGAATTTTTACAAGGGAACGTCTTAACCCAATTTCGATTTCTTTGGTTTCAACTAGTACTTCTTGAACATATCAACCTTTGAATATGTGTGAATTACCTTTTAGTGTTTTACACTTAATATCCACATATATTTTGTGTATTTATATTTTTCACACATAATTTTGAGATTGATTTATCCTTAATTTAAGGATACCTTCTTTATAAGGGATTTCATCACATTTTACATTTCTATTGAGACTTCATTGTTGTTATGCACCAATTCACTCTTATATGGTGTACATACTGTCCTTTGGAATATTCTATCATGAATCCATTTATTCTCCTGATATTATAAAGTTATGATTAAATTTTATTCCTCAATTATTGTATTCAAGTGTCTCTAATTTTTGTAAAAACCCTTTAACCAAAATATCGCTTTAAATGTTTTAATGATTTGTTCTTTTTAATATCCATGTTTTCAAAATGGGTTTATGGATTTATTTATATGGATATTAATGGTTTAAAATTTTAAATATCTTCAAGGTGTTATGGGACACTTTGATTCAAAAATCTCTTTATTAAATGTTTGAAATGGTTTTGAAAATGGTTTTTTTGAATGGATTAATTATTTCAATATCCTAAAATGTTATATTGTGATTGAATTGGGGAAATGTTGTCTTTCCTTTATGCATATTTTATGTGATACGATTATGTTATGGTTTTTGGGAATTGTTATGAAAACGGGTGGTTCCGTGATAAACTAAGGGCGAGTGAGCCCGATATAGCTCTCCAATGCATTGGGTAACGCGAAGGGGTTAAACGTTAAGGTTTCTCAGAAGAGATTTAGGGAATATACTGTGATGGGTATTCCAAACGTAACCAAGAGGGTTACTCCCTACGTAAGAATGTTATGAATGCCTCAAGTTACCTTTATGTCTTATTATTTCTATGATTTATTCATGTTTTGATGAGGTATGTTAAAGTGCCTATGTTTTATGGGTAAAGTATGATTTCATTCTTATGTATATATGAACTCATGATTCCTTTCCATATTTTTCTAACCCTTACTGAGATTTTTATGTTCATCCCAAGTTTTTTTGAAATGTTTTTCACAGGTCAAGGGAAAGGTACATGTTATGATTATAGTGTCAAGGAAGTGTCAAGAATGAATCCATGCATTATTTTTAAATATGTTTCCGTTGATGGAAAAAAATTAATACTATATTTTATGTAACCACTTTGTGTAAATGTGGAATGTAATGCAAGTTTTATGATCTAATTCTCTAAAACTCTAAACCTGAAAAGATCCTCAATGTGTAATCTTATAATAACTCAATATTAAGTATGGTTTAAGGCTGGGGCCTTATACTCAGTGGTTTCAAAAGATATATACTTGTACTATGGAACATATGATATTTTTTAGGGTAATGTTGATGTTAATATTGATAGGGTGATATAGAAAAATAAAAGAGTACAAAAGTATTTTTTTACCTTTGGTGGGACGAACATAATTTGGGTATTGAGGTTGGAGCATTATTTTATACCATCAATAATGGAAATAGAGTATGCATATGTTATAGAATTTGGGAACAAATTTAACTAGATAAAGTAGTTGTTAGATGAACATGAGATAAGTTAAGAAAGTGGGTTTTTATTCTGTGAAATTCAAACATGATTTATTTGGATAAAAATATTGTGATTCAATCATAGACAAAGAATATTACACTAATGTATCATTTTCTCTAGAAGATACAGGAGGACGTGGTTCTTTAACTAAGGAAGACTAGTGGAAGTTAGGATTTGGATAACATTTTACCAATGTATTAACCATGGATTTTATGATGAAATATTTTCCATTAGTGGAACATGTCTAACTATGATTTTCATTGTAGAAAAAAACAAATGATTCCATTAGAATGATTAGAATTTATATGTGTCAAGCAAAGAATAAATTTTTAAAGTTCGTCATCATGTGCGAGTTTTTTATGATTTTAGATGTTTACATTAAATATTCATTTCATGTAACTGTAATAAGTAACTCCATAATAAAGTAATCATTCCGATGAAGGATTATGCACTAATTTTCACATGTTGCTGTTTTACCCCACTTATACTCCCTTTTGAGCATTACAATCCCACTATCCCATAGCCATTAAAACCCACCCTTAAAATACCACTTGATTGTTGTTCACTTTAGAATATGTAATAGAATATTAGATATATTTCGAACTCTAGGTTTTCAACTTTTCATTGGTGAATTTTTGAATCTCCATAAATAAATTTTTATCATCATGATAGGAGTGATTTATGAGTACCTACATTCTGAATTTCTAATTTGGATAATGAAAATGGTTTTTTTGTAAAATTAATGTAGTATCTTTTAATTGGTGGAATTTGTTTTGGCGGAGTGAACTAGTCTACACCCCCTGATTAGAGAAATAAAATTAATTTTTTTGTGAGTAAAAATGATTTAGTTAAGTTTCTATATTTTATGTACATGAGTAAATGAATAAGACTAATTGTTTGAGTATAGATATTATTTATTAATTCATTATTTTACATTACACCCATCACATAATTTTTATTTAAAAATTATAAATTTCTATTCAATGTTCATGTTTTGATCATAAACATGTAAAAATTAGGATTGGATTCATTTAACTAAACTACATTTTAATATATTTAACATATATTTTAAAATAATAATAAATATTTCAAATTATTATTTTCTAGAGTTATTGATTCAAATTATAACATATCATTAGACTATATTGTTAACCGATTTAGCCAATTGAATGGTCATATATACCACATAGGAAGCCAAACTGAATCTGTGGTGAAAATTGGACCATCCATGAAGATATAATTTTGGGGCACAATATATAGGCCCAAAAATTTTGACTGTCAAAAATATATTCTTTAATATAAAAACATATTTCGTAAAAAAATGAATTCCCATATCCATCAAAAATTGGACCAACTAATTCTTTGAAGTCCATCCCACATTTTTGTACTGTAATTAATAACAGCCCACCTCCTTGACATATATCCTAAAACAATCAACTAATTGAGATTATATTTTTTAGTTTTAAATCCAAGATAAATATGAGCATCTTTTTAGAAGAAATGATTCATATTTTAAGTCATTTTCATCTATATAAATTCATTAACATTTAGACCATGGAAAAACACAACACAAAAATGGATAGAAGAACATTGTTTAGTAAAATAGAAATAACTTTTTCTCAAAATTTCCCAAGGAATAAAAATTTTGTACGGTGTATCTTAAATATCCATATATAAACCTTTTATAATGAAGATATTTATATATTATACAGAATTAATTTTTAAATGGATGGGACAAATGGAAGGGCGGTTTTGGAAGGAAAACAGTCCACTCTCTTTGTTTATAAATAGATACTCACTCTCACCTTGAAAGGTGTTAGAATTTCTGAACATAAAGAGGATATTTTTCATTAATATAGCCTTTACAATGTCCTATGATTAATTTACATAATCATGATTAAACAAGATATTCCTCTCCTCTAGTATTTATTTCATTTTTATTTATTCTTTTTTTAAATTGTAATCATGTATGATTGTTTTCATTTCAATTAAATATTAATTCATGTTTCTTCATCATAATATATAATTCGTATCCACCCTCTTTTTTGTAATACTTATATTCTTGATTTTATTTCATGATGAAAATCAATCCCTTATTATTTTTATTATTCAATTAGAAGTGTGTTTTTAACTCTATTCACCATTTCATGTGTGTGTTCGATGAAAAAATCCTTTCTTATCCTATTTTTTATTCGAATTTATAATTATTCTACATAAAAATATTAAGGCAGATAAATAACCATCTCAATGTATTAGTAAATCTACCATTTGGGTTAGTTATAATTTTTGGATGTGAAGTGATGTAGATTCTTTTCTCACTTAATATTACTTAAATTGTTATTGTGTATGTTCAACATAAAATATCATTAATTAATGACATCTTCTGTTTGAAATTTGGATTCAATGGATTATTGGAACGATAAGTACAAATCGGTTCATGGAATATTTAACCTCCCATTAAAAATTTTGATTGATATCAATACCCTAATAAAGGCTTGGATTAAGGCCAAAACATTTTGGAATTCCAAATCAAAAATATTCTTGTCAAGTGGATGTTAATTTAATGTAATATATCAAAAATCTCAATGATATAACAATATTGACTCCCTAATTATGAACATAGACCAATTATTATTATTTTTTAAATCAATATTCATTGATCAATCATTACATCTATGATCAACAAACAAACCCCCTCTCAAAATTCAAATCAGAAACAATTGACTATAAAATTTGATCCATCATCGAGGATTTGGACCGGGTTCCTCTATACAAATTATTAGAGCACCAAAACATTGAACGATCAATGTGAGACAATTGGCCATAATTCAACCATATCATGGATATAGTGAGTCATTATTTTTGTACACTTACCATTATAGAGAAGATGTATCTGCATGCACTATTTAAATGGTAGTGTCTATAGACTGGTTTCATATCAGAAGGTTATAGTAGATCCTTGGATATAATGAGAACATTGAGATAATATGAAATTAATTATTTATATATTTCTTATGTTCTAGATTAATTATAATGGTTGGACATATTAGAAATGTGGCTATTAGGTTTCTGGAGCTCAAAAGCATGGAAACTTATTCTCTTGATGTTTATACATGATGATCTCTATTAGTTTAGATCTTCAAGACATACTCCCCATAGGAACACCATACTTTTTCCCATGACATTAGATGATCCTATATATGGACATGTTTTTTGGTCTCTGACCTTGATATCATTATCAATGTGTTACATTTGAGAATGTAAATTTATGTAATGAAGAAAGATGATAATGAAATAATTACGAGGTATCATGTGTTGGGTGCATCATTGGTGGTATATCATTGGATGAATGGTCAAGATATATTTTTCTCCCCTAATTTCATAGCATGCAATATCATGGGATTGGATAATCAGAATTATAGTACATTCAAAATTCTATTTCCATGGTATTCAATGAAAAATCAATCCAATTAATGAAATAAAATATAAAGCAAGTATGGTTGATGATAAACGTATGAGTCCTTCTTTATGAGATATCCAATGCCAATGATATTATATTAAAAAATGTTTTTTCATAGTTTGGTTGTATTTTCTAGGACTACTACCTATATCCTTAGGTTCCATTATGGGTTGCTATAATCCACACTTGGTATGTGAATAGTATTCACTGATATCAAGATATGTTCCTAGAATTCCATACAAAATAATGTATTCAAGAATCTCTCATATTATAGAGAAGGGGTATATAGGACATGGTGGGACCCACAACTGGGGTGTGGGATTTTTATAAGGATGTAATGTAGAGACCCGAAGCTTAACGTACATAGACATTACATTAATTTTGCGGAATACTTAGTACATAACAAAAAAACACACACAAGGACCGTAATAGTTTAGTGTCTTTGGAAACTTGGAATATAATCTTCTAATCGTGGTGAAAGATCTTCAACATCTCCCATAAATATCTTCCTTTTTTTATACCTTAAACCTTTCTTTATATCCTGGGGAAAAGAAAACATAAAAGGGTGATCTCAAATGATCAGTAAGGGTAAACAAAAGAAATATCAATCACATCATATTCATAAGAACATAACATTTTGGAAATCTTAACCTGAAAAAGAGATCATAATATTATAACTTGAGATAAATCATAGTAGTGAAATGTAATCCCAATAATCATAACCTAAAACATGAAACTTTTTGGCATACACACATAATCATAGATAATCATTTCTTATTAGTCAAGACTCATTTCCAAGACTATCTTAGTGGACAAAGTCCATTTTTGAACCGAGTTCACTCCTCGTTTCAGTCCTGTTTCACTGAACCGGTATAACCTACCGTTCCAGCCATGTCTATCTCATGAGATATAAAATCTTTACCAAATGAATTGGAGGGAGATATAGGTCCCACCCATCTCATAATTATACCATTATTATGTGTTCCACAAAATCATAAATCATACATCATTGCATAACCCATGTAATAAAATTGGGATTCTTAAACAACATGACATCATAAAACAATTCATATAAGATAAAGGAATTAATAAAAATAATTACATCACAACATAATCAAATCAATGTAATAATATGGTTAGAAACAGAACCCTTTATTAACTTACATGGAAAATAATTTTGATAAAACACTTGAACTCCATTCTTGAGGAAAATATCCATTCTACTTCAAAAACATTTTTCCCTTTCTTAACATGTCATACAATTTTAAACTAAAAGAAGTTGATTAAAAATAAACTTGAAAACTTGTAAATTAAGCTTCTTGGAAATAATGTTTTAAAAATCCATTCATTCCGTATAAGTTTAAAAAAACATTATTCTCGTACTTTTGTTGGAAAAGTCAAAAAGTACCTCGTATGTAAAATGACAAAAGATTCCTTTTATATCTTTCACTAAAAACTCACCAAAGGGTAAAATTGGATTTAAAAAATTTTAGGTGGATGGAAATAATATTACATTTTGAGGAAACATGTATGTGGTTGATAAAATACACCCCAGTAAATACCGAAGTATAAACAATCTCGGATAAAAATGAGATTGTGATATTTCCCTTACCTTAGGTCCGATTTGCTTCGTAAGTGTCCAAACCTCCTGTATAATGATTTAAATAATATAATTTACTTATTCCATAATCATACTCATTGTTATTATATCATATATGGTTCACTTATGACTTTATATTACCCGTTCTTTTGTAAATTCCATGTTAAAGAGCGTTTTGGGTAAAATTGTTTCATTTGTCGTCTGTGTTTTGACTTGTAATTATTCATATGATTACTTAGATCATGATTACTTAATTCCATAATATAAAACATTATTTATATATAAAATATATTCAGAATATACATATATATAATAGATCAGTAAATGGAATGAAATACACCGTTCATCGATACGGTAGGTCGTACGTACGCATGAACGATGTTTCCGTTTCCTTATTAAGTTGAATGGAATTAAGTAGATGACATACATATATATACACATAAATCCAGTATCATTATTATGTCATATATTTCATTATTACTTATTATATATACTTTATAATCATTCATTAATGGTTAACGTGGAGAATGAATCTCATCGCGTCGTGGAGACGGTAGTCCGTACGTACGCATGAGCGATGATATCGTTCTCATGATCATGGAATTGTATTTGATTGTATGTATACTATTTCAGAATCAATATCACTTTAAAATAATCATATATAGTTATTATTTACACCATTATACCCATCCAAGTAAGGTGGTGGTGGAAAATAGATTACACCACGGCGTAGAGACGGTATTCCGTACGTACGCACGCGCGGTGATTTCATTTTCCGTAGGATGGATAGATGGTGAAGTATGGTTGTTTCATACTTATAATAACATATCATTATATTATTGATACTGATGTTATTACTTCATAATGAAACAACCTATTAAGAAGAAGTGGAAGAAGAAATAAAGTTGAAAGAATCGGTAACGAACATTACCTCTTCTTTGAAGCGCCTCTTTGAGATCTCCTTTTAGGGCACTAAAATAGGTCTTTGAAGAAGAAAAAAACCTCTAGTATGTTTCTAGGGAAGTGGAGAGGAGCAATTTCTAGGGGATGGCCGAGCTTGAAGGCTAAAATTGGTGTGAGGAAGAGGGGGAGGAGGTGCCCTTTTATAAGGGAGGAGAGGGACACCTTTGGAAAACTAAAATTATTATTTTATTATAAAGACAAATTCGGTTTTAAATAGCTCAAAATTGATTTATTTCGAACCTAAGGTGGGTATGGGTCGAAATACTCTCATCCAATAGAATTTAGACAAGTTTAGGTTCCTATTTTAACCTTATCATTTAGTTTGAACATTAAGTTAAATAATTTTACTTTTACAGTGTCTTCTTGTGTTCTTAAACTATAAGGTTAATAAACTTACTATATCAAGCCAAAAGAACCACAAGTTGTTTATTATTAATATATATAACATTATCTAAGTCATTTGGACGAACCTTAGATTTTTAGGAATAAAATAACAGTTAATAATATAATATTTGTTTTAAAAACTATTTTATGTCAATTTTGACACTATTTAGTAATTGATTTTTGTGAAAATCATAACAGAATGATTACTTCGAAAAAAGTTGCTTACATCAATAAAAAGATGTCATATTAACCTATAAAATTAGTTTAATTCATAAAAAGTCTAAAATTACATTTATTTGGGTATTTATAACATCAATTATGTCAATATTTCATTAATAAGACAATTCCTGCATCATCGTTGTGTCATAAATAAATTAAATTATCTAATGTTTAAAAATTACAAATAAAATACCATTATGTAGGAAATCTTTTTAGTTTCTAATGAATATTTATAGTCGAATTTATCTTATGTATAACCCAATATAAAAAATGATTTACTTATTAAACTTTGATTTTAACTATTTTAACCCTTCTTTAAATAAATTAATAATAAATGTCCTAATCTAATCCAAGTGGTCTTAAATGGTCATATGTTATTCCTAAGGTTGTTTTTGGACGAATTATACTTATACAATAGAATTAGGACATTTTTAGGGTAATAATAATATCATTTTTACCCTTAATTACCCTATTTACTTTTAACCGTGGTAAAAAAAAGTTAAAAGTTACTATTCACCAAAAATTATTTTTTCATCTCATTGAACCACATTTTAGTCCTTGATATTAACCGTGTCTCTCGGATTTTTGAAATTCCACTCACAGAAGCGGTAAAATTAAGTTTTATGAAAAATTATGTTTTTTAACTACCACTTAGTGGTTTCACTATTCATCAAAAAATGAAAGTTTCCAGAAAAATACCAAAAATTATGCCTAAGCTATATTTGATATTATGAATTCAAAAATGATGTCTATTTTATCAAATTAAAAACATATCAGTTACATTAACTAATTTGAAAATTAATTCCTGTCGTCAAAACAAATAGCGTGTTTTTAAGAGATAATAATTATCAAAAAATTGACACTTGTTTACAACTTGTTTAAATATGAAATTACATCCAATGACCAACATTGTATTAAATTGAAAAAAATATATTCTAAATATACTTTAAAACCACTCAAATTAATAATTTATCACTATTAATTATTTCTATTAAAAAAGTTGTTTTTAATTAAAATTTAGTAATTTTCACTATTCATCAGAATATGAAAGTTATCTGAAAAGTACCAAAATTTCACCCTAATCTAATTTCAACATTCCTAATAAAAAAATGAAGTCCATTTTGAAAAATAAAATTTACAAAATTTAAAAAAGTGGTTATTACTATTCATAACGGCTAGTTTTAATAATATTTAAATAGCATATCGTTGTTTAGTGAAACTCGGTATTGCGTACTACACGCGCTATCGAGGAAGGTCGCGATTGTGTGTAATGAAAGGCAAGTCAAGGATGCGTGTTGTGAAAGATCCTTTAGGTGTAGCGTATGACACAATACATTAATGAAATTAATAAGAATATTTTTCATATAATTTTGGGGTGTCACATTCTACCACCCTTAAAATGAATTTCGCCCTTGAAATTCGTCGGGGTTATAAATGGTTTACTACTCGAAAGTTTCTTTAATAGAAACCCACATCGTAAAAAGGAATACCAAAACCAATCTTTAAAAACAAAAGTATGAAACGTAACGGTTACCCAAATAAACTAATCACTGGGTTTTCACATAGGTGAAAATATGGATATGGAAGAGAAATCTAACCATCATGTTCTGATGGAGAATGGTAGAGAACATGGCTATGGAAAATCCAGCAATCACAAAGACATAAATTTGTGACAATCTAAGGTACCATCTGATTCATCAGATATAAGAGAACTAGGACAACATTTTTGGTTTTCAAGATCATTTCCCTAAATTTGATGAAATTGGAATTAGAATAAATACTTTCGTGATTTTGGTATAGTCTCACCGTTAGTCATTCGTTGGACAATTTCCACTTCATCTCTTAAATAAATGAAGATGAATTTGTCATTCACGATGTGTTAGAAGATCATGTGATAGAATGATGGTTCATTCCATCTATCTCAAACAAAAGGTTAGAAAAGTTATAAAAAATTACATAAGTCCATCTATAGTGAGATTAATAATATATGGTTCCTAAAATGGACTTATACTTCATATATCATACTGCTTAATATAATAAAACTAGTTTCTATTAAACAGGGACTTCCTGTAGGCCAGTGGTAGGCGATAAAGGTCAGTTGCACTTCAGTTGTGGGTTTGATTCCCACAGCCTTGTCCGATGCGATGGGTTGTCACCCGTCCTGCAGGTTGTCCTTTTTCTAAAACTAAATTATTATTACACCCCATAAATAATATAAAAAAGGTTCTATCCTTAAACAATACTAACTTATGTTCAACAAAATCCATTCCAATCTTTAGGCTTATCTAAAATACTTCGGTCCAAGCTCATAGTATAAAGAAAATTATTACTTGAAATGTCACATAACAATCACGTGAATGCCATCATTTATCCCCCATATATCATAAGATATATCTTGTTGGTCAAATTACAAACATGTGAATACATTAACCATGTATTCTCTTGAAGAATGAATACCCATTGAACCTTAGTGAAAACATTAATGTTGTCAAAAGTTAACTCTTTCCACATACCAAAATCCAAAATTTCTATATACTCAAACCATGATATAACCTTATCCTTATATCAGTCATGAGATCATGAATACTATCAAACATTTAATTTTCTCCTTATCCCTTCATTATGCACATATCATCTATATTCCAAAAATATCTGAATAACCTTTAATGGATACTGGTACCATTAATCATACACTTTCAAAACTCAGGGAAAGACAATAGTGTAACAATCCATAGATGTCTCTTTATTCCATAGTATCATGAGATTACTTATACAACATTACACTTGATAAACATGTAATCATCCCACTACATTCTTAAACCATTGACCGAGCTTCAACAATTCTTTCATCTCACATATCATTTGTAGTCTCTTCATCATCATCAACATAAATACTACCCATATGACCGTACTGATTCTCTTCATGAGACTTTCCCTTAGGGAATTGGTTTGCATAATGCCCGTACATTCCACATTTAAAACATTTAACCATTGTTGATGTCGTAGAAATACAATTATCCTCATCCATGGTGTTAACTGAACCTTTTCCTTTTCACTTTCTGGCTTTGTGTCCTTATTTTCCACACCCAAAGCATCTTCTAGTTCCCTTGAAACAATCTCCTCAATGCCTCTTCCCACATGATTTACATGAGGGAAATTGAACATTCTTTCCTCTATGATCATCATGAAACTCCATCTTTCTCTTATTATCTGAGTCGGGAAAATTACCAAAGGTGAGATTATTGATCATATTATGAGATTTATGATTAGTCATAATAATGATGTTTGGACTTCCAAATCCCGTTTCATTTGGTTTCTCATGAAGAATATCATTCCATTGTCTGTCATATCCTCCATTATCGTGAATCTTCCTGTTTCTAGCCATTTTCTAAAACCCAAAAAGAATAGTGTGAGAGGAAAAAATCATGCTATGGAAAACAACATAGTAAAGGGGGAGTACCCTCAATATCAAACAACATAGGTTAAATTCTAAGATCATTAGCGCAATTCTAGGACTATAACCTATACGTATACTTAACCTTAGGGACATCCTTAGATATACCTTAGACATATCTCTAGGGATCTCACTAAAGTTCTCGCATCCTAGTTTCCAAAGGTTGACTAAACCTTTCCTCTGATACCAACTGTAGAGACCCGAAGATTAACGTACATGGACATTACATTACTTTTGCGGAATACTTAGTACATAACAAAAACAAACACATAAGGATCGTAATAGTTTTGTGTCTTTGGAAACTCGGAATATAATCTTCTAATCGTGGTGAAAGATCTTAAACATATCCCATAAAGATCTTCCTTTTTTTATACCTAAAACCTTTATTTATATCCTGGGGAAAATAAAACATAAAAGGGTGATCTCAAATGCTCAGTAAGGGTAAACAAAAGAAATATCAATCACATCATATTCATAAGAACATAACATTTTGGAAATCTTAACCTGCAAAAGTGATCATAATATCATAACATGGGATAAATCATAGTAGTGAAATGTAATCCCAATAATCATAACTTCAAACATAAAACTTTGTGGCATACACACATAATCATAGAGAATCATTTCTTATTAGTCAAGACTCATTGCCAAGACTATCTTAGTGGACAAAGTCCTTTTCTGAACCGAGTTCACTCCTCGTTTCCGTCCTGTTTCACTGAACCGGTATAACCTACCGTTCTAGCCATGTCTATATCATGAGATATATAATATTTACCCAATGCATTGGGGGGAGATATAGGTCCCACCCATCTCATAATGATACCATTATTATGTGTTCCACAAAATCATAAATCATACATCATTGCATAACCCATGTAATAAAAATGGGATTCATAAACAACATGACATCATAAAAAAATTCATATAAGATAAAGGAATTCATAAAAATAATCCACCACAACATAATCAAATCAATTTAATAATAGGGTTAGAAACAGAACCTTTTATTAACATAGATGGAAAATAATTTTGATAAAACACTTGAACTCCATTCTTGAGGAAAATATCCATTCTACTTCAAAAACATTTTCCCCTTTCTTAACATGTCATACAATTTTAAACTAAAAGAAGATGATTAAAAATAAACATGAAAACATGTAATGGAATCTTCTTGGAAATAATGTTTTAAAAATCCATTCATTCCGTATAAGTTAAAAAAACATTCCTCTCGTACTTTTCTCGGAAAAGTCAAAAATTACCTCGTATGAAAAACGACAAAAGATTCCTTTTATATCTTTTACTAAAAACTCACCAAAGGGTAAAATTGGATTTAAACAATTGTAGGTGGATGGAAATAATATTACATATTGAGGAAACATGTATGTGGATGATAAAATACACCCCAGTAAATACCGAAGTATAAACAATCTCGGATAAAAATGAGATTGTGATATTTCCCTTACCTTAGGTCTGATTTGCTTCGTAAGTGTCTGAACCTCCTGTATAAAGATTTAAATAATGTCATTGACTTATTCCAGAATCATACTCATTGTTATGATATCATATATGGTTCACTTATGACTTTATATTACCCGTTCTTTTGTAAATTCCATGTTAAAGAGCGTTTTGGGTAAAATCGTTTCATTTGTCGTCTGTGTTTTGACTTGTAATTATTCATATGATTACATAGATAATGATTACATAATTCCAGAATATAAAACATTATTTATATATAATATATATTCAGAATATACATATATATAATAGATCAGTAAATGGAAAGAAATACACCGTTCATGGAGACGGTAGACCGTACGTACGCATGAACGCTGTTTCCATTTCCTTATTGAGTTGAATGGAATTAAGTAGATGACATACATATATATACACATAAATCCAGTATCATTATTATGTCATATATTTCATGATTACTTATTATATATACTTTATAATCATTCATGAATGGTTAACGTGGAGAATGAATCTCATCGCGTCGTGGAGACGGTAGTCTGTACGTACGCACGAGTGATGATATCGTTCTCATGATCGTGGAATTGTATTTGAGTGTATGTATACTATTTAAGAATCAATATCACTTTAAAATAATAATATATAGTTATTATTTACACCATTATACCCATCCAAGTAAGGTGGTGGTGGAAAATAGATTACACCACGGCGTGGAGACGGTATTCCATACGTACGCACGCGCGGTGATTTCATTTTCCGTAGGATGGATAGATGGTGAAATAGGTTTGTTTCATACTTATAATAACATATCAGTATATTAGTGATACTTATGTTATTACTTCATAATGAAACAACCTATGAAGAAGAAGTGGAAGAAGAAATAAAGTTGAAAGAATCGGTAACGGACATTACCTCTTCTTTGAAGCGCCTCTTTGAGACCACCTTTTAGGGAACTAAAATAAGTCTTTGAAGAAGATCAGAACCTCTAGGATGTTTCAAGGGAAGTGCAAAGGAGAACTTGTCAGGGTTTGGCCGAGCTTGAAGGCTCAAATTGGTGTGAGGAAGAGGGGGAGGAGGTGCCCTTTTATAAGGGAGGAGAGGGTCACCTTTAGAAAACTAAAAATATTATTTTATTATAAAGCCAAATTCGGTTTTAAATAGCTCCAAATTTATTTTTTAGAACCTAAGGTGGAGATGGGTCGAAATCCACTCATCCAATAGAATTTAAACAAGTTTAGGTTCCTAATTTAACCTTATCATTTAGTTTTAACATTAAGTTAAATAATTTTATTTTTACCGTGTCTTCTTGTGTTCTTACACTATAAGGTTAATAAACATACTATATCAAGACAAAATAACCCCAAGTTGTTTATTATTAATATATATATCCTTATCTACGTCATTTTTCCAAACCATAGATTTTTAGGAATAAAATAACAATTAATATTATAATATTTGTTTTAAAAACTATTTTATGTCAATTTTGACACTATATAGTAATTGATTTTTGTGAAAATCAAAATAGAATTATTAGTTCGAACAAAGTTTCTTAAATCAATACTAACATGTAATAATAACCTAGAAAATTAGTTTAATTCATAAAAAGTCTAAAATTACATTTATTTGGGTATTTATAACATCAATTATGTCAATATTTCATTAATAAGATAATTCATGCATCATCGTTGTGTCATAAATAAATTAACATATTTAATGTTTAAAAATTACAAATAAAATACCATTATGTAGGAAATCTTTTTATATTTCGAATGAATATTTATAGTCGAATTTATCTTATGTATAACCCTATATTAAAAATTATTTACTTATTAAACATTGATTTTAACTATTTTAACCCTTCTTTAAATAAATTAATAATAAATGTCCTAATCTAATCCAAGTGGGCTTAAATGGTAATATGTTTTTCCTAAGGTTTTTTTTGGTCGAATTACACTTATCCAATAGAATTAGGACATGTGTTAGGGTAATAATAATATCATTTTTACCATTAATAACCCTATTTACTTTTAACCGTGGTAAAAAAAAAGTAAAAAGTCACTATTCACCAAAAATTATTTTCATCTCATTGAACCACATTTTAGTCCTTGATATTAACCGTGTCTCTCGTATTTTCGAAATTCCACTCACAGAAGCGGTAAAATTAATTTTTATGAAAAATTCAATTTTTTAACTACCACTTTGTGGTTTCACTATTCATCAAAAAATGAAAGTTTCCAGAAAAATATCAAAAATTAGGCCTAAGATATATTTGATATTATGAATTAAAAAATGATTTCTATTTTATCAAATTCAAAAAATATCAGTTACATTAACTAATTTAAAAATTAATTCTCGTCGTCAAAACAAATAGCATGTTTTTAAGAGATAATAACTATCAAAAGATTGACACTTGTTTACAACTGGTTTAAATGTGAAATTACATCCAATGACCAACATTGTATTAAATTGTAAAAATATATTCTAAATATACTTTAAAACCAATCAAATTAATAATTTATCACTATTAATTATTTCTATTAAAAAAGTTGTTTTTAATTAAAATTTAGAAATTTTCACTATTCATCAGAATATGAAAGTTATCCGAAAAGTACCAAAATTTCACCCTAAGCTAATTTCGATATTCCGAATCCAAAAATGAAGTCCATTTTGAAAAATAAAAATTACAAAATTTCAAAAAGTGGTTATTACTATTCATAACATCTAGTTTTAATAATATTTAAATAGAATATTGTTGTTTAGTGAAACTCGGTATTGCGTACTACACGCGCTATCGAGGAAGGTCGCGATTGCGTATAATGAAAGGCAAGTCAAGGATGCATGTTGTGAAAGCTTCTTTAGGTGTAGCGTATGACACAAGAAATTAATGAAATTAAAAAGAATATTTTTCATAAAATTTTGGGGTGTTACATGTACGATCTCCATTTTCCGAGGATATATGATCACTGATGAATATATACATTCATTTTATTTGAGTTCAGAATAATTAGTAATTAATTAATATATTAAATATATTTTTGGGTATTAAGAAAATACATGGAAAATATTATATGAATGAATATTATTTTAGTAATCAAATTTGGTTTAATATGTGAGGGAATGATGAGTCATGTTAATTGTTTTGTTTTATCATATAATATATTTATTATATTACAAGAATGTGATTAATATATAAATGATGATCATGACTCAGTATTGTAGTCATATTATATTATTAAGAGTTTATATTGTGACTAAAAAATATTCAGTGGTTGGGGAGCCTTTTTTGGGAAATTTCATAACTTTCTATATATGGGAGGATGGAGACTCGCTCATAAACACTATTCACTCTTAGTTCTTTGGATCCACTCCCTTATATTTTACATTCTATAGAGATAAGGTCCTGATCCAAGTTTTCATATCAATTTTCCTTCACATATCATATGAACATCGATTAAGTGGTCATTGGGAAATTGATGGTGCCATTGGATCTCTATAATAGATTGTAAAATTCAATGATCAGCACTATGGATAATTTTTAATGTGAATGTGAATGATCTAGAGGAATTATACTTCGGATTATTCAAGTAGTGATCAATAGAGAAGAACAAATGACAACCACATGGCTTCGATCAAACTATGTATTTTTTTTTTTGTTTTTTTTGTGTTTATACATATTCATGTGTGAGCCTCTGGAATTGAGGAGGATTTTTTTCATTACTATAGCCTTTATAAGGGACTAGGAATTCTTCCATTAATATTGTTTCAATATGTAATACCTCTCATACACTTTTCATTTGATTTTTTATGCTTGTTTTCAATAGTAATTGTGTCAGTTTGTATTCATTTAATTTTTATATTAATTCTTGTTTCTTCATTAGAATATTTATGAATCATCCACCATATGTTGGGTAATATTAATGTTCTTGAATTTTTTTTAATCAAGATGAAAATAATTACCTTAGTTTTTAAATGAGTTGGAATTTCAGCTCTTAAGGAAGATATATGGAATTTTTGGAGCATTTCCAAGGTCCTAGGATGCCTTTATATAATCATGTTTCAACAATAGATACCTCTCCCCCACTTTTCATTTCCTATTTTTAAGCTTTCTTCAGTATTAATCATGTAAGATTGTCTTCATTCCAATTAAATACTAATGAATGTTTCTTTATCATAATATCTTATTCTCATCCACTATCTTTTATGTAATACTAATGTCATTGAATTTTTTTTAATGAAGTTGAGAATAATTATCTTATTTTCTATAAGTGTTTAATGTGGATTTTCTACCATTCCTCCTCTTTTTTATTAGTTTCTTACTTGGTGTATTGTTTTTAGGATAAACCTACACAGTGATTGGATTTGATGTCCATGTGTTATCCATTCTATGTTCCACTCCACTTTTTTCTCCTCTCTGGGTTTTCTTCTTCATTTTTTTGATAACATCATCCAATTAAAGAGCCATTATATACTGTTATTCCGTTTTGAAAATGTGAATGGGTATCCAAAATTCTTATAGTATTAAGGATTCACTGAACAACCCTTGGCATTTCTAAACATGGTACCCCACTTCTCCTCTATTTTCCTCGGCAGTTTCTTCCATAAGATCCATAGTATAATCCATGGTTCCAGTATCAATAACTCCATTCTATGCATCTTCATATTCCCTTTATTATTTTACCTCATAGTTACTCATTTATGTTTCCTCCATGAAATATTCAATACAAGCATTAAAATAGTAACATATCTTTTTTTCATCCTCTAGTTTATTTATTATTCTAAGCAGATATTCAATTCATCTTTCAATGTGGAATACATGTATAGTTCCTTTTTCAATTCCTCAGCTTCCATATCCATATTCTTTGGGAGTAGCAATCCTTTACTAAACTCAGACTTCATTCCTTAGAGTGACACTTATGGAGTCTGGTGTCTCTATGGAAATAATTGTTGGTATTGATCCTATCGTACTTGGATTTGGATTTCCATCTATGTTTCTTTATTATTTTTGTTTTTGGTTTGAATGTTCAATCACAAATTTCACGTGTACCTTCATTATGTGTTTTTTTATCAAAAAACAAACACATCCAATGTGTATAATAAAATAAAATAAAAATGATTCTTAACTAAAATCAAAAAACATTAAAGTGTGGGGGTATATCCTTTTTACAACTATTTACCTTTACGAATTTAATTCCCTTTAAATGGTGATAAAAAATGACATTTTGTGTCTGTTCCATTGTTAAAAAAGGATATCAATGATTATATTTTATAAAACCCCTACCTACACTAACTACCAGTGTGTATAATAGTAGTAATTATGGGTTATATCCTATGAGGAAAAGATTTATAAGATTCAATAGTTTTTAATTTTGACATGTTTTATTAAAAAATCATTTAAACTATCTTAAGGTGTAGAGTGGACTAACTCAAAAATATTAAAAAAGATAAGAGATTTGATATCAAAGGATGGTTTTTCAAAAATTAAGTTATTTCAAGGAATAAATGTGATGTTGCATACAATTTATAGTCATATGATTTCTTGTAGTTTCTTGGAAATCCTCTCAGAATCAAAAAAAATGATAGTTAAACCCACTCTCAAGGTACATCTATTACAACTGCATGTTCATTATTCTCAATATATAAGTAAAATGAGAAGTTACCTAATCTCCCTTTTTCCACTTTCCTTAATGCATGGGTATTCATCCTATAATTACACTTACAATTACTAGATCATCATCATTTATTTATTTATAAATAAAAGGGAAATGATGGAAAAGAATGAACACCTCATGGGACAATGTAAAAATAGGCACCAACCTAAGGAGGTCTGAGGTAATGTAACCTAAGGGAATCCCCCATATGAGATCCACACCATATAGTTTCAAGAGTTCTATATTTGAGATGTATTTAATGTTGGAGTTGGGCATGGCCAAAGAGGAAAAGTGGTCTTCCACTTTGTTCCCTTCATTCCACATGTGAAACACTTTGATATTGTAATTGATAAGCATACCGGGGAACCTTCTAATGGTGTAGGATGTTGACCATGGGATGGAACCAACACCCTTTAGGGAATTATGTTGAATCAAGGAGTCTTTCTCCACCTCAAGGAGAATGATATTGGCCTATTGGAAAAGGGTGTGTCCTATTTGAGTGGCCTTGGATTCTTCCTAGATAGAAGACCCACTGCCCAGATAAGTAGAGAAGATCATTATGACTGCGACTTTGGAGTCCCGAACAATCCCACCTCTACGAATGGATCCCAAATGACATGAATAAATGATATTAAATTTCAAAACAAAAGTAGGAGGATTCCATCACACCCAGAGTGGCCTTGGTACATTACTTGGAAGATGGGAAATTTGAACATTGAGAAGCAGGAACTGAAAGGTAGGAACCTCCTGCCTTTTATCTATGTTCTTGAACATTTCTAGAATTAGGTCCCCAATACGTGAATTCATAGATCAACCAAAGGATTAGACTCCCTCAAATTTAATCATATTCCGAGCCTACTAGAGACACCAGTAGGCCGAGTGGAGCACCAGAATGCGGGTTGTCTTCTCTGTGCTAGAGACACACAAACTGGTGAACCGTATCTCTAGGAACAAAACCTCAGACAGAGAATAAGTAGAGAAAGAAATAAATGGATTAAAATAAATCCAAACCGCATGTGCCCAAGCACCCTCAAAAAAATGTGACCATAGTCTCTTCCGAGTGATTCCTACAACAACAGCACCTAGAGGCCAAGCTGATTCCAAATCACTTGATATTGTCTTACGAGGGTAGTGCATTTTTTCTAATCCAATAGAGATGGATTTTAAACATTGTTGGTATCCTCTTTCACCAGAAGGTACTCTTCCAGCTGTCTCGTGAATGCTGTGTAGAAATGATTCAGAAAAATTCGCTCTAAGAGAAGTTTTCAGAGCATGATGGAGTGAAGACACACATGTCTGCCTCTTGGGTGACAATGATAACAAAAAAATAGAGCCTTTTCGTCCTTATAAAGAACTTCTGAAATAAATTATGTATCCATGGAAGCTTCCTCGAACATAATATGTAGAACATGGAACCCTGGAAATCCAATGGAAACCCCAACCTAGTTCTGGTGCCAAAATGATAAGTTACAATTCCCCACAATCCATTGCGTAAAGGGTTGAATGACTGGAATAAAAGAGAGCATATTAGACCATAAGGGGGTTACATGGAGTTTGTACCAAGTAAAAACCTCTCTCCATTGGACTTACATGGCTTTCCCCCAATGTGAACGCTAGTCGAGGACCTCCCAAGAAAAATTAGCATGCATGAAATGGATAGTATCACCATGTCTCCTAACATTGACACTGCCCTACTGGAGAAGATGGGCATTTTGTACCATGAGTACCAATGCCTTTTTCCCTCCTGGAGAGCATCCCAAATAATGTTTTCTAAAATCCCATCAATCCTGGAAATAACTCCATTGGGAACATGAACTAAAGATAGCACATGAACATGGGTGGGCAATAAGAAGCTATTCATTAAAGAAATATGGACCCTAAAAGAAATGAATCGGTTCTTCCAGTTGAGAACTCTGTCGATAATTCTACTCACCACAAGGTTGATGTCCCAAATCCGGAGCCTTCCTGAGGAAATAGGAGCTCCCAGGTAGTCCATCAAAAAATTTCCTCTCTGCATAACAAAGGAATTGTATAGATTCAAGGCGCACCCCATGGGAAACTTTTTGGAGATGAAAAGGTTTCTCTTAGTGGTATTGAAAATATTGACACTCGATTGTATGTTGGTCTCCAAATCATTAGTAAAACCTCTAAATGATCAACTACTACCATTTATGAATATTGTGGTGTCGTCTGAAAACATAAGGTGAGTACTATAAAGAGAGCTCAATCCCCTGCGTTAGGGAAGTATCTCACCATTCAACCCACACCTGTTGATGATCCAACTAAAAGCATCGTGGGAAAGGATGAAGAGACTTGGGGACAAGGGTTACCCCTATCTTAGGTCATGGGAGGCCTTGAATAAACCATACATTTTATCGATTTAGGATACCTCAAGCCATGAGGAACTAAAAAACCTGAAGAAAAGAACCATATTCCAGGGAGAGAACCCCATAACTATCAAGACCATGTTGATGAACCTCCACTTGATCTAATCATACACCTTGTTCATGTCAATTTTAATGGCCATGTTTTATTCATGAGTTTTTTTATTAGGGTACCTGAAGTGATCTTAGGCCAAGGTAATTGCACCGTGAAGGCACCTACCCTTCACGAAACTGTGATATTCCAGGGACACCCATTCTAGGTGGCAAGGCTCAATCAGAGAGTTTATGATACTAGCCATAATTTTGAAAGGCATGTTACACATAATCACCAGTCTAAAGTGGATTAGGGATGAAGGGTTCAAGATCATTGGGATGAGAATCGGAGTGGTAGAAGATGCTACCATGGAAGGCTACCACCCCATAAAAAAGTAAGAATTTCTATAGTGACATCATGCTTAATCACATCCCATTCACTAATTCAGAATGAGCCTAGGAACCCATCCAGGCCAGGCGCACTTTCAGGATTAATGTTGAGTACAACCACATGAATCTCAGCCTCTTCAGGGATGGTAACTAGCATTTCATTGATATTGTAAGATACAAAGTTAGGAATATCTTAAAGGATTCACTCATTCCTCCCCCGATATCCATTGGGCACATGTGGGTTAGGACCTGCCAAAAGATCAGAGAAGAAGGTATGAATAGTAGCCCCCACAACATCCCGGTCTGCCAAGGAGGTGACATCATCCAGAATAATTGATGGTTTCAAATGACGTTTTTGTTCCTCGATTCATGCATGAAAAAAGGCACTATTTTCTCCCCCTTTCATAACCATTTAATTATGGATTCTTCCCTTTCCACTCATTCCTTCCCATGGATGAGATCAGAGATGGAATCCTTCTTCACAGCTAACTCCTCAAAAGCACAGTCGATCCAATCCTCCTCCAAATTGGTTTCACGTATCTTAACAGCATCCATAAGCTCATTGAAATCCTTTCCAATGGGGGGGGGGAGCTCACCCAATCCTAGAGAACCCACTTCAACCTTCTTAGTTTATCATGCAGAATTATCCACAGATGACCCTTCTGAGGATCTAACCAAACCATACTGACCAGATGATGAAAACCTAACTGAGAGATCTGATTTTGATAGAATCTAAACTTGGAATGATTATCCTGTCTGGAGAAAAGGGAAACTAGAAGAGAGGAATGGTAAAAAATCTCACGAAATAAATGATCAACTTTGGAATAATTGAACATGGAGATGGATTTCAGGTTTGTGAGGCAGTTATAAATGTGTATCCAAGAGAATTGGTTCCCCTTTTGGTTATTATACCATGTCAAGTGGTCACCTCAAAATCCCATGTCCATAAGACATTTTCCTGCCACAAACTGCACGAAGTCCAAGATTCTCTTCCTATGAAAAGGGCCGAAGCCTATCCTCTCCTCTGGACTAGAAAAAATGTTAAAATCACCCCCTATGATCAAAGGAAGATTTACAGGGTCAAAAACATCGAGACCACTCCATAGACATTTTGTCTTTTGGGTATCACAACTCCCGTATATAAATTACAAGATGTACCTATTCCCCTGAGACACCTTCGTGGTGATTTTTTAGTCATCAGCCCGAAAACTAACCACATAAATACTATTGTGCCAAAAAATCTAGATATGATGATCGGAGGGATTATCATGCATGAATCCATAAATCCTAAGTTTGTGAGAAAATGATTGATTTTAATTGGGATCTTCTTATGCTCAAGGACCGCAACAATTGAAATTTTATGGATTCTAACATGGGTGGCAATGAAGTCGGACTTCACCCAGGCACCATGGCCTCGGGAATTCCAAATGAGGGAATGTAACATTAAAATGACAGTTCCCAGATAGTTTCCCTAGGGTTTCAGACCTTGTTGATGTGGGAGGAAGCATACTCCGCTAAGCCGAAGACTATGAAGAAAGATATGAATTAATTCTTTATCTTTAATTCACTTATTCTGTTTTCATATTAAATTTTTCATTTACGCTGTTTTCATATTTTTCTTTTTACACACTGACTTGCTGGCAATTTTTTCCTATGTTATTTGCTGGCCATTGATTCCACGCACTGACGTTTTACTATGAGCCGTTCATCTTATGTTTGGTGGCTCGATTTGTGGGCTGCTGTTCAGGCTACGGTTTACCTCCCTGGGTGCGTGGCATATTTTGATTGGGGGAGTCTGTTTTGGGAAACTACCGGTCGTAGGGGGTTCAATAACCCCTGTTATGGCTGATCCGAAAAAAACCACTAGTCTTCTCGGTTATGTTTTTGCAACTATCTCTTTAGATCTTCTTTGCAAACCCTTGCTCTTGTTTTTTTCTTCTGGTTCTGTGCTCAAGCCTCCCCCCTAGAGAAGGTCGTCCTCACCTATTGTTCTCCCTCGATTCCTACATTGTGTGCTGGTTCGTGGTGGAGACAACGTTCCTGCCAAACAGAAGATTTGAAGCTCCTGTTGACGGCTCCCAGAACCACGGAAGAAGCGAACCACTTCTGGTTCTTCAAGATCTGGAAGACGAAGGCCGAACTTTCAAAGTGTGAAGAGATTCGGACTGTCAGGTATTGTTAATCCCAGATTTGTAAGTATTTTGCGGCTTTGATCTTTTTTGTCTTCGACACAACGGTTGTTTGTCTCTGTTTTTTTTATTCTGGATGCTGCTCTTTGTTGTAGTTCTGGTTTCTTTTTCATAGTAATAAAATCATGAGTGTGTGTGGTGTTCTTGTCATGAAGTAGGTCCCAAAGGGACTACAGCACGCAAATCTTTGTGTTGATGTGTTCCTTTTCTTATTCTTTTCATTATGTTTGTTCCGATTTGTGATTGCATCAACAATATGGTAATAAATCATTGATCATGGCTTTTTGGTTGGTGTGTTGTTACTGCCTGCAGACACTGCACCCTTCACATGTGGTATCAGAGCCTTTATGATTTTTGTTGTCCAGAATTTGCAATTACAGGCCCTAAATTTGGTGTATATTGTCATTGTCTGTGAAATCTGCTTCAATTTTTCTTTGCATACTGTTATTATTATAGTTTGTAAAGTTGTTGATACTATTTGGAATCTGCTGATTAGTATTCTATTGATTTTCTGCTTCTTTTACGGTCGCTAGATTATAATTTTTAACACTGTTTTCTATTTCTTAAATCGCTATTGTGATCACTTAAATTGTATTTGTTAAAACATTATCACGTTTTGCATTTCTGTTCATTTCATATTCCTTCATTGAAACATTGTTTACTCAAGGGATTGGTCAGTTGTTGTGGGCATACACTTACCATTGTCTGCAAGAACTTGGCATCTACCTTGTGGGTAAACATGTCCACAATGAGGTATGAAATCGAGAAATATGAAGGTGACAATGATTTTAACCTATGGCGCATTAAGATGAGATCCTTACTTGTACAGTAAGGCCTAATTGATTCCCTATGTGGGTCTAAGAAACCTATTACCACTGTAAGTGATACCGGGCAGCCTAGAACTGAATATGTAGATGTCCCTTCCGATGTGCTAGTCATAGCACATAGTTCACTCTTGTTGTCCTTAGGAGACAAAGTCCTTAGGGAGGTTCCCTTCGAGTCCACTACTGCCGATATTTGGATGATGTTAGAAAAGCTGTATATGACTGCCTCGTTAGTTGGAAGACTCTATAAAAAAACATCGTATGTTCACCTTTAAGATGAAACACGGTGCCTCAATTAAATCTCACCTTGATGAGTTTAATAAAATTATGTTAGACCTTGACAACATAAACGTAACAGTTGATGATGAGGACCAATCCATGATCCTCTTAATTTCGCTTGATCATAATTATATCTCTTTAGTCGAGACCATGTTTTATGGCAGAGATACTTTAACCCTCGAAGAAGTTATGTTAGACCACCTATCTAAGGAACTTCACTCAAGGCCGAGAGTTAAAGGTGAGGTGGAGAGCCTGTTCACTAGGGGTAGACCGCAAAGAAAAGGTAAAAAGAAACAATTTACCAAAGATAAAGACAAGAAAAAACACCCAAAACCCAAAAATGACTCTAAGGAAATAAAGGTCACAAGCTTCCATTGTGGAAGGCCCAGGCATACTAAGCCCGATTGTAGAAAACTCAAGAGTGAGTTAGAATCCAAACAGCCCACTGACCAGTCTCTCTTGGTTGACTCTGGGTATGACACTGCTGATGTTTTAAATGTGTCCAGCCATACACTCGACCGAGAGTGGGTCTTAGACTCTGGTTCTTCCTTCCACATGTGTCCACAAAGAGAGTCTTTCTTAGAGCTGTTTGAGACAGTGGAAGGGGATGTCCTGTTAAGAAACAACAAGAAATGCAAGGTTGAGAGTAGAGGGTCTATCCTGATAGAATTAGATGATCGGTCAGTTGTTACCTTACATGATGTGAGGTGGGTCCCTAACCTGCAACGAAACATGATTTCCTTAGGAGTCCTTGATCAAAAAGGATACACCTTTAGATCGGAATCGGGTTCTATCAAAGTATCTAAAGGATCTATAACCATCTTAAAAGGGTCTCTTGTGAATGGGCTGTATGCCCTGAATGGAAAGACCCATTCGAGATAGTTGGGTAATGTTTACAATACAAACACTGACAACACTATTCACTGGCATAGACGGTTGGGGCATGTAAGCTCCAAGGGGCTAGAAGAACTCAACAAGCAGGGGCTGTTGAGTGACATCACACCTTTGAACCTTCCATTTTACGAAGATTGTGTGATGGGCAAGGCCAAAAGGGTGATCTTCAATAGGTCCTCCTTCAAGGATGCTGCCCCACTAGAGTATATCCATTCGGATTTATGGGGGATATCCAGGACCACCTCGCATGGTGGAGGATCCTATTTCGTCACCTTTGTTGATGATTACTCCATGAAGGTCTGGGTTTACATCCTCAAGAATAAATCAGATGTTTTCCAAACATTAAAACCTGGAAAGATTCAGTTGAAAACCAAAATGGAAAGAAGATTAAGATCATGATAATGGACAATGGGCTTGATTACCTGTCCACTGTATTCATTCAATATTGTGAGTCTGAAGGAATTAAAAGGAATAGAACTGTTAGGGAAACTCCACAACAGAATGGCCTTGCAGAGAGGATGAACCAAACTATACTTGAAAGAGTCCGTAGTATGCTTGCATGCTCGGGCCTCCCCAAATCTTTTTGGGCCGAGGCCACCAGAACAGCTGTGTACCTGATTAACAGGTGTCCCTCTTCTGTGAATCAATTCAAAACTCTTGAGGAACTCTGGACCGGTAAGCCCCCTTCGTATTTCTACTTATGGGTTTTCGTGTCTACAGCCTATGCTCACGTCAAGACTGATAAACTTGAACCTAGATCCCTCAAGTGCATTTTTGTTGGTTATCTCGAGGGTGTTAAGGGATACAAACTCTGGGTAGATAATCCGGGATACCAAAAGAGAATTATTAGTAGAGATGTGGTCTTTCATGAGTCATCTTCCCCTAAGACCAGTACTGTTACACCTGGAAGTAGTGAACCATACCTTCACAAGTCTGATGAACATGTGCCGCTAGCTCATGTGGAGACTGATATCCAGCTTACTCCACCTGCTCCTCAGCCCAATGTTGCAGATGATTCTGAGTCCAGTTCTGATTCAGATTCTGATTCTGGACCTTCTACCACTCATGAGTATTATCAATTAACTCGATATAGAAAAAGTAGAGTTCCAAGACCTCCAGCTCAGTTCAGCCAGTATGATATGGCTTCATATTCCTTTCATGTGGCCCAGGATCTCATTGATGATGATCCGCAATCTTATAAGAATTCCTTAAAAGACAAAGATTCAAAACATTTGATCTTTTGCATGAGTGAAGAGATGCAATCTCTTAAGAAAAACCACACATGGAACATTGTCAATAAGCCACCTAATGCTAAGGTGATTGGGTCCAAGTGGATCTACAAGACAAAGGAAGACAACATTGTGGGAAATAAAATTAAATTTAAATCTAGGATAGTCGACAAAGGATTCCTTCAAAGAGAAGGAATTGACTATTCTGAAATCTTTTCCCTCGTTGTCAAGCACTCTTCTATTTGGCTTTTATTAGCTTTTTTTCTTATCTTGATCTACACATCAAACAACTAGATATTAAGACTGCCTTCTTACATGGGGATTTGAATGAAAAACTCTATATGAAGCCTCCTGATGGTTATTCTAAGGAATTCAAATCAAAAAAAATTTTCTTATTAAATAAGTCCTTGTATAGTTTAAATCAAGAATATAGGAAATGGTACAAAAAATTTGATTCCTTCATGTTAAATAACCAATTCAACAGGAGTCAATATGATGAATGTGTTTACTTCAAATCAATCCAAGGTTTTATGATTTACCTTCTGCTCTATGTAGATGACATGCTAATCATAAGTAAAAAATATGAGTTTTATCACTTCTGTTAAATGCCAATTAAAAGGAAATTTCGAGATGAAAGACTTAGGGTTAGCTAAAAAGATTTTAGGTGTTGAAATCATTAGAGATAGACCAAACAAGTTGCTCGACTTATCTCAGCGTGCTTATATTTTAAAGATCCTAAAGAGATGCATGTTTGAATCTCTCAAACCTGTTAATGTACCTCTTGCTCAATACTTTAAGTTGTCTTTAACACAATCACCCACTACTTAGTATGACATTCAATTTATGTCTAAAATTCCATATGCTAACATTGTTGGTAGTATAATGTACTCTATGATTTGCACTAGGCCAGACATTGCCTTTGCAATATGCACCTTGAGCAGATTTATGGCCGCACCTGGGAAGCCTCATTAGCATGCCCTTGAGTGGATTCTTCGATATATTTCCTATACATCTAAGTTATCTTTGTGCAATGGAAAAAATAATGATGTTTTTGATATTTTGGTGGGCATTTTAGATACTGATTATGCATGTAATATTGACACCAGAAAATCATTTACTAGATACGTGTTCACTGCTTGTGGTGGGAATGTCTCTTGGAAGTGCAACATGCAGTCCATAGTTGCCATTTCGACCACGGAGTTTGAGTACATTGCCCTTACCGAAGCAGTAAAAGAAGCCTTACGGATTAGTGGCTTGTCTTCTGAATTTAAACTCTTTAATTCAGTCATTAATGTTTTTTCTGATAGTCAATCTGCACTGCATTTTTCTAGAAATCTAGTTTTCCATGGAAAATAAAAACACATAGATATTAGATTAAATTTTATTAGAGATGTTATAGAACAAGAGACCATGTGTGTTAATAAGATACACCCTGATAAAAACCCAGCTGATGGTTTGACTAAAGCTGTGGCTTTATTTAAGTTCAAGTTTTGTTTAGATTGAATGAACTTGGTTCATGTGCTATAACCTTAGGTGCAAGAACATCACAAAAATTTTAATTGAAAATGGTGGAGTTTGTGAATTAATTATTTATATTTAATTCACTTATTCTGTTTTCATATTAAATTTTTCATTTACGCTATTTTCATATTTTTCTTTTTACACACTAAATTGATGGCATTTTTTTTCCTGTGTTATTTTCTGGCCGTTGATTCCATGCACCGATGTTTTACTATGAGTCGTTCATCTTATGTCTGGAGGTTCGATTTGTGGGATGTTGTTCAGGCTACAGTTTCACTCCCTGGGTGCGTGGAATATTTTGATTGGGGGAGTCTATTTTGGGAAACTTCCGGGCACAGGGGGTTCAATCACCCCTGCTAGGGCTGATCCGAAAAAAGACCACTGGTCTTCTCGGTTCTGTTTTTGTAGCTATCTCCTTTGCTATTCTTTTTGAACCCTTGTTATTTTTTTTCTTCTGGTTCTGTTCTCAAGACTCCCTCCTAGAGAAGGTCGTCCTCGCCTGTTCTTCTCCCTCAATGCCTACATTGTGTGCTGGTTCGTGGTGGAGACAATGTTCCTTCCAAATGGAAGATGTGCGGCTCCTGTTGGTGACTCCCAAAACCATAGAAGATGTGAACCATTGCTGGTTCTTCAAGATCTGTAAGACGAAGGCCCAACTTTCAAAGTGTGAAAAGATCCAGACTGCTGGGTATTGTTAATCCTGGTGTTGTAAGTATTTTTCAGCTTTGATCTTTGTTGTCTTTGAAACAACAGCTGTTTGTCTCTGTTTTTTTATTCTGGCTGCTGCTCTTCGTTGTAGTTCCAGTTTCTTTTTCATAGTAATAAAAGTGTGAGTGTGTGTGGTGTTCTTTCCATGCAGTAGTTCCTAAAGGTACCGAAGCACGTAAATCTTTGTGTTGTTGTGTTCCTTTTCTTATTCTTTGCATCTTGTTTGTTCTGCTTTGTGATTGCATCAACAATCTGGTAATAAATCATTGATCTTGGCTTTTTGGTTGGTGTGTTGTTACTGCCTGCACACACTTCACCCTTCACAAAAGAGTTCTGATTCACTGAGGAAATGCGCACAGGAGCGTTCAGGCACAAGGAAAGAACAATCCTCTGGAAGGCATAGAGAGACGGTTTCACACCCCCAAAATGAGCCACTAGAGTCAACATGAGGCAGGTCGAGGCATCCGAATAAGCTGAAGCTGGGATGACCAGAGAGACACAAGAGACTACCCTCATCCCCTGAGGCAAGTGTAAGGCAACAACCGGAAAATAGGACCCTAGGGAATATTGGAGAGGACTAAAAAAAACATCCCTGAAGGAGTTTCCAGCACAAAGGGAACCAAAAAGAGGAGTAAGAGGCTCTAAAGGCAGTAGTGGGGGAACCAGGCCCGAAGAGGAACCAAGATCCAAGGGTGGAGAGGATGCCGGAAGCGGTGGAGGCCAGGCAAGCGGAGACGCAACGGTTGAAAATTTAGAAATGAGGGGAGGTGCGTAAGGTGTGTTCGTGAAGAAAACAGATTTTCCAACCATTCATACATACTTTCTATATAATTTTGGAATTGATTAATATTAATTTGAATATAATATAGATTAATAAAAATAATTTACAATTAATAAATTTTTTAAATAATAAATTACTCATACTCCTCTATCCAGTCTACCCTCCCCCATAACACCAAGCCACTAATAGTTTCCCTCATGAACAATAAGTAATTAGAAGTCAGGGATGAAGAAATAAAAAAGAGACGTCATGAAACTATGAAGACTTAATTGAATTGATTTTCTCAACTAACTTCGGAAATTAGTTATTACCAAATAAAAAGAAATTTTTTATCATATCCTCAACTATGCTAACGTGATAGTTGATTACGAACCACCTCCTTTGACTCTATATTTGGGTTTCAAATTAAAATACCCTTATTTTTTAGTGAACAACAATCCCCTCCTCCGCCCTTGGGGGTGGGTAAATCCCATTTTCCTAGTTTCCTCCCCTGATATTTATATATAGTACTCCCTTGGGTTATAATTTCAAATTTTACTCTAATTCGTCACTTAAATATCCCTTATCATGACAATATAGTTTAGAATCATCTTTTCCTCAATAAATATTTCATTTTTTAAATCATTAATGTGAACATAATCATTCATGTGGTGTAATAACTTATCACCATTTGAATAAATATCATTATATATTAATGAGATTGGATGTTTGGTGAAGTATTCATGTATATAAATATTTAAATACAATGTTTTATAATATATTTATGTCCCTCGACATATTATCCTTATTTTTGGGGCTGTTTTGAACTCCTACATGGTAGAATTTGTACTTTTAACCTAATATTTATCAAATTTACCCTAAAACTCACCTCAGACTTATGTGTGAGGAAAAAACTTTGAGTAATTGAGTTTATAGCAGATAAAATATCTAGGACATGGAAAAAACCTCTGTGGTGAAGCCTTCTCTCTCTTTTAGAGTCACCAAATCATGAAATATATTGGTAAATTGTATAATATGAACCACAGTGGTATCCTATTTTCACTCCACCCTTTAATCCATTATATAGCCTTCCTATGACCATTTATTAATTATCTTCACTATAGTAATGATATCTGATTTTTTTTGTAGTGGCATCATCTCTAATATCAGGAAAACGGGACTACAATGTGGTATAAGGACCCCAATGTAGTGTCCCAATCATTAGTTAGTCATCAATATTCTTCCACGATGCATGGATGTCCTATATAGTTGCTTTTATTGAATTTCTAGTGGTTCCCATGCTCCGTATTACTATAAATTGTGATACTACGATGTGGTGATGACGTAGCTTGTGTCCAAGAGTGATGAAATGTTGGATGGATGAAACACGACCACTTTGGATAGGTTCACAGTGCCCAGGGATAAATTTTTTTCCCACATCAAAAAAAATTACAGAAATCACTCCATTATTTTTATGATCATGTTCCTCAGTCTGAAATCGATGATGGATAAGTGTTATAGGACCACTAATTTCTCCACATGTTTTACCACATAGATAATTATCTCCAATTACCCCTAAACATACCTTTATTAGATGTGTTGGTTCTCCTCTTCTCTTAAGTGTTGTTGCTTCTCTACTACCATGTCCTGGTGTTGCTCTTATCCCATACCACCCCAATAGACTCTCTTGTTTGGATAGATTTTTCAATGTACCCTCATGGTTTAGCCATCAGCCTTCCACCCCCTTTTATTAAGGGTTTTCTAGTGATGGATATTTTTTAGGCACCTATACACAAAAATAATTTGAAATTTTAAAACTTATAAAAACATAAATTTTATGTCTTTTTATTTAATTATAAAAAATCATTCTTAGATTGAAATTACCAAAAACATTAATCAAAATTTAAGTATGGATCTGATCATATAAAATTTATTACATTAGCTACATATGAAAACCAAAAATTATGCTAAAATTTATGTATATAATTTTTTGATGCCCCGACAGTAGTTTTCATCCTCTGGGAATCCGTACCACCCATTAGGCCATGTCACATGCCTATTTGGGGACCCAAATTCGGGGTATCCTTTGTTAGTTTGTGACATTATATTTTGAGGCCATGTTGATATGTTTTTTGAGCTCATGATTATTTATTAGATAGGGATGATTATGGAAAAATTGTAGATATGGATGATGATAAGTCTCTATATTATATATATATTTGTATAAGTCCAAAATGTGGTTTAAATAAAAGATAATAACTTAATAGAAGCTAAAAATTATTTTCATAAGAATAATGGGGAAAAAGTTGGTTCATGGGGAGGAGTAGAAATATTAAGGTGTTGTATAAAATTTAATTAAAATTAGAAAATGTTTCATAACATTGAAATAAATGTAAAATGACACATTTGGGGGTTGAATTTTGTTTTCCAAAGGCAATGTTAAATTGAAACTCACATAATGACGAGAAGTGAGGTTAAACAACAATTTTTAAGTCACTCTAACATTGACACCCATGGATCAATTACTATGTATGATTTATTTTTTCATTTCATAGGCTATATAAGATTGATCTATTCATTTTAGATGTAATGTGAGGTTATTTTTAAGGATTCATGAAATTAAATAGAGGTTATTTGAGATTGGAATTTAAATTTTAAATGTTATATCTAGTTAAATTTCATTACAAACACTAGATTTTTTATTATCCATTTTCATGTATCTTCAATAAATATTATTATTCATAATTTTATGTTTCAAGTGAGGTTTTATTTAATTCATAAAATAACATATTTACAATAATAAAATATTTTGGGTTAAATAAGATATTCTTTCAACCATCTATAAAGAAATTGTAATAAATTTTTTATATTGTCTAGACATTGGATAGCATATGACCATTGCTATATGAGAAGAAAAATAATAATAATAAAGAGTTATATGTTATAGTTGTATTCTATTTAATAATGTGGATTGTGAATTAATTGGAAAATGGATAGGGTGGTAATGGGGTGTTGTACGGGAGATAGATATAGAGAATAATGAGGATCAAAGAAATATAAGAAATTGATGGGGTTATGCCAAGACAAATACCTAAATAAGAAGAAGATGTTAGTGTGGTATGTTTTATGATAAACAAATAGAAAAGAAGAAGTATGAGAATTTTATGACTCTATTTTTCTCTCTCTTTCATGTTGATAATAATTTCACAACTTCCATGAAATGTTACAAAGGAAAAAAATTAATTTATAACTCTAAAATGACCAAATCTTTTCATGTACTTACATTATGTTTTTTCAATATTTAAATTTTTTCATTGAATAATTTGGATTTTACAAGAATCAAGGATTTATTTTTGTTTTTTGAGTGAATTGAAATAATTATATAGGCATAGAAGCACATAGAAAGTCAGTAGTATAACATTTTATTGAGTCTAGGGATAAAATATACTCATTTATATTAATTGTATTATTTTGGTGGATTATGTGAGAATAAATTATTCCAATTCATACTAAAAATGTAGTTATTCATATTGAGGGGTGAAAAATTCCAATAAATGAGTTTTATTATCATATTTATGTGTGTTATTTAATAGGTAAATGAGACCAAAATATTTTCAATCACTTTATATAACTATAAATGGATATTAAAAAAATGGGTTTTTAAAATTTAAAATAGTGTATGATATAAACTGATCCCACCCCCTCTAAATGTGTTGGGATCTCACATGGGGACTAAATAATTGGAACTAAAGTCTTCTAATATCTTCTCCGAAGACTAACAATAGTTTTTTGTTTCCAGATTCTTTTGAGTTTTTCTATATATTTATTTTCTTTATAAATTTATTGATTGTTATGGATTTGATAAATTTAGTAAATAAGAAATATACTGTCATATTATGTCAGAATAATTATATTATATGAAAGGATGAAATGACACCATATTTTTTTATCCATACATATTAATGTTCTTGTTACTATTATAATTAGTTTTATATGAATGAATAAAGGTGTAGTGGTGATGATTGAACATAAATGGAATATAGAGAATGATAGTAAAGGTCCAAAATAAATTTTAGGATCACCCTCAGAAAATGAATTCACTAAATATATAGTAGATATGATAATAAAAATTATTTGGGAAAATATTATCAAGAGAAATACATGGGTGATAAAAAAAGTCAACATATATAGCCTCCAAAGACCAGGACTCCTGGATCCTATTTTGAAATTCATAACATCACATTCCTAGATTTGATGATGATAATTGTGACCCATTTTTTAAACTAGATCTTAAAAAAATCTAAAGGAAACATCGATATCATATAATATGGATAAATATTTATGATTATAGTTTTAGGGAGTTAGGATATACTCATATATAAACAATTCGCATCAACTTGTACTTATAAAAACATGTTTATAATTTTGAACATCATCTACCATTATACTATGATTTTCTTATTTCAAAAAAGGTCATATGAATCATCACTGAAAAATAATTTATAAAAAAAATCATTCAGAATTATTCTCTAAAACCTTGGGAAAAGAAACATAATAGGGGTGAGCATATATGCTAATTAATGGTAAGCCTAAGTATTAATTTTTTTTCATCAATGAGCATAAAAATGAATAAGGATATGATGATATGATAAATGTGCATGAGCGAATCATAAAATAACTCATATCAATCAATACCTGGATCATAAAATATGAAAACATGTAATATTTTGTAGTCATGAGAATAAATAATCAGGATCCATGTGAGATAAATATCTATCACGAGAAACAATATAATACCATACAATGAATAAATAAAACATATATGTACTTAGGACAACATTTTAACATCACTCTTATAATAACTATTAAAAATAGAATAAGAATATGACTGAATTTTATACCCAATGAAATAGAGGTATATCATGGACCAACCTATCATTGGTTTATTATGTACCCATCCTTAATTGGTTTATCATATAACCATGCATAATTGTCTTATCATTGAACCACATGTCGTTAGTATATCACGTTACCACCCATAAAATGTAAAAGCACCATTAAAACATAATAACACATATAATCTACCATTGCACCATAATATCATATAAATAACCATTATCCAATTATTAACCTTATTAACTCATGGAAAAGAAATGGGTTCTATAACATTCTCTTTGGAACATGGTTAACCCATGGAAAATAAATACATTCAATAACAATATATTTTAAAAATATTAATACATCATGATAAGGAATTAGTTTGTAATTACTAAAAAATATACCCATTGGATATTATGTAAAAAAATGTTGTTTTACTTTCATTAAGGTATGTTTCTTTAAAATTCTATTAAAAACATTCATGATGAATATAGTTTTTGAATATTCTAATGTGTCTCATTCCACCTTGAAACATTTGAATCGTAATCCCCATTAAAAAATAACATTAAATGAAACGTATAATATCATGATAATAAAGATATTTATTATAGAAAATGTAAAAGGATCATAATATACCATTCATAAATGAAGATAAATGAATTTCATAACAAACACATCATTGAAGGAAAATTATGCCAAAAATTCATTACTGATTTGGAAACTATGAGACTATAAAAACTAAGAAGGATAGATCCTAAAATGGATATTTAAAATAAAAAAAATAAGTATAAAATAATTAAATACAATAATTTTATTTATATACACCACACAACAAAAATAAAATTTGAATATGGAATATATCTCACAAAAATAAAATTGAGATGGGTAAAACCCTTACTACAAGAGTATCTTTTTAATACTGAGATCTGTGAAAGAATAATATTAATTAAAACTTTTAAAATCACGAAATAAGTTAAATATATTATATGACATGTCATATTTGATTATATAAACCATATTAATTGGGATAAATCCCTTTAATACTTCAGTAACTACTGAATCATGAGATTCCTGAAAGAATAAAATAAATTAAAACATTTAATATCATGAATAATATTAAATTAAGAACATAATATTTTATGGGGAATTATATACACTCTATAATTTTTATTAGGTGAATAATAACAAATAAGTTTCAATGGAATATAATTTGAGATGAAACCCCTTTCAAATGTGGTAACATTTCAATCGGAATCCCCAAAAGTGATAATTATAAAATTAAAGGTTTAAATAAAAATTTATATAAAATGATTAATGATATAATATATAAAAATTATAGTAGATATATCACAATAAAAATTATGCGGTTAATATTACACTTATCTCATAGTTCTAAGAAGTGAGATCAAAATATCTTACCTTGAGACTTATTTATCTTATTTGTTCTTTGTCTTCATGAATAATAAACCTATGTAAATTATTTAATTCATTGATAACCATTACTAGTTTATTATTACTTTTATTTATCTTATTTAAACGTTATATATAATTAGCTAATCAATTAAATTTAAGTCGCATGTTTTGACCATATTTGGTTTATGTGTCAAATATGACTTTGGTAGGTCGATTAGGGTAAATGAGTTCATCAATAAAACATATGAAGAAAAATAAACAAAACAAAACAATCATATTTATAAAGAAATTATTATTTTATAAACAATAATAGAATATGTTTTCTAAAAATGAACCAAATTATCAATCCTGGAGATGGTAGGTCATGCATACACATGACTAATGTTCACATTTTCAATGATAATTGGTGAAAGAAGGTAAGTAAAATTTATATCTCCAAAAATACCTTTATATCATAAATAACATGTAATTAAATTATACATACCAATATATATAAATATATATCATTCAAATGATGTGATAGTAAAAATTATGAATCACATCACTTTAAGGAGACGGTTTTAGAAACCCTCACTTTTCATACACTAACATTACATTTCTATTACAGAATACAAAATAAATTACAAAAAAAATACCAAAAGAAATTTTTAGTTTAGTGACAATGGAATACTTGTACCAAAATCTTCTAACTTAGGGAAACATCTTCAATGCATTCCAAAAAGTCCCCCACCTTTGAAATTATACTTAAAATCCTTTCTTCATAATTTGATGAAAGGAAACATAAGGAAGGATTGAGTTCAAATGATTAGTAAGGGTAAATAAAGAAATCATCTAAGAATAACATGAAACTAAGGGTCTGAGAACATGATCTTATTATTTAAAGATCATACCCTGCATATTAATGATTGTGAACATGAATCATGACATATCGATTAGTATTTCATAAAAAAATAATCCATGAAAGAATAATATATTAAGAACACACAAAATTGTGGAATACACACCAATATATAAAATCCTAAACATGCTTATACATAAATAGCTTTACTCATTATGTTAAGGATATGAAATGATGCCCTCGAATCGACTTATGTACATGCATCAAAGTCCACTCATAACATTGTGAACATAAAATCAGGTTCATGCATAACATTGTGATCATATAATCAGGTTCACCAATAACTAATGAATATATATACACGTCCATGAATAAAACTGTGAATATGTAATCAGGTTCACACATAACATTATGAATACATAATGTTGTTCCCCCATAACACTATGGACATATAATCAGGTTCACTCATAAACTTATGGGCATGAAACTATGTATCTTCATAAGATTTTGAACATGTAATTAGGTTCCCGAATGACATGTATACTCATGAGTAATCCATAGTTACTCAATGCATTGAAGGAAGATATAGGTCTCACCCTCACCGAATAACTCATACAAACATGTTCCACAATATAATAAAACATGCATCATATCCTAACCACTAAAAATAGATCATGTCATAACCCATGAAATGAAATGGGTATCATAAAAATTTAATAACATCATATCCTATGGAAATATATAGTATTAATAATAATTTAATCCTAGAAAAACCCATGAAAGGAATGGGTTTCATAATCCTTTATCATGGTATAACCCATTACAGATAAATTGGTTTTGTAAGCATATAACCTGTGGGAGAGGAATGAGTTTCACAAACATATAACCCAAGGAAGTGGAAAGGGTTTTATACACCAACAATAATGAAATGATAAACATGTTCTAATAAATGTCATTTCATCAAAACAAAAACCATTTAAATATATAATATGGATGGAACCGTGGATCATTTCCCTGAATGGAATTAGTAACATCAACAGATGTCATCTTATATGGAGAATAATTTCGAGATATCCTTTAAAATCATTTCTTGAGGAGAATTTCATTTCTTATTTGAAAAATCCTTTTTAAAACATAATAATTATTGAAAACTATTTTCTTTGAGTATAATTTGAAAACATATAAAGGAGGGTTGAAATAAATTTGAAAAAGTTTTTCCATTAAAATCTATAAATGATGTTTGAATAAATTTTGAAACTTGTTTTCCTTGAAAATGTATAAAAGAAGCATAAAACAGTTTCAAAACCATTTTCCATGAAAATACATTGATGAGATATGAAAGGAATTTGAGATCATTGAAATTATTTTCCTTGAATTTTTTTAACATATAATACCATATATGATTTGATTATGACATTATATTATCGTCTTATTAACAATCATTCATGGAGATGACATGTCATACGTATGCATGAATGTTATTTCAGTTTTATTTTCATATTGAAAGAAAGAAATTAAATGAAATATAATTATATATATATATATTCTAGTAGAATTATTATATCACATATTTCATATAAATTCATTAAAACCATCCTTAATAAATTCCATGTAGATTATGAATGAATCATATCGCTTTGAGGAGACATTAGTCCACATGTCTACAAACAATGTTATCATATTTACACAAGATAAAAAGGATAAATTTATGTGTTAAAAAAATAATTAATGAATCCTAAAGACGTATTAAATATCATAAGTATCATATATAAAAATATATTGTATCATAATTTCAAACCATGAAATGTTGTAATGGTAAAAACGAACAATATAGTTTCATGAGGTGGTAAATCACTCCATAGGAGAATGAAAAGTTAGTTACCCGTTGAATGGAACTGTGTATAAGTGTAGTTAGAAAAAATAATTTTAAAAAATATATGTGTATTAAGTATACTGGTTATATTATATAATCTTTCTTGAAGAAGAGTTGATTGGGTGGATAATTAAAATAAAATAAAAGAGCTTGAGGAGGGTTGTTATATCTTATTCAGGTAACTCATTCTAGTTTTCACCAAAGGGATTACATGGATGGATTTTGTAAGAACTCAGATCTTCTTTTCAGGTATGTTTTTCCTTTTCTGGCCGTTTTTGGGAAAAAGAGGACTTTTTGTAAAATTTTGATGTACATGTTGTGTAATTCCTTTCCGCAGCAGTCTGTGTGCAGGCCGTGTAGTAGCCATACACACGGCCATGTGGGAGTGACTTGGAGGCCACCTAATAAGGAGTATGGAAACAATAAGTACATGATGTGTACTCCAAAAGTACACGCTGTGTATTTTGTTTTTTTTCATTAAATGCATCGGGGTCGCATCTGACAGATAGAAGAACCTTCTTTTTGGTCATCTTCATCCCAGAGAACCCGTACGGCTGTTGATCTTCAACGAGCCCCCGATCCTCCATCCGTCCTCCGATTTGGACATCGTTGATTGTGTTGGAATCACATCGATGGGTTCTCTCTTCTATTGGAACCTCGTTTCATGATTTCTCTTCTTTTCCAAGTTATCGTGGGTTGAACGATTTATAAAATTTCATAGATCTATGACGTTCTAAGGTGATTCAACCATTGAGGTTTAAGTATATCGATCACCGAACGCCAAGGTAGGTGGTTTGTGCCTTTCTGTTCAAAGTCTTTGAGTATTATGTGCAATTTCCACACATAACCTTGAACGAGGTATTGCTTGTTTACCGTCTTGCCCCTGTTTTCTTCCTACAATGTGTGTGTGCTTGTGTAGAGGTTTAATGGATAAGAATAGAATTTTTTTCTATGAATTGGATGTTTTCCCATGTATGTTCTGTTTACGACTGTTTGGTCATGTTATCCTATTTTGCTACTTTGCCTATTTTCGATACCTGTTGCTGTAGGATGGAGAGTTTGAATCCTGACATGCTTGATATATTGTAGACTATTTAGCCAAGTAGTTCTGAAGGTTTTCTTTGGCCATATTGCATTTCTATGTCGTTATCCTACACAGGGACGTGAGAATCGGTTGTAGTAGACTTTAAGGGGAATCAACCGAGTGAGCTTCCTCAGAGAGTCTTTGAGAAATATTCTATAAGGGGATAAACTGTGTGAGCTTCCTTAGAGAGCCTAGGATCACGTTGGGATATAAGGGGATTGACTGTGTGAGCTTCCTTAGAGATTCCTTAACTTCTTTAAACTATAAGGGGATAAACTGTGTGTTGTTTTATTTTGAATTACCATGCTTACCTTAGAATATTAGAGGAGTTGACTATGTGAGCTTCCTCAGAGAGTCTTTCAATGACCTGGGCTATAAGGGGAATTGATCGAGTGAGCTTCCTCAGAGAGTCCTTGACCTTGGGGCTATAAGGGTAATTGACTAGGCGAGCTCCCTCAGAGAGTCCCTGAATACCTTAGCCTATAAGGGGAATTGTCTGAGTGATCTCCCTCAGATAGTCTTATAATTTTCCTATGACCAAACCAGAGATGTTAGGCTGAGTGTACTGCATATAGGGTTGTTGGTACTTGTTAGGTAGAACCAGAGGAGATGGATGTGAGTACTTCCCATAGGGTTACCTGTTTGCGCTTAGCTGCTTGTTAGTTGTTGCTTGATATTGTATCTGTGGATTTTTACTGTTCATCATATTCCAGTTTACTACTTTCTGTACTTTTACCCACCATATATTCTCTGACTAGTAGGCACAGATCCTCAGGTGGTTGCCTACTGGGATTTAGTATGAAACCCTATTTGGGCCATGCTTTTGGGCCCAAATAGATTTTATTGTTATAGGTATAAATAAGGGAAAACGCCCTTCCACTTCAGGTACTTGACTTTTTATGGAGCTAGAGAGCATTGGACCAAGCCTAGGCTTGTGATTCTATGGAGTTGTTATCTTTTTATTTTGTACTTGGTTCAGTAATGTTTGTATTTCTCATTGTGACTTGTTTGGCTATTTTCCTAGACATATTTATCATGCACAATTTATTATGCATTGCTCCAACTATTTATAATCTCAATCTTCCGCTATTTACTGTTGTTGGATATTCACTTCTTCCTCTATTTCATTTTTGTTTACTTCCGATGTGAACTCTACAAATGAGGGCACAGTTTCCCCACTATCACAACCGAGGCCCTCGCTGCTAGTCGGCAATCTCTGGCATTTGGGGAAATGCGCTTGAGGCCATGTGACCAACCGGGTACGGGGCGCCTATGAGTGGATTCTGGAACCGAGACATTATGAAGTGGTATGAAAAGAATTATTTTCCCTTGACTTACTTTTTGAAGCCTATAGACAGGTATAGAAATAAATAGGTACTTGGTAATAAGTTGTGCTAGGGAGTAGCTAACCCGTGTACATGGAAAATTCAATCTACCTCATCAATGTTATCCTTTCACATACAAGTCATGTCCGTCTGTAACACGCCATGTAGTGTCAGCCGTCTGTCAAACTGTGTCACTAATAACACGGGCCAGGAGAAGCCTGTTTAGCATATGTCGTGTCTGCCTTGAACACGCCGTGTAGTCTTTTCTTAGGAGATCCATGTGGATTAACCATGTATAAGGGCCCGTGCAGTGAAAGGGGATTTAGCTACATGTCATGTTATAGGAAAACACACCGTGTGTTTTGGGGTGTTACACGACCAGTTGTGGCGGGAGTACACGCCCACGTGAATGACTTAATGGAACACGCCGTATAGGGGAAATACATGCTGTGTAGTTATGTTTTTCTTAACATGAATGCTTTGTTTCTCTGGTTTTCTTCTTGTCCCTTCAATATTCAGTCCGTGATAATCTTGAATCATAGTGTACATTTGACCTTGCAGATTCATGCCACCTAGACGTCCTTCGGTTGACAACTAGTTGCAGGGCAGTGATCAGATGCCTAATATGGCTGATCAGGGACTTCCTTTAAATCCTCCTATTGTGCCAGCCATGAAACCAGTAGTTATACCTGTTGTAGGTGTCGATGTGCAGTTTAGGGAGGTTTTTCTAAGGATGATGCAGACCTTCTAGGGATCGCTGCCTACTGCCCCGTCAATGGAATATTTGACACGGGATTTCCAATAGCAGTATCCTCCCACTTTCTTATGGGAACGAGGACCACAGGCTGCAGAGTCGTGGCTCAAGTCCACACTGACGATATTCCATCATCTTGAGGTACCACTAGAGAGGAGGGTGAAACACATGACCTACATGCTCTGAGACTCCTCCAAGAGGTGGTGGGATGCCATCTCTCAGGAAAGATGCCACCAGAATATGTCTTGGGAGGAGTTATGGCATATCTTTTATGATTACTTCTACCTAGAGACCTTGAGAGCCAATCGAGCCCGAGAGTTCATGAGCCTGGATATGGTACTCTTTCTGTGATGGAGTATTCCTCTCGCTTCACGAAGCTGCAGCATTCCACACCAATTCCAATAGGTGATGAGTTGTTCTTAGCTACGAATTTTGAGGATGGTCTTAGGAAGTAGATCCATTCCCAGGTGAACATATTTAGGTTGACTTCGATATCCTTTATCATCAACCAGGCTCTGATTACTGACCGAAATCTGAGGGATTCTGGAGCTGTGAGATAGGGTGGTTCGGTATCCAGAGTTAGTATTCCTTCAGCTGATAGTAGGAAGCGCCATAGAGAGACTGCACGAGGAGATCAGAGTATGCGGGATGCAACTTCTGGTAGCCATGTGGTGTTCTACCAGTGTGGGAGGAGTGGGAATATGAGGCCATGTTTCCTGAGAGACCCGATGGAGTGCTGATATTGCGGCAAGATGGTCCATCTCTAGTGTTTATGTCAGTTTTCTCTCCAGCAGCTGGAGATCGGGGTTCTTCTATGACCCCGTATTCACGAGCATCACCACTAGTTTCTCACATGTCTGGGAACTGGAGTTCTTCCAGCCGTTCAGGCCGAGGTGGAGGTTGTAGCTGGGGTAGTCAGTCGCCGATCCTTCAGCGACAATAGGGTGGATCAACTCAGAGCAGTCAGGCAGGGTCACAGGGCCATGGAGCAAGCCATACATTTGTAGTGAAGTACACCTAACAGGATCAAGATCCCGGGCCTTCCACAGTTCGAGGTACGATCTTAGTAGCCTCAATTTTATCTAATGCTCTTTTTGACACAGGGGATTCCCATATCTTTATCTATATTGCTATTGTGGAGATCCTTGGACTCTTCATATTTTCTTCTGTCGATTTGTTGACACTTGACACACTGTTGGGGGAGAGAACATCTAGCATACGTCTGTGCAAGGAGTGCCCTCTAGAGGTTGGTGGGTGTCACTTATTATGGGATCTCTATGTCCTAGAGATGATGGGATATGATGTCAACCTCAAAATAGACTGGCCAGTTCCCATAAAAGTTTTCATCTACTGCTACCACCATAGGGTGAGTTTCATATCACCAGAGGGTGGATGTTTTCTTCATAAGGGAAAATAGGATGTCTGAGTGAGAAGAATGGGTCCATAGCATCATGGGTTGGTAGGAGTTACAGCCTAGATTGCTAGTCTGTATCTGGATAACCAGGGGACATCATAGTTGTACTTTACTCTAGTGGTGTATCATTTTAGGGACATCTTTCTAGAGGACTTTTTAGGTTTTCCTCGTGAGTGTGAGGTAGACTTTTCTATTGAGATTGTTCTAGGAGCGGCACTGACGTCCATTCTTCCTTATAGGATTGATACACTAGAATTACAGGAGCTCAAGAAGTAGTTATAGGAGTTGAAGGTAAATGGTTTCATCCGACCCAGTACTTCTCCTTGGGGTTCACTTGTCCTGTTTGCAAAGAAGGCAGATGACACCCTTAGGATTTGTGTGGATTATCGGAAGATAAACCAGTTGACGGTTAAGAATTGATATCCATTACCCAGGATTGATGATATCTTTGATCAGATTCAAGGATACCCAGTGTTCCCGAAGATTTAATTGAGGTCCGGTTATCATTAGTTACGCATTAGACCATCTGATATTCCTCTTACAACCTTCCGGAGCATGTATGGTCTATACAAGTATCTGGTTATGCCGTTCGGTCTCACGAACGAACCTGCAGTTTTCATGGCACTAATGAACCGAGTGTTCCATACATACTTGGATTATTTCATGGTTGTCTTCATGGATAATATCTTGGTGTACTATCACACTCGACATGACCATGCCACACATATTGAGATCTTTTTTAGTACACAAAGAGAGCATCAGTTATATGCTAAGCTCTCAAAATGCCACTTTTGGATGGATCAAATTCACTTCCTGGGTCATGTAATCTCAGAGACATGAGTATTAGTGGACCTAGAGAAAGTAAGAGTAGTAGTTTCCTGGGAGAAGATGAAGAACATCTTTGAGGTATAGAGTTTTCTCAGGTTGGATAGATACTACAGACGCTTCATACATGACATTTCACACTTAGCAGCACTACTGACAGGTCTGACTAAAAAGGGTGTGAAGTTCTTATAGTCAAATTCTTATGAGTCATCCTTTCAGGAGCTGATGGGGAGGTTGACATCAGCACTGATACTTGTCTTTTCGGAACCAGGAAAGAGCTATACAGTTTACTACGATGCATCAGGTATCGGGTTGGGAGTTGTGCTTATGTAGGGAGATGGAGTCATTGTGTATGGGTCTCGGTAGTTGAGGCCACACAAGAGGAACTACCTGACACACAATCTGGAGTTGGCAACTGTTGTTCATGCCCTACGCTGCTGGAGAAATTATCTTCTGGGAGAGAACCATGTGGTTTTCACTAACCGCAAGAGTCTCAAGTACATCTTCACTCAGCGTGATCTGAATTTGAGATAGCGGAGGTGGGTGGAGTACCTACAATCCTTTGACATTGAGCATTCCTATACGCATGGGAAGGGTAACACAGTGGCTGATGCGTTGAGCAGGATGACTCAGATACAGGCAGTTTATGAGGCCAGCAGTGAGTGGTAGCTTATGTCTCTGTTCTCTGAGATGTATTTGGAGGTGCATAATAGGCATGGGCAGACATTTATTTATTCTATAGACATTACCTATAAACTTCTTGATCAGGTGTTAATGAGGTAGATATCAGATTCTAAAGGCCTAGTATTGCAGAAAAGTGTGTCAGGAGGGGACCCTATTCCTGGATGGACCATAGGCGAGGATGAGATCTTGCGTTTCTAGGGACCAGTATGGGTGCTAGCAGATATACGCGAGGAGATGATGTGGGATTTTCATTCCTCAGTTTGGGCAGTTCATCCTGGCGTCACCAAGATGTATCGTGATCTACACCGTCAGTATTGGTGGCCAGGTATGAAGAGGGATTTTGTTGGTTTTGTCATGAGATGTTCCACTTGTCAGCAAGTGAAGGTGGAGCATCATCGACCATTAGGGATTCTACAATAGTTAACCATTCCCGAGTGGAAGTGGAATGACTTCGCAATGGATTTTGTGACTGGTTTGCTGAGGTCACCCTGGGGGAATAATGCAGTTTGGGTCTTCATTGAAAGTCTTATGAAGGTTTCTCACTTCTTGACGATCAAGGAGATATTTAGTGTTGATGAGCTAGGACGATTGTACATCTGTGAGATTTCACATCTTCTTGGAGTTCCACAATCAATTGTTTCATAAAGGGATGCACGTTTTACTTCTTGGGTCTGGCAGGGTCTTTAGAAGTCGTTGGGTACACAGGTAATTTTGAGTAAAACTTACCACCCTCATACTGATGGCCAGTCCGAGTGTACGATCGAGGTGCTTGAGGACATGCTCCGAGCATGCATTATGGATTTTGGTGGTTCTTGGGAGATGCATATACCTCTTGTGGAGTTTTCCTACAATAATATTTTTCAAGCAACAATTCATATGGAACCTTATAAGGATTGGTATAGTAGGTCATGCCAATCACCCTTATGTTGGTTGGAGGTAGGAGAGGCAGCTTTGCTAGGACCTCATCTTGTTCATGAGACCACAGAGTAGATAGAGTTGATTTAGAAGAGGATGGCTACTGCGCAGTCTCGACAGAATTCCTATGTTGATTAGAGGAGACGACCTCTGGAGTTCGAGGTCGGGGATCATGTTTTCCTACGTGTCCCACTAAGGTTGGGACAGAATGGGATCAGGAGATAGGGTAATCTTTCATCGCGGTACATCAGGCCATTTGAGGTGTTGGAGAGAGTTGGCCTGGTTGCCTATCGTTTGCAGTTACCTCAGATTTATCTAGCTATGCACGATGTCTTCCACGTTTCTCAACTTCAATGTTACTTTTCCGACCCATATCATGTCTTTCAACCCGAGGATGTTGAGATTGAAGTGGATGCATCTTTTGAAGAGCATCCTATCCAGATTGTGGATCATAGTAAAAAGGTTCTATATGGCCGGTCTGTTCCTCTGGTATGAGTGCTATGGAAGCACGGACGAGTACAGTATGAGACTTTGGAGATGGAGGCCGATGTACGATCACATTGGCCATAGTTGTTTAGGGTTTCTTCTTCTACGCAGTGCTAGGGAAATTCAGGGATGAATTTATTTAAAGGGGGAAGTTTTTAAGAACCCAGATATTCTTTTCCTGTATGTTTTTCTTTTTCTGGCCATTTATGGGAAAAGAGGACTTTCTGAAATTTTTTGAAGTACACACCGTGTACTTTATGAGTACACGCCGTGTACTTCCCTGCCTCCGTAGGCCGTGTGATGGCTGTGTAGTATCCACAAACATGGCCCTGTAGGGGTGACTTGGAGGTCACCTAATGTAGAGTACAGAAACAGAAAGTACACACTGTGTACTCCAAAAGTACAGGATGTGTATCTTGTTTTTTTCAATAAACGCACCAGGGTCACGTCTGACAGACAGAACAACCTTCTTCTACGTCATCTTCATTAGAGAGAACCCATACGATCTCAGATCTTCAACGAGCCCCTGAGCATCCATCCGTCCTCCGATTCAGACATCGTTGATTGTATTGGAATCACATAGGTGAGTTACCTCTTCTTCTGGAACCTCGTTTCATGATTTCTATTCTTTTCCAAGTCATCGTGGGTTGAACATTTTATACATTTTCATAGATCTACGACGTTTTAAGGAAGTTCAAGAATTGAGGTTCAAGTATATCGATCACCGAATGCCAAGGTAGGTTGTTTGTACCTCTCCGTTCAAAGTCTTTGAGTATTATGTGCAATTTCCCCCAATATCCTTGAATGGGGGTATTGCATCTTTACCATTTTACCCCTATTGTCTTCCTGACATGGTTGTGTGCTTGTGTAGAGGTTGTATGGATAATAATAGGTTTGTTTTTCTATGACTTTGATTTTTTGACCATGCATGTTCCGTTTACGACCATTCGGTCATGTTAGCTTGTTTGGCTACTTTACCTGTTTTCTATACTTGTTGCTGTAGGATGGAGAGTTTGAATCCTGGCATGCTTGATATGCTGTAGACTTTTAAGCCAAGTAGTTATATAGGTTTACTTTGGACATATTGCATTTCTATGCTATTATCCAACACAGGTCCATGAGACCCAGGTGTAGTAGACTATAAGGGGAATTGACCGAGAGAGCTTCCTCAAATAGTCTTTGAGCATTAGGCTATGAGGGGATAGACTGTGTGAGCTTCCTCAAATAGCCTAGGATCACATTGGGCTATAAGGGGATTGACTGTGTGAGCTTCCTTAGAGAGTCCCAGACTTCTTTAGACTATAAGGGGATATACCGTGTGAGCTTCCTCCGAGAGTCTTTGTTTTATTTTAATTTACTGTGCTTACCTTAGACTATAAGAGGAGTGGACTGAGCGATCTTCCTCAGAGAGTCTTTGAATGACCTGGGCTATAAGGGTCTTTGACCGAGTGAGATTCCTGAGAGAGTCCTTGAACATGGGGATATAAGGGGAATTGACCGAGTGATCTCCCTCAGAGAGTCCCTGACTACCTTAGACTATAAGGGAAATTGACTGAGTGAGCTCCCTTAGAGAGTCTTATAATTTTTTAACGACCAAACCAGAGAGGTTAGGCTAAGTGTACTGCCCAGAGGGATGTTGGTACTTGTTAGGTAGGAACAGAGGAGATGGCTATGAGTACATCCCATATGGTTACCTGTTTGTTCTAAGCTTCTTGTTAGCTACTGCTTGATATTGGAACTGTGGATTGTTAATGTTCATCATGTTCATGTTTACTGATTTCTGTACTTTTACCTCCCATATATTCACTGACTGTTTGGCACATATCTTAGGGTGGTTTCCTACTATGATTTAGTCTCACACCCTATTTGGGCAATGCTTTTGGGCTGAAACAGATTATATTGTTGCAGGTACAGATAAGGGAAAGTTCCCTTCCACTTCAGGTACTTGACTTGCTATGGAGCTGGAGAGTATGGGACCAAGCCTAGGCTTGCGATGCTGAGGAGTTGTTATCTTTTTCTTTTGTAATTGGTTCAGTACTATTTTTATTCAGCATTGTGACTTGTTTGTCTCTTTTCCTATACATATGTATCATGCATCACTTATTATGCATTGCCCGAGTTATTTATTATCTTAGTCTTTTGTTGTTTACTATTGTTGGATATTCACTACTTCTGCTATTTCATGTTTGTTTACTTCCACTGTGTACTCTACCAATGAGGGAATAGTTCCCCCACTATCACACCCAAGTCCCTCGCTGCTAGTATGCAGCCTCTGGTGTTCATGGAAATTCACTTCAGGCCATGTGACTAACCGGGTACGGGGCGCCTCTGGGTGGCTTCTGGAACTGGGACGTTACAGATTTCTTCCCAAATGTATGATTCAAGGAGGAAGGGAGGATTTTTGGGATCATATTTTATCTGAGTTTTTTGAACCAAAATTGGTTTAGTAGTGTGAGGAAGTGTGAGGGTTGAGTGCCTTTTAATAGTGGAGGAGGAGTGGTATTCATGAAAGTTTTGGAAAAGGGAATTCCACTTACATTTTTCCATTGTAATGTTGCTCCACTAATGGTAAATATTTGATAAAATGGTGTTTAGAGTCTAAATATCAAAATAAATTGTCTTCTAAAGATGATTATAGGTTTTTTGGACATTGACATTAAGGCTTAGTCCCTTGTTAAGATTAATTATACCATAACCATTGTATTTAATTTTAACCACATTCAAAAATAATTTTGGTCAAAAACAAATTGGATCTTATTTGATATTATAAATTATGATTATTATATATATGGAATCCATTTTTCCACATTATATTCAAATAATTGGTATAATTTAATTTAAATTTAATCTATCGGATGGGGAAACACTATGGGTTTTTAATGTGAAAATGAATAAACATTTTCTAATTTTTTATATCCAATTTTAATTTGGAATTGGTTCCAATGACCTAAATTGGATTAATTGATGTATTTTTTTCCTAATTATACATAAAAACATAATTAATGTATCATTTAACTATATTAATAAATTATATGAAAGGAATTTTTGTATTAAAATTTAGTATTTTTCACTATTCCTCAAAAAATGATGTTTCATAGAAAAATATAAATAATTCACCCTATGATAACATATAAATTATGAATTAAAAAATGATGTTTCTTTTATAAATTCAATCTATAATTGTCTCTAAAATTAATTTTATTTTCTCTCTAAAAATTATAAAAAAAATCCATTTCAAAAAATAGCATATTCAAACATATAAAGACTCTACCAATATTACAAGTTTTATTATCAATGTGATTTAATTATATAAAAAAATTATTAATAATATTTAAAAAATATATTTATATTCATATTACTATGTTTAATGTCCAGGTTATAACTATATCATTTAAATAATTATAAAAATAATAAATTGTTTTGTAGAAACTTAGTATTGCACTTCACATAAGTCATGTCAGTGGTGTATGTAGTGCAAGATAATATAATTCATGACTGTAGTGTACGCACACCAAAATTAGTGCATTAAAATAAAAATATATATCTATCTTATTATGAAATAAACAATTATCATAATGATTAAATTAATTTGAAAAAATATATCTCACAAATACTCGGGGGGTTATATTCTTCCCCTCTTAAAATGAATTTCTCCATTAAAATTCATATGGTTGAAATTGTTTTAATAATTTTATGTTACATTAATAGAACCCATATTATAAAAGGGACCACTAAAACTTCTATTAAAAAGAAATTTGGAGCCATGTTGGTCACCCAAAGTTACTCATAACTAGTTTCACACATAAGAGAACATAGGAGCAATGTGAAATCATAGACATGGAAGTGAAATATAACTATTATTTTTTGATGGATATTCATAGATAACATGGTTAGAAGAAGGTTTAAAATACCAAATCCATAAATCTATGTTGATCTAAAGGGACATTCTATTCATTAGAAATGAAGGTACAAGGATGAAATTTTTGGGTTCAAGATCTATTTTACTAATATTGAAGCACTTTCATTAGAATATATACTTAATTAATTTCATCCATTTTCATATACACAATATCATCCTTTGGTTATGCCTTGATAAATTTCCACTTCATTTCTTACCCTAATATATGATGGATAATTTTTCATTCCTAAATTTCTAAGAAATCATGAGATCCATGATAAGTCAACACATATGTATTCAATTACCATTAATACAAAGTCGTAAAAACAAGTTATCCAACATTAATAAATCCCCATGCGGTGAGATAATAAGTTACTCTCAAAAAATTTATTCAATGTTAAACGTAAACTTTCCATTAATGTTTAACCTTATAACACTTAAAATATATAATTCACCCCTTATTCCTTAAATATTTTCTTATCTAATACCAAAATATTTATTATTGTAAACATGGGTTCATCATGAACTGATAGAAAATTAATTGAAATTTTATTATTCCAAAATCCCTGTAGTGGGATATAATCACTTGAAATTTCACCAATGGATGAAAAATAAGATTTTCATAGGGATTATTCAAGAGAAATAATACATGAACTTCCCAACAAATGGGTGTAGGGATAATTTTCCCCTAATCATCATCAACTCCATCCATTTTTATTGTATAAGATTTAAATTTATCTATTTTCTTCAGAGGTTTTATGTATTATAATACATATTATCCCTTGGATTGGGTCATTGATTCACATAATTCAAAAAATTGATGAAGTTGATACATTGACGTGTTGATGGTTCACTCTGTTGATATTTCTCTCCATTCATTACATTGAATTTCCCCTTTACATAACCTCAATATTATATTTCTTGATGGCCAGACTTCCCACACATGCAACACCTTTTTTTCCTTTGAGGCAGTCTCCTATATTCTCTTTCCTGTAGTTTTGGCACATATGAGTTTGAAAATTTTTATTCTCACCATGGTTTTTATATTTTCTATTGAAATCCATCATTATATTATTATTAAATACATGATATTGATATGTAAATCAAACATCGATTTCAACATGGATTGAAGAACACACAATTTCTCTATAGATGATGAAGTACCTTATGCCTGAAACCCTTCTAAGACTGCATTAATGCACTAAAGAATCATTCAAATTTACTTTTGGGTGGGGTGATAATACCAGAAGGATACATCCAATGTCTTATTAAAATAGTGTCATAGTTACAAATATATTAATCTTCCTTTTTCTTCAAATCAAGGAACTTGTTTTTCATCTTTGAATGAAGAACACGGGAAATAAACTTATTGATGGATAATATATTAAACTCATCACATTCAATGTATTCAATTTCATCTGTCTTCTTCATATTCATGATTAGACTCTGACACTGGTCTACTTCACCTTATAACTAATAAACATCCTTAATTAAATTCTCACGATCCCAACATTGGATAACGAATAATACATTTTCATTGGTACTGGTATATTTTTCAGAAAAAAGTGGATTAGATGATCTACTAAAAGAAGGTGGAAGTTTCCTCATGAAGAACACAATAGAAAATTGTTCCCCCATTTTCTCATTTGAAATCTTAACATGTTTCATAGATTGATAAAGCTATGTGATCATAACAATGAATTTTCCCATTCCATCTCCCAGAACATTTTTATTTTCAGTAGGGAAATCTTTTCATTTTCCATCGTAGTCACCATTAACGGGGTTCTTTTAGGTTCCATCCATTGACTATATCCAATAATCATAAATTAATAAAAATATTTCTTTGTGATTTTACACATAGTCCTGAAAAAACCCACTTATAGAAAGTTCAAATTAAGACACCTTCCTTAATCAATGACACCCTAGGTTTATCCTAGTTTATTCATATCCAAGAAATTTTTTCAAATATGTCATGATGGTTCTTTAATATTTTTTGAATTCCCAATGAATATCCCCCATGGTTGTCAACTCAGGTCTATAAAATACACTATTTTCATGTATCGGGATATGCTGAGTCAGACCTGACACACCTTGTCAGAGTTGTTACCCCTAGGATGTTTTTTCTAAAGAAAAATCCTTGAGAAATATCAAGATAGATATTTATTTCTATGAAACCACTCACTCTGTCCATTACCAAAATTATTTGAAATTTCCTTATACTTCTCCTCATCCTAAAACTTATCGTAAGACCCACCTATAGAAATATAATTTGAAATATTAATAGGTATATCACAATTTTTTTCACATAATAGTTTCCTAATTTTGACTAAACCTTCACTATGACACCAACTATAATAATCCTCTCTTTTGATATATTATCATTAAATTACTTTTTCGGAATAGTTAATACATTACACAAAAAGATGCGCAAATAGAATGTTAGATTAGTGCCTTAGGAAATTTGAAAGATATATATTCTATCTCAGGGACAGATCTTTAATGTATTCCATAAATATATTCCCTCTAAGTAGTTGTACTTAAAAAAATTCTTCATTGCCTAGTGAATGGAAACATAAGAAAGGATTAATCATGAATGATCAATAAAGGTAAATAAAGGAAATATAAAAGCATGAAATGAACACAAGTGTATAATAACATGATCATATAATTATAATATAATAACCTTCATATCAAATATTATAAACATTAATCATGGAATAAATATTAACAGTTACTAATACATGAATCATCAAATAATTAGAAACATAATCCATGAAACCATAATAATTGAATAAGATATTGAATTGTTTAATACACATCAAGGTATATCATCTTAAACATGTAAAATTAGAATTAGGTTCACAAATTACATTAAGGATATGAAATCAGTCCCTTTCATATACTTATAGACATGCCACCCAGACCACTCATAATGTTTTGAACATGCAATCAGGTTCACGCATAACATTGTGAACAAGTAATCAGGTTAACACATAACTTATTGATATGAAACTAGGTCCATGAATAAAATTTTAAACATGTAATTTGGATCACACATGATATTTTGAACACATAATATGGTACACTCATAACATTATGAACATGTAATCAGGTTCATGCATACAATTATCGACATGTAACTACATCCATGCATAACATTTTGAAAATGTAATCAAGCTCACATATAAAATTTATAATCATTTCCATCTATCATTACCCAATGAATTGAAGAAATATATAGTTCACAACTATCACTATATAACTCATATATACATGTTCCATAAGATAATAAAACATTCATCAAATCATGACCCATAAAAAGTGATCACATAACAACCTATGAAATGAAATGGTTATGATAAGAATTAATTCATATCAAACCCTTTGGAAAATATGTTTTGTAATAATTTATTTATAGAATAACCCATAAAAGGAATATTATTTCTTAAACATTTATCATGATACAACCCATTGGGGAGAAACATGTTTCAGAGGAATATATCCCATAGAAGAGGAAAGGGGTTCAAAAATTTATTACCCATGGAAGAGGAACGGTTTACATAAACATATAACCAATGAATTTGAAATGGGTTTTCATAAATTTCATGTCATAACAACAAAATTAATTTATATATAGTGTATGTACGAGACCTTTGGATCATTTCCTAGAAGGAAATTAGTAACATCAACATATGTCGTCTTAAATGGAGAATAATTTAGAGATAATTATTAAAAATATTTCATGAAGAACATATGTTTTCAAATTATATATTTTTTTTAAATGTAAAGCATTTTGAAAACTATTTTCCTTGTAAATACATTAAAAAATTCAATGTAAGGCATGAAAAAATTTTGAACAACTTTTTCCTGGAAAACCCATCAGGGAAGCTTAAAAGAAATTGACAACTATTTTCCTTGAAAACATATAAAAGATGCATAAAAAAAATTTGAAACCCATTTTACTTGAAATAAATTAAAAAAATATAACATAATATTTGATATCATTGAAATAATTTTCCATTAAAACATCCTCTTTGAAATATATGTATGATGTTTTGAAAATAATTTAAAATAGTATTTAAAAATAAATCATTTTTGAAAACCTGTTTCCGTGAAAACCATTCTAAAAAAATAGATTTCTAGAAAATTATAAAAAAAATTTATTTTAAATAAAAATATAAATTTTATTATTCTAAGGGAAAATCAAGGGAATTATGGTCATGACATCTGGTAAATCCATACATGCCAAACCTTCCTTTCATACTGTAAAAACATTAGAAAAGTGTCATGATAGGAAACGAATAAAAATATTCCTTTTTTAAAACCCATATTTTTTCAAAGGTAAAACATGTGAAAAAATGTATTTTAAATTACCATTTGGGAATAGTATAATATTTTTGGAATCCTTTTTGAATTTTTTTTCTAAGGAACATAGATTTATGACTTAAGAGGGAGGTAAAATATGACATTTGTAAAAATAAATTAATAATCATTGCATGTAATAGAAAGTGTAAAAATGGAACCAAAACATGAATAAATCAGGAATATAAATTTTATAACAAAATTCATGATTTCTCCTGAGATATGGATCATAATATTTCATTAATGGATGCTTAAACATAAACAATGTTGCAAATTGTTGATATAGTCTTGATAAACTCTTAGAATATAGAAACTTGGGATTATACACTTCATATAAAAAATTGAAATTAAATGAAGCTTAAAATATCATGAAAATAAATAGATTCATTTTTTAACATTTAAATGGTATTATATACACTTCATATAAAAATATTAGTGTATAACATGTCATGTGTCTCAAATAAAAAAAATTGATACAAAATTACTTATCCAATTTGGTAAATTTTGAAACATAAACCCCGTGAAAGTAATATAATAAAAAAGTTATGTAAATAACCATAAATATAAGTATAATAATCTTATAATACATAGATAGAATGTATGCACACCACAAAAAGAAATGAGTGGTTAATATGGAATGAATCTCATGAAAATAAATAGTGAGATGAAATTCCCTTACCTAATGCCTTGAATCTCATTGTACTCATACAAGATTCCTATGTAACTAATTTATGTTTATAATATATATTTTAAAGAATAATATTATTATATCTAATTATATAATATTTTATTATGTCTTTATTTTAGCCGCATATTAACAATTCCTTATTGTAGTAATGTTTCAGGTAATAATCACATTATTCTTCACATGTGTCTTTATTTGTTATATCTTAGGTCGTTGAATTTATATCATAATTTTGAGAATGTAAAAAATGATATAAATCTCATGTATAATATTTTAATGTGTATTATAATATTCAATATAATATACAAGTACGAAATAAAATACACAGTTCATGGATATGGTAGGTCATATGTACGGATGAACGATGTTTCCATTTTATTAATGTATTACAAGAAAGTAAGTAAATGACATATATATGTAGATTTATATATTTATATATGTAATTATTAAATTATAATTATTTTATTATATATGTCATATAACCTCACTAAACCCATACTTAATATGTTCCATGTAGAGTGTAAAAGAATAGCATCGCTTTGAGGAGGTGGTAGTCCACACGTTTATAAATGATGTTATCGTATTTACACAAGACAGAAAGCATAAAGGTATGTATTATAATATAATTATATAACTATAAAGATATAATAAATATTTTAAATTTAATATATAAATATATTTTCCAGGAAAATTCTCAACCTCAAAATGTGGTCATCTTAAAACGAACAACATCGTTTCTTGAGGCTATAGTTCATCGTACATAAAAACGGTATGTCCACTACCAATTAGATGGAAGTGAGAGTAGGCATAGTTGAAACCCTTAATATAAAAACATATAAATATATTGATTATACATGTGTTATTATATAATCACGTAATAATTAGAGTTAATGGGGGTGGATACTGAAAATAAAATATAGGATCATCAGGAAGGGTGTTACCTCTTATTTGGGTAACTTATTTTGGTTTTCACCAAAGGGCTTGATTGGATGGATATATTCCCAAAATAAGACATCAAGAAAACTTTAGGGTTTCTAGGAGTATATTTTATTGTATTTTTTATTATCCAAATTTCTCGATAGACGTGAGGATTTGAGAGGGGTGAGTGTCTTTTTATAGTAGAGGAGGAGTGACACTCTTGTAACTTTTTGAAATAAGAATTCCATCCATGTTTCCCCATGTAAGGTGGAACAAATAATGGTATAAACTCTATAAAAGTGGGTATAGGGTCTAAATATGTTCATAAAATGGATTTTTGTCAAGTTTATAGGTTTTTTACCTTATGTTTAAGCCTTAGTACCTTGTTAAGCATAATTTTACCTCAATAATTATGATTAATTTTAACTGAATTCACTAATATTTTTGGTCAAAAACTAATTAGATCTTATTATAAATTATATATTTTTATGATTTAAAATATTCAATACAGTATTCCAAATTTAAATTATATATGTGGAAGAAATTAATTTAAAATTAATCTTAAATATTGGACTACACTGTGGGTATTGAAAGTAAAAATGATGAAAAGTTTACTATGTTTTTACATTCAATTTCTATGTGAAATTTGTTATAGTGGACAAAATTGGATAAATTTATGTATATTTATTATAATTATACTTTAAAGAAAAGTTAATATAACTTATCAATATAATTATATCATATCAAAAAAATGTGGAATTAAAATTAATTATTTTTAACTGTTCATCCAAAAAAAATTTCTCAAAAAAATATCAAAAAAACCACCGTAAGATAATTACAAGATTATAAATTCAAAAATTATGTTTATTATACCAATATAAATCACTAAGATCTTCTGAAATTATTTTTTTATCATTTATTGAATGATATAGAAAGAAGTTCATTTTAGAAAATTATATTTTCATACATATAAGGACTTTACCATTATTACCTGTTCTCTTATCCACATGATTTCATTATATAAAAATGTTACAAATAATTTTTAAAAGTAATTATTTATTTTAATATAACTAAATTTAATTTCTAGGTTATAACTATCATCTTTAAATAATTACAAAAAATAAAATGATGTTCATCGAAACTCAGTATTGCCTGTAATGTAAGCCAAGTTAGTGGTGTGTGTAACACATGCTTATCTTACTCTTGCATGTTGTGCATGAAAACCAAAAATAATAAATTATAATAAAAACTATATCAATTTTTTAATTAAATTAAGAATATCAAAAATAAAAAATTAATTCAATTTTTTTTTACAAAAACTCATGGTGTTACAGTGGTAGTCCACACATTTAAAAACAACATTATCAATTTCTCAGTGTGTAAAAATGAAAGAAATAAAGTGATGTATTATTTTTTAATAAAGATAATTATGTCATAAATATAAAATATATTTATTTTATATCACATATTTTTATAAATTTTATTCCTAATAAATACCATGTAAAGCGTGAATGAATAATATTGTTTTGAGGAAGTGGTTTCCAAGACGTCCATAAATGATGTTATCTTATTACCATAAAATGGAAAACATGAAGTTATGTGTTATATAATATTTAAATAATAATAAATAAATCATTAATATCTTATATATTATATAAATATATTATTTTCATCAATATACCTATCCTTGTGAGTTGGTAATGAAAGAATGAACGACAACGATTTGTGAGTGGTAGTCCACCGTATACATGAATGATGATTGTATATCCCATTAGATGGAAGTCTGTGAAATTTAAGGTCAAAAAACTAACATAAAACATATATTTATATTTAATATTATTATTTTACTTTATAATCATGATAGAAAAATAATTTAAAGGGTGGATAAGAAAATAAAACAAAATTTATCATTGAGAAATGATACCTTTTCTTTAAGTAAATTTTTTTATTTACACTAAAAGACCTCATTGGTTTCAATTATCCACGTAGTGAGGATTATATTATGAAAGGATTTATTTTTTTAGTTTTCTTGGTTATGGTTTCGATGGCCCAAAATGATGGATGGTTTGATTAATTGAGTATGTTTCTGAGCTTTTATAGTGGAGGAGGAGTGTCATTCTTTTATATTCAAAATGGGAAGCACTATTTGAATGAATCCCTTACATAATCTGAAATCAATAACGAACTAAATTATATAAAATAAGTTATATGTTATCAATATCACCATAAAATGGGTTTTGGACAAGTTTCTAGGTCACTTGACCTCTTAATATCGATCTTTAAACACTAAGGAAACTCATTTTTACCTCAATCGCTGTAATTAATTTTTTTTCACTAATCATTTTTGTAAAACACTATGTTGAAATAAAAAAAATATATTGTAACATTTTATGATTTCAAATATGGAATCCATTAATCCATAATTTAATAATACATGTTGTAGAAATTAATTTAAAATGAATCTCGCATATGGGAATAGATAGGGGTTTTAAAAAGGAAAAAAGGTCAAATGTTTGAAATGTTTATGTATCCAATTTCAATATGAAATTTATTCAAATTAAATAAATTAAATTTATTTATATATATTATAACTAATTATAATTTAAAACCAATTTAAATAATAACTTACCTATAAAAATAATTTAGATAGAAAAAACAATTTTCAATTAAAATTCAGTATTTTTTACTATTCATCCAAAAATGAAATTTCTTAGAAAAAACAAAACTTCACACAATGTTAATATTTATATTACCGATCAAAAATTGAATTTTATTTTTTTCATCTAAATTTTATAAATGCTTTAATGTTTAGATTTTAGACATCATGTCACTAAATTGTGGTGAAACAACATTTTCAGAAAAAAAACATCATTTTTGGCTTAAAATTGGTTTTTTTTCATTAATTGAGAATATAAAATTATTGGATGAATTTTTAAAAAATATTTATTGAATATATTACTTATAATTTTAGTTAATATCATTCACTAATATTTATTAATATATTTTATTATGATAAATTTAAATTCTTGTCATGAAAATAGTTTTTTCATAAAAACACACCCATTGTATTCAACTGGTTCTTATATTAATTTATAATTAATTGGTAACCAATGAATTAATTTTATAAACATGTTTAAACTATATGTTTATAATTATTTTAATCTAATTCATTCCTTCCATTCCAATGGTTACGTAATAATTGTCTTGCTAAATAATAATATTAATAGTATATTATTGTCTGATAAGACTTGTCCATGTTTGTAACACAAGTTATTAAAGTAACTCAATGTTTTGTTAAATGCAAGAAAAATATGGTGTTGGGTATAATGGAAGATAAAATTATCATTTTTTGTAAAAAATGATATCGAATATTTTTAAATAATTTGAAAGAATATATTTCATTATATTTGGGGATGTTACATCCTACACCACTTAAAATGAATTTTCCCCTAAAAATTCATCTTTGTTATTAAAGTATTAACATTTTTAAAAAATAATTTGTTAAAAAAAACATAATGAAAATGATAAATAAGTAATCCTCTTAAAAAGTCAATCTGGGAAACATAAAGGTCACAACAGGTTATTCATAACAACAATTCCACATATGGAGACCCATTGTGGGAATAGATGAAAAAAAATAAGTAATTATAGGGAGTGATTAACGTCATTGATTACAAATAAAAGAATGATCAATAGAATGTTTAAATATTAGAAAATAAATATGGGATGATAAAAATTACATCGGTTAATCAGAATTGAAGGTACTACGATAATTCCTTTTTTAGACATCTTTTTCCTAGAGTTAATGAACCCTCTTACCATCTAGAACAAGATGGAAAACGGAAATATACTTACTTGATGATTGTAATTTAATAATTTAATTAATTACCCACCAAAATCTCATCCTTTTCCCAAAAAGATGAGTGTTTTTAGATTAATTTTCAATTCTTGAATCACTAATATAATCGTTTTAAAATCCACATAACCAAAAAAGGGATAATCAAGTTATTACAACTACCTATATACATGATCCAATAACAAAATGGTTAACTCATGGTAAGTTAATTCCAAAAATGAGTAATCCACTATATAATAAATTAATATTCAAAAGTAATTCCCAAATTTGAAACAAAATTACTCCATAAATAAAAATCCATAAATTTATTCAATCATTTTTTGACTATGTTTGAATCCCAAAGATTATAAGGATTTTATTATTTATTCTTACACGATAAATAATTCATAATTATTAAAATAAAATCCCATATCTTTGCAAAATAATCTGAATCTTTTCCTAAAATAATATCATAATAACTAGAAAATCATGAAGGCTATTGGTAGGCATGGAGACCTTATCATCCTTATATCATGGGTTCAATACTCACCACATAGCTGAATGTGATAGGTTTTCACCAAGAATACATGTTTCCCCATTTATTTCATTAATAATGAAAAATAATTCCACCCGAGAAAAAATTCATTTGATCCTTGGGATTACAAATATCTCATACCAAGAAATATCAAATCCAAAAATGTCATTAATCACATTAAGATCTCATCACCTAAAACCTCAATGGGGTTCTATATCTATGATCCTATGATCATACTTAAGATTGTAGACCTATAACTGCATCCATAACTCTTAACTCGCATGAAAACATTTAGATCTCTGATGTTATCTAAATCGACCTTTAATACCAATTATAACATCACATGACGCATTCTCCTAGATTATGTGCTGAAATCCATTACATGACGTTATCCAATTTTATAATTATAATTGTGACACAAATTATTCATCTTAACCATAAAACATAAAAAAGTAAAACTTGGATCACTTAAATTCTGGAGAAACATTTACGTTAAGATTTTTATATACTTAGTACAAACTCCTACATAAATAGTTCACATCAACATAGAATCACAGAAAAATGGTCCATAAAGTGGAACATTAACTCCCATTATACCCCTATTTTATTATTTCATTATAGGTCATTAAAATAATCCATGTGAATGTTTTTTATTAAAAACAATATTTCAACATAATTCATCAAAACCTTGGAAAAATGATATTTAGGAAGGGTAAACTCATTTGGTTAGTGTGGGTAAACATAAACATTAACAATTGAATGTCATCAATGAGTATAAGATTCCCTAAGGGTATGATGACATAATACAATTACATGAGTGAATCATAAAATAACATATACCATTCAATGCCTATATCCCAAAATATGAAAACAAGGAAAAGGAAAGAGTCATAAAATTATGAATAATGATCCATGTGATAACAATCTTGATCATGAGAATAATTATAATCACATATAAAGCATAAATAAAACATGTATATACATTGGAAATTATTTTCATTTCACTCTTACAATTAATATTATGAATGGAATACCCATACAATCGACTTACATGCCCAATTAATTATAGGGCTATCATGGACCCACAAATCGTTGATGTATCATGATAACACCCAACATTTTTTATCATTGAACAACTCATCAATGGTTTATCACAGAACTAAGCATCATTTTTATCACATAACCACCCATCAAATTTCATTGTACCATTACCAAATAATAACACATAAAATATTTAATTTCATAATAAACTCAAAGGAATGACCATTATACCTTTCATAACATTATTAAACCATAGAAAATAAATGGGTTCTATAATATTCTCTTTAGAACATGATTAACCCCTTGAAAAGAAATGGGTTCAATAAAAATCTATTTGAAATAATCATAATCCATCCTGAAAAGAAATAATTATGGAATTGTTACAAAATATTATGATTTTAGCATAAGTAACAACATGGGTTTGGATGTTAATTAATTTAAATTCCCTTAAAATTTAATAAAAAAAATTCATGAGGAAAATAATATTTGAAATACCAAAGTGTCCCATTCCACCTTGAAAAATTTGAATGATAATCCTTATAATGGTATAAAATTAACTGAATCTTATAATGTCATTATAATAATGAGATTCATGATATAATATTTTAATGTAGTTTCATGTACACCTAATAACATAAGATAGGTTTATAACATAACAATCATATCAAAGAAATAAAATCATGAAAAAAATCTATTACCACTATAGTAACTTTGAAATTGTACACCCTGTGAACGAGAAATCCTACAATGGATATGAAAAAACCCGAAATTTTAAGGATAATAATCATAAAATACATTCATTGGAATTATATAAACCACAAAACAAAAATAAGTGGAAAATATTGAATATATCTCAATGAAATAATGGTGATATTTGAAAACCCCTTAATACTTGAGTAACATTTGAATCATGAGATCAATGGAAGAATAAAATAAATTGAAAGTTTTAATATCATAAAATAAATGAAATTAATTATATAACATTTCATATGGTAGTATATACACCATATATAATTTATTATAAGAATAATAAGATATAATTATAAATTGAATATAAATTGAGATGAACCCCTTACTAGTTGAGTAACATTTGAATCAGGAGATCCATAAAATAATAACATCAACAGTAACCTTAAATATCATTAAATTAATGTAATTAATGATATTACATGACATAGGGAATTATACAAACCATATAAAATTAATTATGTTTATAATAACAAATAAATATCAATGGAATGTAATTTGATACAAAACCCCTTACAACCGTAGACACATCTGAGTCAAAAGCCCCAAAGGTTACAATCATAAAATGAAAATTTTATATAAAATTAATATAATATAATTAATTATATAATATATAAAAATTTATATATAATCTACATGAAAAAATAAGTATGTTTTGAATTTTAAATTTTTATCAAAAATGTAGAAAGTGGGATGATAATCCCTTTCCATGAGTCTAGTTCATCATGCTTGTTCTTAATCATCCCGAATAATAAACAGATGTTAATTATTTTATTTCATTATAAACTTTTCCCTATTTATCATTAAATTTATTTCACTTATTAACATGTACCATAGAATTACATAATCAATTATGTTGATGTTGGGTGTTTTGACTATATTTGGTTTATGTTTCAAAACTGACATTGGTAGATCGATTAGGGTAAATATGTTCATTAGTTAAACAACCCAAAAATAAAAAACATTAAATAATAATAATTCATATAAATCAATTATTCTTTTATAACCAATCTTAGATGACGATTATTAAAAATGAACCAATGTAACAATCATAAAGATTGTAGGTAATACGTACGCATGAGTAATGTTCCCATTTTCAATGACCATTTCCGAAAATGGCAAGTTACATTTATCATTATAGAATAACCATTATATTATAAATTTTATTTTATTTAATTATAATTAATTATATATACCATTATTTAAATGTGGTGGGGAAAAAAATATAATCACTTTTCTTTGAGGTGGTGATAATCCAAATGCCCATAAAATTCATTATTACTTTTTCAGTGTGCGAAGAGGTAAGAGAGAAAGTGATATATTATATTATTAGAAACATAATTAAATAATTAATAAATATTATCTTTTATTTATCGCATATATTTTTATTATTTTAATCCTTAATTCATTCCATGTAATGTTTGAACAAATCACATAGATTTGAGGAGTTGATAGTCCATAAGTCCATCAACGATGTTATCATATTCCCAAAAAATTGAACGAATGATGTCATGAGTTATATAATAATTAAAAAATTATAAATAAATAATACATATAATATATATTATAAAAATAGTATTTTCATAGTTTTTCCAACCTTGATAGGTTGTAATGTAGGAAGAAACGACATCAGTTTATGAGGAGACAATCCTCCACACACAAGAATGATTATTTAATATCCCATTTTTTATAATCTTATGATGCTTTATATAGTACCATTAAAATGAAAACAACCAAGTACATTTAATAAAATAATTATATTATATAATCACGACAAAAAATAAATTTTGTTTTGTAGAATAAAATAAAATAATCATGCTCATTGAAGAATGATACATCTCTTTGGGTAAGTCCTTTTGGTTTGAACTAAAAGACTTCATTGAATTGATTTATTCCTAAAATTTGGCTTCTATGATGATAGAGTTTATTTTTTGAGTTTATTATTTCAAGGTTTTTATATTACTAAATTCATTAATGGTGTGAAAAAGTGAGGGGGTGAGTACCCTTTTATGAAGGGTGCAGATTGACATTCACATAAATACAAAAAAGTAAACACTATTGGGAGGTATCAATTAAATTATGTTTCTAAATTAATTAAAAAAAATTATATAAATTATGTGATATTTTCAGAATAAGTCTTTATAATTGGTTTTAGATAGGTTTATAGGTCATTTCGCCCCTCAAAATCATTCTTTCACCATTAAGTAAAAATAGTTTTTCATTAATCACTATAATTAATTATAATTAATTTCACAAATATTTTTGTTAAAATAATTTGTCGAACATAATATATAGTTTCAAATTTTTAATCAATTTTTCTAAATTCAAATCAAATAAGTGGAATAAATTAATTTAAAAATAATCTAATAGAAGCGACGAGACATCCAGTTTTTAAATAGAAAAGTTTAAAAGATTGTAATGTTTTTGTATCCATTTTCAATGTGAAATTAATTAAAATGACATAAATTGGATTTATTAACGTATAATTGAAAACATTATACATTATAACCTATTTAATATAATTTTAACTAAAAACATATTTGGATGAAACATATGTTTTTAATTATAATTCAGTATTTTTCACTATTCATCAAAAAATAGAACTTTTTGGAAAAATAAAAAAACGTGAAACAACTTAAAATATTATATTACTATTTGAAAATTGAATTATATTTAATAAAATAAAAATGATAAAATTTTCAAAATTAACTTTTAAAATAAGTGTACCATTAAAAGGAGGAAAACAACCTTATAGAGAAAAATAATTCTTTTGATGAAAAAAATAGTTATTATTCTATTAATCATGTCGAAATTATTATATTAATTTCAAAAAAAAATTTATTAACATATATATTTCATTAATGTAAATAACTAATAGTAATGAGTTAAATTTATTAAAACAAAATTCCATTCAGGTTATAAAAATATTTTTTCATAATAATACAACTATTATATTTATTTGGAATTTTAGATTAATTTATGATAAATTAGTAACCAATGAATTAATTTTATAAACATGTGTAAACTATATTTAAAAAAAATTAATATTATTACTTCCCTTCATTCCAATGGTTAGGTAATAACCATCAGGTTAATTAATAATATTATCTGTATATTATTGTCTGGTAAGACATGGAATTTTCTATAATACAAGTTATCAAAGAAACATGATGCTTTATGTAGTGCAATAGAAACTTGGGTTTGTGTATAACTCCATTGAAAAAAATTCATTTTGTTCAACACAGGTTATCAAATAATTTAAATTAAGTTCAAATCATATATTTCAAAAAAAAGGATATTAAAGTCCTTATTCTAGATTTGGATAGAGCAATTTTAGGATGATCATATTATTGAGTATAAATTAGTGGATTATTTTATTATTATGGGTGAATTAAATGGTTTTCTTTATAAGGTTATTTAGAGGGAAATTTAAAGACTCAATTAGTTTCAAAAAGACATATACAATTATGATCAATTGGTTTTATAGAAAGGTATCTATGATTGATGATTTTGAAATTCACAGATTTCCTAGATAATATTTACATTGTTTCTTCATAACATAATAATTTGGAAAATGGTAAAAAAATTACAAGAAATATAATGTAGAAAAGGATATATATTTTAAGGCAAAGAGTAATGTGAAAATATAATAAAAATCGAATTTTATTAATAAAAAATACCCTGATGATGATAGTTCTATGTCAACATTTGAAAAAATTATATCTCAAATGATAAGAATGGTTTACCAGGTAAACATTATGTACTAAGGTAAATTTTATTTAACATTTTTCAATTTTGGTTTCATTAGAATCGTAATAATATAATTTAAAAATAATAGGATAATTGTGATAAATATGATTCCTTGATAAAATATTCAAGTAGGAAGTAAAATAATATTAGTAAGGTAAAATAATTTACTAAATATATAGATAAATATCATTATTGAGTGAAGAGAAAAATTGTCTTGAAAAAAAAGTAATAATTTAAGACATGGAGGGTGATTATAGTAGCTCTAATAAATAATATGAGAAGACAAACATTATCAATTTTAATTAATAATAATTTATAATTGAAAAAGATGGCGCTAAAAATGATGATGATGGGAAAACTATAATCGTCTTTTTTAGAGACTGAGTTTTTTGAGATAATTTCAAATATGTAAAAATTTTAAAAAAAGAACATAAATAGTTCATCATAATATTTAAGTATTTTTGAATATTTATGGAAAAAAATAATCATCCTTGTTGGTGGAGATTTAAATGTAAAAGGAATATTTTGTCACGTATAATAATGTTATTGAAAGGATGACATATAAACAGTTATATAGTAGTAGGTAACTTGAAATTACACACATAATAGTTATTTTTTGTTAAAATCACATGAAGAAGGTCAATGTAAATCTTCTAAAATAATTCCATTATGTTAAAGAATATTCAAAGATATATTTGGATTGGTTGAATATTTGAGAAATCATTATGAATGTATAAATCAAAAAATACCACATTCAATTGAAAAATATGGTCTTTTATTTATTATAGATATATTTATTACTTATAAAAATAATATATAAGTGAATCCTTTCACCTATTTTTTTTTTATAAATCTATGTTTTCAAGAAATGTATAATTTTAATAGAAAAACAATATAAATATAAAAAAATTAAAAATGATATATATATATATATATAAATGATTTTATATTATTCCAAAATTCTTCTTTCCAAAAAATGGTGAGCACCATTCTTAAAAAAATGAATAATATAAAGTTGTACTATTAGGATAGTATGTAATTTTTTTACATTAGTGTTGTTCTCTATGGATACTGTTAGTGATTTAGTTTTTTTGGGAACATGGGAAGGTGATTTTGGTTTAATTAAAGTATATAAAAACTTTTAAAAGAATATTATGTCAATTATCACGGTGGTATAATCTTTTCAAAGACGTGAATTTAAATATCTTATTGTAAATCCCAAACTGGAATTGAAAAATTAGCTGCAATCATTGAATGAATTATATATAATATGTAATGTACTATATCTTATTGATAAAAAATGCCTCCCTATTTTTATAGATAAGTTGAGTGTATATAATAATACATAAATCCTAAAAATATTAATAAAGGTAAAAAAATATCAAATTATTGTGGCTTAATTTAAAGAATATCAAAGGGAATACCCAAGGATATTTGATGGCAATTGTTATTCCTATATCTAGTGGGATTAAAAGATATTTATTTTTTGAAAAATTAATATATGGATATGATAATATTTAAAATAATTGTTTTATAAATATTATGGGTGTCAGATTGACTGAAATTATATTGAAAATGATGAAGTAAAATAATAATTTGTTTGTGGATGGAATGAGCACAATCATTTGATTTCATCATAGATTATTGATGATAGAAATAAATTTATGTTCAGAAGAGTTCAATGACTGGTAAATATATTTAATAACATTGATGTTTTGATAAAATTCCAATCAATAAGTGGAGATTTTTTAAACACAGAGGAGTTACATAATTCATGTTTTTTGATCATTAATGAAAAAAATACTTTGTATCTTTCTTTTATTGGTTATATTAGTCAAAATAAAATAAATATTGTTACTTTTAAATATGTTATTCAATATATATAAAAATTGAAATGGGATTGAAACCTGATTTTTTATGCTTGTCAAAATAGTATGATAGTAAATTCATTATATAACAGGAGGGATATTAAAACATCAAAACCCATGGAAAATTTTCATTATGATAGTTTTAGACTAGTGTATTCAAATCTATCAAATAAATATTATTATTTTATATATTTTATTGATGAATTAAATTGTATAAATATCATTGTAGAAAAAAAAATTAATTCTCTTAGAAAATGTACTTTTTTCAAAAAAACATCAAAACAATATAGTGGTTTCCTATTTGATAAAATTTTAATGGAAAATTATGTTAAATGTACAAGTATAAAATTTTAATTTTTCATTAAGAATAATTTTATTCAATAATATTATATATATCATTGCACACCGTTGTAGATTAATTTAATGATTAGAATAATAAACGTATTCATGGCCTATAAAGAATGATTCTTGTAAAACATGGGACATATCTTTATTTCTAGAATCAAGTAATTTAGATAAACGTTCACATTTAAGACTGATGTACTATTTTTAAACATTTATAAATTAATACCAATAAAATATAATAAAATAATGATAAAATATTTATTTACTACCATTTTTTGGGAATTTTATTCCTTATCATGATCAAGAATACAGTTCATTAAATGTTTTTATAGCAAGAAAATGATGGCATCTTCCAATTTTATTAACTAAATAAAAGTTTTTGTCCCCATTTTCCCAAATTACTACTATAGACACATGAAAAGAAGAGGTGAATTTTATTCAATAACAGTCATACAAATTTTCACCTCTTCGATTATTAAAAAATTAAAATATGAATTTTTGTTTAGACGGAAAATAATATAACCAAAATAAACTCTATTAAACATGTAAACATAGTAAAAACTAATTATTTTCAGAATTTATTAATGTCCAACAAAAACTTATTGCATTGATGTAATGTAAAAACATGATAAAACATTTAAACATAGTGCAATAAAAAAATTGAGTAATGTTTGATAAAACATCTACTCTTTAACAAATATTATAATAAACTATTTTAATTGAAATAATATATATAATCATTAACTTAATTCTAGTTATAAGATATATTAAACCATTTAAATTTCTATCTTCCAAAACCCTAGTAAATCATGAATTTGCCACTCAAACGGTATCAGATTTCTTTTAAAGTTCAGAATCTCAACTCTATATTCAAAACATATAATCCATCATTTATAATTGATAATAATACTATTGAATGAAAAATAAATTCTAATAACATTAAAATTAAAACCTCACAAGCATGTTAATATAAAAACACATAGAAAATAAATTACAATGATCAAATGACCTCTTAGTAAGAAGCAGTTGAATAAATTCAGGCAATCAACATAAGATAATTCTCAATTGAAACGTACTTTATATATCATATTTTTTATTCTATATAGTGTAGAGATATTTATAGATTTTGATTTAACATAATAAAACTTTTTTATTTCTCATTCATCAAGATCATTTTTTATTCATTAAAAGAATCTTCTTTTATATCTGATGAACATAAAAATACTTCAAATATTTCAATGAAATCATTTCTACACCACTAGAGGGATCAAAAACCTACTGAATGTATTCTATAAAAATAAACTACAATTTCTATATTTTCAAGATGAAAACTATAATAAATAATGTCACCTCTTTTCTACTACTACACACAAAAAAATACTTAATATGAAACACAAGATTAAAATAACTTAAGAGAATAGTGGTCTATTTTTTTAGAGAAAAGAAAAAAATTGTCCTTTGACCCAATAATCATACCCTTCTTGAATGAATAATCCTGAATGAATACTTTTAAAGGAAAATTACATTTTTAATAATAAAATACATGTAGAAAAAGATGGTTTCAGAACAGGTTCCTTTAATAAAATGTAATTTGAATCTAAACATTCAATTAAATCAACTATTTAAAGAACTCCCCCTCTAAAAGTAATTATCCTAATTTTTTAAAATCAATCCCTCTTTTTTTAATAGTCATTATTTTTTTCAAAATCTATCCCCTTTTTTGATTTCAAATAATAAATACAGAAATAAAAAAATATTTAACAGAGAATGACTAAATAAAGATCCCCATAAAACATTTATATTGGCTACTTTAATGAAAAGCATACCATTTATTAAGATTGTTTTAAGTATCTTCAACTCCATAAGATTTTTTAAATGAGATCATGAAATATGAATTAAAAAACAGTCTTTCCTTCTATATTATTATCAATGAAACCATACATGTGGTAAGTAAGATGATATGTATTTTGGAATTTAAAATTTTCAAAGAAATAGAAAATTATAAAAAAATATTGATTCAAAATAATATATAATAATTAAAATTATTTAACATAATACACAAAAAGAAAATTAAAATACGCAAGGTACAATATCACAAATGTAAAGGAATCATAAATTATTATTTTTTCTATTAAATTAGCAAAGTGATCAGAAATTTTCAAAGTATTGAATAAATATAATTTGTTCCTTTTTGAAAGATTTTCAATCTATTTTTAAGATTTTTTATTTTCACGTGGTCTTCAGTTGTCTTCTCCTTACAAAAGGCACCAATATTATTCAATTAATTTTTCTTATTTTTCTATAATCGTCTGACTATGCTATAAAAACATGACTTCATATGCTTTTGAATTCTATATCTGTTTGGATTGAATAGGTTCTTTTATATCTGACTGGCATATTGATTCCCAAGCCTCGTCATTCTAAGTGAACACTTATTATTTCTGTTCCTCAATGAATGTTTGAAAATATTATCTTCCATATACCTAAGGTATTTGAAAAAATTCTTGATATATACTAATATTTTTCACAAAAATAAAAGGCATATTATAAAGAAGTGGTTTATTCATCAATAATAAGGACATATCTATGATATCCATTCAAATATGTAGAGGCATATTTCATCTCTATTTCAGACACTTTGATCAGGGATTGCATTCATCTATTTCAGAAGATGAACTGCTTGTTTCCCCATCTTCCCACTTTACAAAGGCGGGTGACATTCGTCACTTATTCTAGGACGTTTGCTCCTTTATCAAAATGGTATGATGGGATATCGATTCCTCTTTCCATGGATTCCTCCTCGGAACTTATTTCCTAGTATGGGTATTCCTCATTTACATAGGATGTTGTTCATGAAAGTCTTCACAGTTCCATGTCTTCAAGGATGCTGGTTAATTATGATGCTTAGGTCATGAAATTCCAAGGGGTCCTATCAGGGCAGCAACCTTCGGTTGAGGGAGTAGTCATGTTGGACATCGTTGGTGTGTCTGGACACTAGAACACTTATGTGTCTAGGATTATTTCCCTTATGATATGGATTCTTGAGGGAGCAGAATCCTGAGGCATCCCACATCGAATGTGGGGAATTTTATGCCATAGGAATGTCTCTGAGGTATTCCTCAGCTTCCCATGATAATTATTGGGTATGTCATGGGATTACCATCTAGCAGAGACAGATCAGACTGATTATAACACTAACGAGAGTGGATCTGATGGGTGAAACCCCTGGAGCGGAACAATGATGCTGGGGATAACTCTTGGTTAGTGGCCCAATTACTAATAAGAGCAACGAGAATGTGGGGGACAAGATATCACCGGGATGTGGCGGTCCAGGAAAGAATCAGGATGGATATGGATTGTTGAGAGTGGATGGAGAATTATATGGAACAACTGTTAGAGTGACGTTGATGTTGGTCTTGAGTCTCTAATTGACTTCCTACATATCCTAGTGGCCAGGAATCAAATTCCACATAGTGTGGGGAGACGATGGGACACCGAAGGAGGTAACCAGTATGAATGAGAACTGGAGTAAGTGGAACCTCTGGATTGGTGCATGATCTTCTTGAAACACATAGGCTTAAGGGAAAGTATATGATGAGACATGGATGATGGGATTGAACCTCTGGGAGGCTTCCTACATATCCCTGAAACATTGAATCAATGTTCATGTAGTTCCAGATGGGGGTATAGGATTGGGGTGTACACAGATGAAAGCGACCTGATGACATGTTGGGGATTACACATGGTTAGCATCCCAGGTTGTTCTGACACCATGGGGTTGGACCGGAAATATGGGTCCCAACAAAGGGGACTAAAATAGCTTACCATCGATTGCAGACTACAATGTATTACAGCTAGTTGGGTGCAATTACTTACCACTAACTGGGGTTCTAATGACTTACCGTCGATTGGGGATCACAACAAATTACTATTGATTGGGTGACACAATGTCTTACTATCAATTGGGGTTTGAACTTAGGTAGGATTTCTATGTACCTTGCCTAGGAGGAATGGATCAAAGCCCACTTAGTTCGAATGGGTTTAGTTTAACGACGTGCAAGATGAAAGGGGAGTACAGTTTAACCTCATGAAGGATGAAGGTGGACCGATGTCAAGGGGTCGGATCCAAGGAAGGTGTTGGGATTAAACATTAGTGAGTATTTATACAAACCATTCCTTGGAAAGGATTAATGCATATTTAGTTTAGAATGGTGTTTAGTGAACCAATGTGAATGGCTTGAGACCAGCTGGTGTTGGCCTTGAACCTTAGGAAGGCTTCTTATGTACCTTTCCCCGACATGGTTCAATGTCCCCCTAGTTTAGAATGATTTTTGGTGAATCAACGTTAATGTGTTAGGACCAGTATGTTTTGGGATTGAACCCGTGGGAGGCTTCTTACTTACCTTTCCTTGGAAAGGATCAAAGTCCACATAGTTAGAAATGGTTTGGTGAACCAACGTGAAGAGTTCAAGACTAGTAGGTGTTGGGATTAAACATTATGGAGGCTTTTTACGCACCTTGATTTGGCCAATATCAATGTCCACATATTTTGAAATGGTGTTTGGTGCTTACACGCAATGGTGGAACAAATAGGAAACAGGTTCTTATGTGTGGTTAGAAACCCAGGGAGATAGAGATTGCAACTTACTCCAGGATGGAGGCCCACTAGAGGCAAAGCCCAAATATAGAAGGATAGGATAACATATGTCCATGTGCCCCTCTTGCCTCTAGTCTTTGGCACCGAATAAGAAAGGAGGACCAAGGGTGCTGCCTCCTACAAGAAAGGCTAGGGGATTACACTAAGATGATTTCCCTTCCTCTTGGATAGGCACCGTTCCAACAAAGAAGATATCATTCCATGTGAGGAAGATTTCACTCCCATGGAGACCAGTGGGCATAGAGAATGTCTGAGATGGGGAACCCCTCATATGATGCATGGGGAGAGGCGGTAGTTTAATGTATTTTTTGAGGATTGTGTATCTTGGATGTTAAAAGTCCGGTAGGATGAGATAAATGTTGGTCTTCAACCTTATAGAGGCTTCCTACGTACATTGACATGGTAATGATCAAAGTCCACATAGATCAGAATGGTGTTCGGTGAACCGACGTGAATTGGTCGGGACCAGCAGGTGTTGGGCTTGAACCATAGAGAGGCTTCCTACATACCTTGCCTTAGCAGGGATCAAAGTCCACGCAGTTCATAATGGTGTTTGGTGAACCAACGTGAATGGGTTGGGACCGAAAGGTTTTGGGATTGAACCTCAAGGAGGCTTCTTATGTACCTTGCCTTGGTGAGGATCAATGTCCACGTAGTTCATAATGTTTTGGTTAACCGATGTGAATGGGTAGGGAAAAATTGGTGTTGGTCTTGATCCTCAATGAGGCTTCCTATCTACCTTTCCTTAGAAAGGATCAATGTCCATGTAGTTCGAATTTTTTTTTGAACGGACGTGAAAGGGCTGGGACTAGTAGATGTCAGACATGAACCTTATGGAGGGTTCTTACATACCATGACTTGGAAAGGATCAAAGTCCTCGTAGTTTTAGAATGGTGTTTGGGACATACATGCTAGGGAGTCCCTTAGAGGATGTCATAGTTGATTCTTACTCTAATCACACATGATTCATGTTCGGTGTGAGAAACAAGAGGCATCGAATATGTGACCATCATGTCGTGAAAGGTGCGTTCGTGTGAAGTGGTGTGGGGCTTACACATTGTTAGCATCTCAAAGATGAAACAAGGTATTATTCATGGTTATCATCCCAGGGATATGGAGATTGGGACTTGCTCCAAAATTGAGGCCCACTGGCGACAATGCCGAAAGGGAGAGGGGTGGGATAACGAAGGTCTATGTTCCCATCTCGCCTCTAGTCTTTGGCAACGAATAATAAAGTAGGAGTAGGGGTGATGCCTCATGCAATAAAGGATAGGGGATTACACCAAGATGGTTACCCTTCCCCACATATAGGCTCCACTCCACCAAAGAGGATCTCATTCAATGTGAGGAAGATTTCACTCACATGGAGACCAGTGGGCATAGAGAATGTTGGAGACAAGGAACCCCATGTATGATGAATGGGGAGAGGCCACAATTTAAAGTCATGTGATGAGGATGAGGGTGATTGTAATTTTACCTTCATGCATCTTAGACAAGGTGGGACCATTCCGCACCCCTATGGATTACATAACCGGAATTCTTTAACCCTTAGTGAAGGGAAGCCACTGGCAATGCCATGGTGAGGGGGTGTATTGGAGTGATCCACTGAGGGGTCCATGTTAGCGAGGCTATATGAATAAGCAATATCCATTAACATGCCTATGCAAAGAAGCATGAGGAAAAACAACGCAACATGAAGCACCGCCCAAGGGACATTTCAATCACTTCATACAAACTTAGAGGGTCATAAGGGAAAATGATTTTCAGAGCAAAAGGGTTCATAGGAATAGGCCTCGTGATGCTCTGGTGCTCCAAGTAGTGGATAAGCTTCACTAAGGGGTATGCTTCATGAATTGGGGTGGCATAGACTAGGAATAGGGCATAGGTTAAAATGGAGGGTGCTTCGTGATGCAGAATAGCTCTCGCGAAGTAGGGCTTTGCGAAGCAATGGTGCATTATAAAGAATAGCACTATGGAGCAGTGTGCCTTGCGAAGCACAGTGACCCTGCCTTAGATTATGGTTCACATTTCCATGAAAGTTACTTTGTGAAGCATGAGTGATTTTTAAAGACCCGAGTCCCCTTAGGGATCTCATTCCTTTGTGAAGGCCTGTGTGCTTTGCGAAGAACTCCCCCGCTTGAAGATGGGTTATGTTTAATCCAAAGGAAAGACACTTTGTGATGATAAAGTACATCGGATAGCTCATTTTTCTCATAGCAGAAAGTGCTTCATGATTTGAGAGCTGAGAAGGAAAAAGGTTGGAGTATCCATCCTTTGTGAATGGGGAACGATGGTATTTATTGAAAAGAGGTGGTGCCAGGCAGGGATCTCTCGGCACGAAGCCATGTGGTACGGTGTTGTGGGGCTCCGCTATCCGACTTTGAGAGGCATCCTAAATGGAGGTGGTTTCCTAATTAAATTTTCATTTCCTCTCTATATATTTTGGAACCAACCAATACTCATCTCATACTTGGAGTGGAGAAAAAAATGAGGGTCTATGTATGAGGACCAATCACCAAAATTGTTTGGCCAATCACCAAGAAGGATCTCAAAGAAGGTCTGCGATGCAGAGAGGTGATGCGCAGGTTGAGAGCACCGCGAATCGCACGCCGGTCGGACATGCCTCGAAGCCTAAGGGATCATTTCCTACAAATAAGGGTGGCTGACCTCTCTATTTTCACTTCTTATCTCCGTGTTTTGGTGATCGTTCTTTCGATTTGAGAATATCCATTCTCTCTGCGATTGGTCTCCATGAATTGGGATTTTCTGCCTCGTGGCGCACAGTGAGTCCTTCGACTCTGAAAGTGTGTGCTGCTCGGCCTACATCTGGGTAGTCTGTGGCATTGCTCCACGAACCATCTCTGTGATAAAGCTTCTTGATTTGGGAGTCATGACAAAGATCCATGATCCATGTGAAAATTGTCAAAAAACTGAGACTAAATAGCTCATCAGGAAGTTTTCAGGGAGGTCCTTGCAGATGCTTCCTGTAGGGAAGAGATGGTTAATAGCTCAGGTATCAGGGAATTCAATCAAATCCATTCGGACCATATTTTCTAGTTGAAATGATATCAGAGAGCTAGAAGAACTACCAACTCTACAAAAGGCGTCCCCAGTATGGATTTAGATTAAGGGATGACGTCTTCATTCCGGAAGCGAGTTGGGATGAGCCACCTTATTGGATTAGGAGCACTTCGTGCTAGCACTAGTGGTTTAGGGTGGTTGATGGCCATACATGGGAAGATTTAACACCCATAAACACATATTTCTTATAAAAACACATTAATAATATTAATGGGAAGGCACTTCACCCTGAGAAAACTTCCCCATTATTCCACACCATCCTGAAGGCTTCCATAGGGAACTTGGAGAAGGGGTCGACCGATGAGTGGGATCTGCAACAGGGAAGAGATTTCATAGATGATTGGGCCTCAGAATATTGGGTATGTGCCTCGTGTGAGGAGTTAGGGGCATAGCTAAGGTGAGGGGGCATGTATGAGGAAACATTGGCTTCTCAACTCCATCAATAAAAGATGAAGAAGATGATGACAGAGCTGCTGAGTAGATGGTCTTCGAGGACCAACACTTTTCATTTGCACCATGGGGAGGTCGGTATCAGCCTATGGGACCTGCACTGGATCTCAGGGGTCTCGATAATGGGGGTAATGTATGATAATTTTCTCCTTGTCATGAATACATGATAGGACCCAAAGCATATGCTGCCATGTGAAAAGATGTTTATGGAATTATTTCCATGGGAGGAAAAACAGTCGGTGAGGGATTTCCATTTCAAGCGGTGGTTCAAGCAGTTCATGAATTTCCATGAAGATGTAGAGTTTCATGTGAGGCCTCAGACCTACCTGAAGGGTACTCAATGGGGAGAGGATCACTCATACTAGTGAATCTTGGAGGACAACCAATGGGAAACCTAGGGATTTAGCTTTAGTACCTAGAAGGAACCAACATTTATATTAGCTACATTCATTTCAGTGCTTATCTATGGTTGGATCCTTCTAGTGAGGCACACGAACATGGGTGTTTGACCGAGCATGTCCATCATGGTGTCGTTGTTGGCGAAAGGGAGATGGGTCAACCTTAGGATCCTTATACTTGCCATGTTGTATAAGATGTTGTGGAATATCAGTGAGGGTAATATGTCGTAGAGGATATGCGGGACATTCCACCTTCTATATGGGTGGATAGTGGTGCATGTTAGGGGTATCTATGAATATCTGAACCCTATTTCCCCTCCAGGATGGAATTTCGGACCGGCCATTTTGAATGCTCTGGGGAGCTTTCCGACCAACCCGACCCTACAGTTGGTGCCGAACCAGGTCTGGAAGTTAGAAGAGTTCAACTTCCTCCCATTCCTGTTTCCAACGGGTGTGTTCAATGACAAAGGCTAGGGAATAGAAGAGCATCAGTCCTACCTACTGGCCTTTCGGGGTGGAGTCCTAGTGGTGCGAGTTGATTGAAAGTCTCTCTGTGAGTTGTATACCCCACACCGTTTCGCGAAGAATTTTTAGTGTATGCAACGGCTAACACCATGGGTCTACATGGGGGTGATCCATGAGGATCAACCATGTGTAATGAGGCATTTATGGATCATTTTCACATGGAAGGATGGGAATATGTGGAACGAGATGCCTCCACCGACAACCGTCTTCAGGTAGGTGAAGGAGTACACCATAAGCTAGGAGCCGGCCTACACAGGGGAGATGCTGAAGCATAAAACTGTATGTGACGACAATGGGGTTCCTCCCCAACCTCGAGGTCAGGGCCAGAAGGTAGATAGGACATCGTGCAGAGGAAGAGAAATCGTGGTGGTGAGACCCACACCGGTCGAAAGGGATGCAGCAGCAGTAGGTCCAAAAGTCCTAGAGGGACATAGTTATTTGAAGGGGAGGCCGGCTAGGGGGTTTCACAAGATATCCACTGGGGCTCTGGGGAAGCGGTTGTGCCAGATAGACATGCTAGAGAATGTTGTATTACTTTAGGCTTGGGACATCTGGGATTTCAATAGGAAATTCCTCAACCCGTTTGAGATGTGGAAACACCTGAACCATCTCAGGATGGAATTTTTGGGGATTAGCCCTGTCGAGGTTGGAATTGCAGTATCCCAGATAGAGGGGGAGCAATACCTGGCCAAGATAGAGGACTTTGTTCACTCCTCGGGTGCTACGCATCTAATGGAGGATCTAGAAAAGGTGTTGCTGGATTGAATGGACCATAAAGAGTTTCTAGATGCTAAATTAAGAGAGTTCTTCCATTTTTCGTAAGATTCAGATGAGTCCTCATGGGTGAGGAGGATGGTAGAGGTATCCCTCTTGAGGAGAGTAAGGTCAGTCATTCAGACCTAAAAATTGAAGAGTTTGTAGAGTCTCTCGAGGTAAAACCCTAGACAACTTCCCCAGGGTATTTATCTAGGTTATTTAGGACACCTCACTATCATTTGAACTATACAAGAGGGCCTCATACACAAAACCCGCTTCCACCCAATAGTACATACAACTGTGGGAACTTCAGGATCTGAGCCCGTGGCTATAGTGATTACCACACTTAGTAGGGCTGCAACACCCATGGTGGTTCTTTTTTAATTTTCAGACCTACCAACAATATATTTAGGGCCACACCTCGAGGTTCCGATGGCAATAATTCAAGAGCGAGATAGGCTACTCTACCTTTTTGAATCTCCTTTACGAAATTTGTAACTGTCATCCATTAATTAGGTTAACTTATGCTCGTGCACTATTATATGCATAGTTAAAAAAATGGCATGGGATACCATGGTGAGGATGGTTGGAGTTCCCTGTAGCACCTTTCCTGGGGGAACACCGTTGGTGGTGGAAGCCGACGTTCAGACCAGCCAAGCTGCAGTACTTCCAATCCCTGGTGGGATCGTCAACAAGATAGTGCCTGAGGTCATTGAGGTGGGATTCGATAATGAGAATCAACTGGACAACATGGGTCCTAACATACCCGATCAGACACCATATCTAGATCCTGCTGAATAGTTTTTTGAGGCATTCCCCGCAAACGAACTGGTCGAACCTGCAGACAAAGATGAGATGGCCTCGGACGAAGAAGGGAGAGGGATCTCCGTCATCGGTCCTGGAAGCTGATCAAGCACCTCATTAGGGGGAATCCTCAAGTGAACTGGACAGATCAGATGGGGAGGCTTCATTCATGGATTCATGAGCTCTGCACAGGGGGAGTAGATTCCCCGCATCCACATATGCTCATTCGATACTTCTTGGAAGAGAAGATTCGGGACAATTATTGTAGCCTCGATGTGGGATAGAAACGGAACAAATCATTGAACATAAAGAAGATCTAAGAGGCCTAAAGTGAGATTCATAAGTTTTGGGAACAATAGAACGAGAATTTCTCTCTTATCAATGCACAATCGGAGCTCATGTCACACCTGAAGACTGAGATGGAAGAGGTTGAAGAACTGATGGAGTGAGCCTCTAAGGTGATGGATATTATCCGAACCAATGTAGATCGGGCCTTGATCCTGACTAATGAACTATACCCCATCACTTACGAAGAGTATCAGAAAGTAAACATGAGACAGAAGATCCTGGACACCACAATCTGTAGTGTGGCAGAGCTAGAACGCTGTATTAAAGAGGTCAACCCATCCATGGGAGGGGCCGATCCTCAGGTTCTGTAATCTTTGCAAACTCTTAAACATACTTTCATGCATTGATTTTTTATTCTACATACATTCATGGGTATCCTTATTTGTTTTGGTCTACTACACGTCTGATACACTTGTGAAACATCCAGCGAACAATCCCTAAGCTCACATGGGTCGAGCCCGATGTGAGAAACATGGGATTACCATCTCATTATTCCATCCAAATAGGAGATTGCTACAATGATTTGGGCATCAAAGGTTTGAACAACCAATCCAAATCTCCATGAAAAAATGGGGAGTCCTAACTAGAGGATGAGTTTCTCATAATAAATGAAGTGTTATTTTCCTAATGTGATCTAGTGCACGAGCGGGGTAACGCCAGTGGTGTTAGATTCAACCCAAACAGAGGGGAGAGGAAAGATTGAATCATGATGCCCAAAATTTGGAATACTATGGAGGTGGCAAGACAATAAAGGATAACTATTGACCATGTTTGAAACATTGCATCCCTATTGTGTTATCCAAGAATTGATATAACAAATGAGGCCGACCGTAGAACATGTTTTTAACAGGGGCCTGACTCAAAATGTTATCTACTGGCCTTCCAGATCATTGGCCTAGAACATTAGACGAGCAACAGACCGAACATATATATTTTCATGGGGTTATTTTAGACATGGAAAAAGATGATGATCTAGATAAAGGTAATGAAAAACATGGAGCGTGGAGTGATTGGTAGTTAGAATGGAGTCTAACATTCTTGAAATTATGCCACTGTGGTGGAAACACATTAGTTGGGCACATCTATCATACCAGGGATCATACCTACTTCTAGGAAGGACCTCTCTGGTGGGAATCAAGAACACATAATACCTATTCAGATGATTAAATGAATATTTTCACATCATATGACATGGACATTGCACATATTTATAAGGTCATAATGCCTGGACGGGGGTTGGGGCCATGGGGACAAAAGGATTAATGAACATAGGGCTAGGCCCAAGGTGAAAGGTCAGTATGTCACTACGTATCCCAAGAAGATGAGAATCAAGACAACCGTAGTTCTTAAGGCATGGTGTGGTCAGAGACCAACGCTGGAAGAGGGAATCCTCTCGGGTGAGAAAATTGGCGCATCACATATTTATCAGGGTGCATCCTGAACATGTTCTGGGTAGAGATGTTGTTATATGGTTACCCAGAATGGGAATGTGTGGTGCGGTACATATCCAATCATGGATGAGGAAACTAATGACCCATATCACATTTTCCCAAAATATTTTGGGCCAAGGGGGTGGAAAAAAGGGGGGAATGATTTAAGATTTCTAGGGCTAGACCTGAAGATGGAATGCCTGGGTGTTCCTATGTATCCCATGAGAATGGGAATCAATCCACATATAGTTTTGAGGGTGTTGCCTTTATGCCATGTAAATAGGACATAGAGAGATATTAGTTTAAGGAATTATAGTTTAGACCAGTGTTCTTAGTTTTAGGCCTTAGATATCGGACCCGATATGGTAAGGAATGAGGGGGACACATGGTGAGGTAATTAAAAACCCGAATTGAATGAGGACATGGAGTTCATATCACCATGTGTTCCTTGGGGAGGTTTTAGGTCAAGGGACAGAAAATGAATGTTAGGTTGGGCCTGAGGAAAAGTTTGTGGTTGTTCTTATGTACCCCATGAGAATCAGAATCAAGGCAAACATAGTTCTGGATATGGCATGGTATGGTACCGAAACCAAGGAGAATAAGGTCATGCAGGTTTGTCCAACACTCCAAAAGAGGCGACATTTTATAGATGTCAATTTTCCTTTATGATAGATGTGTGTGCATTTTTTAAAGTGATAAACAAAGGACATAGATTCTAGGAATCACTAAAATAATCAACCCATAAGTAGGTCTTGACAAATGGTATAATGGGTGAAAGATACCAAAAATGTTGTCCCCCAGATTGAGACATCAAAATGCAGTGCCATTTTTTCGTCATGCGGCCAGGACGATAGTGTCCCAGTTTAGGTTCATATGATATGACCAACCCATTTTGAGGTGGGGGTGCACATGGAAAGATAAATCATAACTGACATGATAGGGGGACAAGGTCCGCACCACACCACATGTAATTCTGGGAAAGAGACCTTGGGATGAAGTGCCAAAAAAGGATAGAAAATATGGGGCTAGACCTATGGATGAAACGTCTAGGTGTTCCTACGTATTCCATGAGTATGGTAATGAAGCCATATGTAGTTCCGAGGGTGTAGTTTGACATCTGGTACAATGAGGGGCATGAGAGACTATCTCCAAGAAGGTAAGTACATAGTTCGATAATTTCAAACCTAATGTGAATGATGACATAAGTCCTACGCCACACTACAAAATTCTGTAAAATTCAGAGCCACAAGACTGAACAAGAGCTGTAATTAGCGAAACCTGAGCTGGACCCAAAGATGAGATGTCTGGGCATTCCTACGTATCATATGAGCATGAGAATCAAGATATACATAGTTTTGAAAGTTACGATTTTTAATCCTTATGGAATGTATGCAGAAGGAGATGTTACTTTAAGGTATTAGAGCTTGCACGAGAGAGAAGTGAAACTCTTCCAAGTGAGCGCAAACCCTGATATGATCCATAAGCCCACATGATCTATGCCCGATGTGGGAAACAAGGGAGGATAAGGACTTTGCATTGTGTGGAATGCATGAAAGGGTAAATTGGTTCGGAGCCTCGAATGATGCCTTACTGTGGATTTATCCTCCAAACGTGCAAATGCACACTTAGGGATAGAACAAAGAGTATTGACATTCAACTTGGACATGATGGAATGGAAAATGATTTCAATCATGAAACTGACATTTAGGGGTTGATGGGATTTGCATGATGATGGAGGATAACGGTTGACTGTGTTCGAAACACTGCATCGATATCATGTGACCTGAAATGGGAATGAAAAATGAGCATCGAACACTGACCATATTTGCTATGCGGGAATTTTACCAATTCTTCATTCGAAATCCTTGAGAACATTGAATTTAAATGGTAGGAGAGCCCTTGGGTTGAGAATCAATGCCATTTGGGGGTCCTTTTGGATGAGAAAGATGATGAAATCCTAAATAAAGGTGAAAATAATGCCTGGAAAGGGGAGATAACATGTCTAGGTAGAATCTAACACTCTAGGTCCTGAACCAGAGTGCACTTGGTAACATTGTTGAACTATCAATATGGGTCAGGGCCCAACTCAAGAGTATCTTACTTGAAGAGATTGGTGTAGAATATGGGAAGAAGGAGCTCTCAGGATGGAGAGGTATTTGGTGTGGCTATTAGAAATATGACATGTCTGAGGACATTGAGTCAGCACCATACCACATACCTCCCCTAGAGAAATTCAACCAAGGGGTTTAGAAATATGAGGAGGTTTCTAATAAATAGGGATGGACCCAAATATCAGATGTTCGGGCAGTCCTATGTATCCCTTGAGGAAGAGAATCAAGCCACACATAGTTCTGAGGGTTCAGTTTAATGTCTTGCAGGATGAGGAGGGAAGGAATGTGCATGATGGGGTGAGTAACCTGATGTGAATGAGGACATAATCCCACTTATGCAATCCTATTCATAATTACTAGAGTGAATTCAGACCAGGTGGCTGACAGAAAGGGGAGATAAGCATGGGATGGACCTATGGACAAAACACATGGGTTTTCCTACATATCCCATGATGATTGGAATCAAGCCACACGTAGTTTGAATACACCAAGAAGTTTACTGTCATGTGGAAAGGATTTTATAGATTGTATTTTATGGTCATAGAGCTTGGACCTTAGATTCCAAGTTTAATTTATTGTGCATTGGACATATGAGTGGAGAGGGAGAATCATCGTGCATATGGAAGACCACAAAATGGAAACAATGATATAGGAATACTATTGACCATGTTTTCAACACAATATCCGTATTTGTGTGACCAGGGTTTGGGAGAAAACAATTGAGTGTCGACCATTGACCTCATTCTCAACATGGGAATTGTATCAACTTTTCACTCGAAATCCTTGGGGGCATTGGCCCAAAATGGTAGAAGAGACCTAGGTCTTAGAATCCATGCCATTCATGGGTCCTTTTGGATGTGAATGATGATGGAAACCCAAATGATGGGACACACAAAGCATGGTAGGACAAGTGCTTATGGAAAAGATGATATATGAAGAAGGGATGTCTCAAGGGGATATGTGTGTCATTGAAAAAATTGACTGATGTGAATGAGGAAATAAGTATATATGACACCGCACAATCCTAGATGAGAACTTGGGACATGGGGCCAAAATGGTCGAATGACCTGAGGTTGGAAGTCCCAGCCAGCCATAGACACATGACTCCTTATGCGGGTATTGCATTAACAAGTCTCCTAAGCCCACATGATCCATGCTCGATATGAGAAACAATGAATAGGACTAGGCTCTCCCCAACACATGAGGGTATGGAAATGAAGGAAGAAAATAATGTAGGGTTTGTCCAAACCAGATCAAAACTCCCACCCAAAGTGGATGGACATTTGAAGAGGTAGCATGACCAAATTATTCACTACACCCAACATTTGGGACTTATAGGGAAGATAATAACAATGGATGATGGTCATTGACTACGTTTGAAACACAACATCCATATCATGTGACCTGAAATGGGAATGAAAAATGAGTGTCTATTGTTGTCCATATTTTCAATATGGGACTTGTATCAACATTTCACTGAAAATCCATGAGGATGTTGGCCAGAAATGGTAGGAGAGCCCTTGGGCCTAACATTCATGTTTTTCGGGGGTCTTTTCAGATGTGAAAGATGATGGACGCCCAAATAAAGGGGATACATGAAGCTTGAATATGAAAATAAATTTTAATGTCATGGAGGACGACATAAGAGAAAGATATATCCAAGGAGGGGAATACATGGTGCGGTCATTATGAACTCAACATGAATGAAGGAAAAATCCTACACCACACCACGTGTTTCGACCCAAGGGGAGATTTTGATGTTGGGGCTGGGCCTACGGATGAAATGTCTGGGCATTCCTATGTATCCCATAAGGATGGGAATCAAGCCACACATAGTTATGAAAAGTTACGTGCAGTTTAGCGTCATGTCATGAGGATGTGGGTGGATAGAAGAATGATGAAGGGAACATGGTGCAGTCATCATAATCCTAACATTATTGGGGGATAAATAAGCCTACACTACACCATGCGGGTCCCTCCATAAGAACTACACCCAGGGGGTAGTCAAAGAGAAGATTTTGGGGGATGGACTCAAGACAAGGAGTCCGAGCATTCCTACATATCCCACGAGGATGTTAATAAATCCATACATAGTTACTGAGATTTAGTTCAATGTCTTGTAGTACATAATAGTTTATGTTCATGTAGGACTAGACAGCTTAAGGTCATATAGGATTACAGCTCGCTCATGCAAAGTATTTCTTGAGAATTTGGCATTGGTGGGAGGAGTGATACACTCTCCATCCATGGTGACCAAGAAGTATGCTCCATTGGGGTAAAACTTATGAATGGAACAAGTTCCTTACCATTTGGGTTCTAGCTTGGGAGGTTTCCTACCAGGTATTATTGGAGTTCTCAGAGCTGACACCAGTTCAACTTGAAAGAAAGATAGGAGTTGAACCCTATAGGGGAAATATATTTCTATCTAGTTCTGAAACCTTTCAGGATTGTGTAGGGAATGAAGCCTATTCTCATCGAGTTCTTAAAATTCAGCCATATGGATTTTAGCAACTTTATCTGGTGCTTTTTGATCATTGACAACTATCCGTAATGAATGAAACTGAATCTTTATGGGCCGGACGACCTCAGTTCTATACACCATGGAGTATGGGGTCACCTATGTGGAATTATGAGTTGTTTTATGATAATCCTAGAGGGAGATGGGGAGACTTTCTGGCCAACTATTATTGTTCTGACCAACCATTTTATGTATAGTGTTAGAGAGGGTTTTGTTGAACGCCGCGATCTGACCATTTTCTTGCGCGTGATTGTGGAAGGTATAGTTAGAACAGATATTGTAATTGTTATACAAATTATTCAACTCGTCTACCCTGAATTTAGTTCCATTAACAGTAATAATGGAGTGATGGAATCCAAATCGGTAGATGTTGTTAGAGCACACAAACTTAGGGATAGAATGTGCCTTGACCTCCATGAGTAGAACCTCTTCTTCCCACATAGAAAAGAAATCTGTATCAGTCAAGATGAACCTATACTCATGAGTTGTCACCGGTGGATATGGTCCCATTACATTGAGTCCCAGACCACCAATGGAAAAGATTACATGGGGTGTAAAAAGGTTCTAACAGACGATGCACAAAGTTGGCATTAATTTGGAACACATTTCATCTCTTGGAAAACTTGATGCAGTCACGGATCATAGAGGGCCAAAAATACCCCGATCCCCTGATTTGGTGATATAACTTCAGCTTGGTCTGATGAGCCCCATAGGAACCGCCATAAAACTCTTTCATGACTTGAGAAATCTCAACTCCTAGAATGCAACGGAGGAGAAACCCATCAAAACTGTGCTTGTAGAGGATCTGCTCAAGACCAGGACCACCCTTGAGGGTAAATTGCAACACACGACATCAGATTCACTCATTCTTGGCTCGATATATCTAGAGATTACCATTTTGGAGGTACTAGACCAAAGAGGTCCTCTTGTCGAGATACTTCAATCACTGCATCCGAGGGTCCAAGAGGTGATGACATGGAGGTTTCGGCGGTAAGGTGGCTTAATTTTGGGCTACCATCATCATCTGGAGTGTCAGGGGCGATGAATCTCTTGTGTCCCATGTGGATAATCATATCATCCTATTCAGGCTCTACAAGTGATGCATCTTGGTTAGCCAAGGCATCGTCTAGACCATTATGGGATGGAGGAATATGAGTAACCTCTGGCCGAGATGGGAACTACGCCATAAGCTGGAGGGTGCATTCCAACATTAGTACGAGCTCTTTCTTTCTAACGACATAGTCACCATTGATCTGCATGATGACTAGTTCAGAGTCCCCTCTCACATGCATGTGGGGAAAGCCAATATTGAGGGCCAACTCAAGTCTAGTAATGAGAGCCTGATACGCCACCTCATTATTAGTACAAACTTCTGAAAGGTGGAATGAATATGGAAGAATGAAATGTGATATGGTAATGAAGACGATACCCAAGCCTACTCTATTGAGCCTGGGGTCATTGAGACTTCTGCCGTTAGGGCTCCGAGAAGCACCATCAAAGTGAATTTTCCATCATGGAATGGCTTGGTCTACCGAGAGGATTGAATCATCATGAAAATCAAGGTCCGGAGACTAGTTCATGGGATCTGGATGGTAGACAAGGAAGTATGCCAATGCCTACCCCTTGATAGCCTTATAAGGGACCCACCTGATGTCGAACTGCTAGAGGATCACATCCCACTGAGCTAGAAAACCAGTCAACATGGGTAGTTCAGGATGTACTTCAGCGGATCAACTCAGGACACCTGCTATACATCATGGTTCTACAAGTAATGTTTCAATTTCTATACTGTGAATACGAGCACAAGGTAGATTTCTTGATATGGGAGTATCTGGTCTTCGTATCGAGGAGCATGCGGCTAAGATAGTATAGACTATTCTCTATTCCCTCATTTTTCTTTTTGGAAAGAAGGGTGATGAGAGATCATTCCAGGGCGGTCACATAAAGGACCAACAACTTTCCACAGATAGGTGGCATTAGGACCGGAGGTTCGAGAAAATACTACTTGATTTCCTCAAAAAGAAGAATGACATTCTTCATCCCATTAATAGAAAAAGAATTTCTTCCTGAGCCGAGAAAAGTGATTATACTTTCCGGAAAAATTTGCGATGAATTGTCATATGTATGCCAAGTGGCCTTGAAAGCCTCAAAGTTCCCAAATGTTTATCCAAGGATAAATCTAGAAGATTGACTCAATCTTCTCTGGGTCAATCTTGATGACCCTGTATCTGACAATGATTCCAAGAAACTTTCTAGTGGTAACCCTGAAGGGACACTTCAATGGGTTCATCTTCAGATGGTGAGAATGGAGAAAGCCAAACACTTTCTCAAGGTCCTTGAGATGGTCCTGACAATGGTGAGATTTGACCACCAGATCATCCATGTAGCATTCCACCAATGTCCTGCGGATTGGATTTGATATGCGATACATGGAACGATGATAAGCAGTACTTGAATTCTTTAGACCAAAGAGCATAACCTAGTAACAAAAAGTACCTTGCGGTGCCATCAAAGCTATATAATCTTTATCCTCAGGGGCCATTAAGATATGATTACACCTGGAATACCCATCCATGAATGAAAGATCCTGAAACCAATCTATAGTGTCTATCAAAATCTCTTTCATGGGAAGAAGAAAATCATCCTTCGGACAGTGACTATTGAGATCCTAGAATTCGATGCAGATTCTGATCTGTCTATTCTGCTTCTTGATGGGCACAATGTTGGCTAACCATTTGGAAAACTAGACCTCCGTGATGAAATCAGATCTAATGAGATTATCAACTTTGGCCTTGACCATGGCACTATGAGAAGGGTGCATCTTTCTGGGAGGCTTCTAAAACCCGCGGTGATTTGCTGGGAGACTGTGGCAGTGGATGGATACCTGTGGATCTAGTCTTGGAATCTCATAATAACTCCATGAAAATACATCATGGTGCTGTTTCAGGAAGTCAACATACTGTTGTTTATCTTCAACAGGCATATTGGCACTAATCAATGTGGGTTTCAAATATTTCTCGGTACCGAGGTTCACCTGTAACAATTCATCGGTCATGGTGGAGGCACCCCCTTCTAATGTAGGAGAAGTGTCCTCCAAATCCTCTTATTCAATTATGGATGAGGGATCCTCAATCTAAGGAGTTTCTTCTGAGATAAAAAATCCTTATGGAAAGCTAGCACATACCTGAGCGGTGGTGGACACTGCATCGAGGGACTCCTGTGCAACAAAAACCATAGCAATGAAAGATGTCAATATGATCCCATCCGGTCTTCGGCCCAAAGGGGCCCCACTTAATGATATTGAAGCAGTAGTGGTGCTTTGACTTGCGCCAGTTTATTGCAGCCTAGTGAAACAATCAAGTGTGGCATATTGCAGTTTCAATAGGGTGGACATCTAGATATGTTATGGGTGTAGCGGGCTCTGGGATCCTCCGAGGCTGATTTGTGTAAGAATACAAGGTGTTATTCCAGCGACTCTTAGACATGGGAATGATATTCCCACTAATTATAGAAAAAACAAATCATTTACCCATATCCATGGTCATAGCCTCTAATTGATAGATCGGTAAAATGTAGGCTTCATCCAGATCTATCCACGGGTTAGTCGCATCCACAGCGTGTTCAACCTTGTTAGCCTAAATTTTCATGTCCTTGATTTTGTAATAGTTGGAATCTAGGTAGTAGTCTTCACAATAGGAAAAGGGAGATGTTTCACCTTGATGTACTCGCACACAACCAATAAGGGAGTACTTAAGGCGTTGGTGATATGATGAAGGGATCGCCACATGCAGGTGAAGCCATGGCCTACCCATCAACACATTATAAGCAGTGTCCTGCGAGACAACCACGAACCTGGTGATGGAATCCAGAATAATGAACTGGGTCTTCATATGGATCATGATGACCAGTTCATGTTCTTTACTATCATAATCATTGATGTTTAGGTCAGAGGGACTTAGTTCATCCTTGGATAGACCCATATTTCAAAGTGTCCGAGTCAGGATTAGGTTGATCCCGAAGCGAAAAACTTCTATTCCATTGAAGTGGACGGAGATATAAATTGGTCATAGGTTCCCTTGTATGAGATATCCTTCATCTTCTCAGGAAAAAGAGATAATGTATTGGCATTCAGCATGCTTGACTGCCTTAGAACGATAGGCTTCTATAGCTACTACTTCTGTATCAAACTAGAGTGGGCTTCATAAATCCTCGTTAAGGGATACACCTATATCCACTAACAGGTGAAGATCCTCAAGGATAGATATCCTTGCAATCATTCTAGAAAGATGCTTGGGAACATCATACTTCCATTCCATGTGTGAAATTATCCTTACAGGAGGTTGGTTTTTGGCAGGGGGAATGGCAGGCCCCTTCGACTTAACTAGCGGCTGACTGGTGCTGGGGACATCCTACTGGTCACTAGTGAAATCCAATGGAGTGACTTCCAGATGAGGTTCAGATGACTAAGACTGGCCCATAAAAGAGCGTGGATGATCACGATGCAGTCAGGGTGGCTTAGCCTAATCTCGCAACACAAATTACAGTGAAGGCAAATTTGATGACACCAGATAAAAAGGTTACACGTGCTGAGATCTGCACTGTGCTTACTATTTGATTTTAGTGTTATTCATATCCTAACTAGATATACTGACCGAGGGACTCAGAAAACCCATATATCCATAGCCCCATCGATGCTGGTGATGACTGGGGACATTGGTTGGATCTTTCTTGCGTTCTTTTCCATCAGAAATCATGTAGAAGTTTACCAACTCTACGTTGTTAACCGAGGCATACCCTTGACTATCACATGAATAATCCTCCAATACTAGAGGGAATCTGGGGGAATTTTTATCTCTAGTGGCATGAAGTCGACAATAGTATGGGATGACGATGGTATTGGTGGGGGAATTTGTTTTCCCTTGTGTTGTTAACACCTGATATTTTGGAAGAAGGAATGATGAGCAGTTGTTGTAGAAGTACTGGCTACGGGTGACACGGTGTCTTCTGGAGGTTCAAGATGATTAATATGTGAATTGATAATACCATGGGAATTTGGAACTATTTTACAATCCATCCAGTCATCATATTTCTAGGATCCCTGGAAAGAAACCTGGTGCCACTCGCCTTCACTGTCACTACTGCTGTCTGGGTTCACGATGACACATGCCACCTATGCTGGAGTTGGTCCTTACCTGACAATGTTGTTGTCAACCTTCTATTGAATTCAATATTTAAACATTTAGAATTTTTTGAAGGTGTTCCCTAGGATCTGGTGATTGGGGCACTAATATGGGAGATCAATGCAATCCGCCTCTTATGGTCTCTTGCATTCAGGCAAATACAGAAGTCCCTGTTCCAAGCCGCTTTAGAAATAACCGCAGACCTATGCCTCTTTGAATGAGTATGTCTAGTTTCTCCTATCTGGGAAGGGGTATATAGAAGCATGGACCTGAATAGGGGTAGGAGTAGCCTTTTATGGAGGTGGGACCTGGTTATCTCGCCTAGGTGGTGGTGGCGCATTACGTAGGGGTGCCTGCCGATTCCGAGGTGGTAAATGCTGGGCTAGAGGCTGTTCCTGAGGTGGAGGGCCATTACAAGGCTGTCAAGGTGTCTGCACATGTAATAACTCTAGTTTCCTAGGGGCCTTGATCTGCGCCACCGTGGCGGTCTCGGCCTTAGCAGCCATTCTTGCAGGAATTACAGGAGGCAAGGACTGTGCCTACTTGGCATGCTTCAAGGCATCCTCTAGGATCTGGGCCTTATTAGAGAAGTCTTAGAATCCTCCATGGTAATTCTAGGTAATGAGAGAGGGTAATAGTTTATCTTGACATTCCCGAAACACATTGTCAGTAGCTTTTCTTATGTCAACAACATATCCAAGGAGTATGTGAGGCCTTTCCACTGGGCGATGAAGTCTGCGACGCATTTTTTAGGCATCTGATTTCATTTGAGGAGGTCTACAATACTCATCTTTTGGGTTGTACAGCTAAACTGGTAAAGGAACTACCTACAGAGATATTCCTAGCCAGCTATTGACCTGATGGGTAGTTGGTTGTAATAGAAAAACATAGGTATTTCCATTGTCTGTACGAAGCATCAGAGTTTGGCATCCTCCTGCTGTGCCGAAGTTCTTAGTATCGGTCCGCATCTTGAGCTGATGTGGGAAAAATGGTGCATTAGGCCACCCTTCCATTTAAAGGGGGAAAAGGTGGGATTTTTGAAACCCGGGGGTGCTGACATATCATACTCCCATGCCGGATATAGCTTAGCATCTGGTGGTATTGACACCTGTCGAGTCTCCAACCCTTTGAGGTGAGCAATGAGTTCCACCATCGGATCATCTAGGCAAGGATTCCTATCTTGATGAGGATCACTAACCACTAGTGTGTTGGCAGGTTCATCAACATGATATGTAGGCCCAATGACTCATTAAGCAGTTGGTGGGTTGGCCCGTGAAGTGGCCGGGAAAACCTGAGCAAGGTCCAAAAGATTATCATGCTGATCGGGTGGATTTGGAGACAAATATTGTGCCATAGTTCCATAAGTCTCAGCCTCTATCATGTTTTCATGGGTAGGATAGTCAGGGTCACTATGAGGCAATTCACTGGGGGGAGTTGTGCCTGCCTCTACTTCCCCGACCTAGGATCACCGTAGTCAGGTTGTCGCTCCATGACATGCTCGTAAAGGAGTTCATCGACCATATTCTTGTGATCTGAGAGATTCTGATGTAACGTTCATTTTTCAATATAATCCTAAATCTTTTGTACTAATCCATATGGGTCATAGGGTTTTACGGTCCCGAGGTGCTCTTTTCCCTTATTGGGATTCTTGCTGAGGACCAATGCCTCAGTGGGCATGAGAAGACCTAGTAGATTTCTCTACTGATGAGTAACCCTTACAAATAGGTCAAATAGTTTTGGAACTCCCTGAAGGGATATGTATTCTCTAAGGAGCTCTATCTATGTCTCTTCCTCTGATAGGTCAGCCATGTTAATTGCAACTCTACTTGGAGGAATATCCTCGATATCGCCTAGCAAGTCGGGATATCACCATAAATAACTGAAATGGAGGGCCGCATAATTCCCCCAACCATGGATCTATACATTTGGAAGCCTCTTTGATAATACTGTAGAGCACTTTAAAGCTCTGGACACATCATTGTTGTAGAGTCCTATGGAGTCCTAGTGACCCAGGGCATTGGGCCACGGGGAGTACGGCCAAATCGAACAAACAATACTATTGACCAATGCCTTCAATGTGTGCCTAACTCAGGGGGTAAGCAACTCATCAATGAAGAAAAAGAAATTGATTCACCCGGAGGGTCTGGAAGATGGATCCAACTTCCTCCTGGGAAAGTTATTCCAGTGCACTGAAAATCGGTGCTATGACTGGTGAAAACATCTCTGGGAAATGGTCAACTGCAAGAATGTCTCACAAGATCCTCAGTTCAGACTCGGGGTTTGGCCCTTGGTTTCCCCACTTCTCAAATAGAGGTGGTTTGAGAACTAGAAGTAGTAATGTAGTAGATTGCTGAGATGGTGGGCTGGCCTATGGAGAATACGATGAGTGGGCTGACAAGTCGACGCATCTCGGTCTATCCTCCAAGATATCAGTGAAATAGCCACCACATCGTGATAAGATAGGTTGGAAACCACAGTTTAAAGCACAGGTACTACGGATGCTGGCGGTGAACCGTGATATTGCTCATCGGCCATCGGCCCCCAGAATAACTCTCTGTGATCTCTGGTCGAGGTAGAGAGTGCTCCTTGTAATGATGGTGAAAATTGTGTGACTTGAACCTGGGGAGACTCCAAATCTTTGTCCTACTGGATGTATCTACGGAGGGAGGTAGGGATATAGTGGACTTCACATTCCAGAAGGATGATACTGATACGTCTCGTCCCTTCCCCCAGCTCCTGACACAAAGGATCGAGTTGAGGGTTCCATCGCTGAATCATATTCCGCCTCAGAATATGAGAAGTAGACATGTTTAATATTAGTCGTAATCTTCCTGACATTCTTTTTATGGTGGTGGAGACTGGCCCTCCTAAGCCAGCATAGCTCTTCGGGATAGCGTATATTTTTTTTTCGAGGAAGAACTTTCGCTGAACAAGTGTAGGGGCGGAGAGGACTTCCACCTGGGTGAGTCGTGGTGTGTGGAGCACCTGGAAAATTTTCAAAGGGAACATGGGGACGATCCATGTGTCCACTGGCTAACACAAGTAAGTAATCTCAACAGGAAGTACTGGAGTAGGTTGGGCCACCATTAGAGCTGGTGGGAGCATGGGTAGGGCCTCTATGCTCATTTCCTCTAGCAACATTGGTGCAAGGATGGTCCGAATACGGGAAGATCAGAACACGATTAGGACCTTCGTGTTGGGTATAAATGAAGTGAGGAAAACCACTACATAAATGGTTGCTGGGATGAGGAGGACCTTTTTCAGTTACTGTAAGGACATGGGAAAGGCCCCAATTCTGACGGTTGACCAGATGTGTAGAATCTTCACACCGTATACCTGCAATAGGAGGAACGACTCCATACCTGAGGTCATGGGTGTGAAGGAGGCTTTCATAATGAGATCACTACAGTGGGGGAGACCCTTTTCTGGATTGAATCTGGCATGGGGAGGACCTCCACACTGAGCTTGGGTGCGAGATAGACCTACACTCTCATTGGATATGGTACGGGGAGGACCTCTGTAAGAGGTTTCATTTACACTGGAAGGCCCACAACAGGGGATACCATTGTTGGTGACCAGGAGAGTCGACCCAGCCTTCCCATGAGGTAGTTGGGGCTTCGATCCGGGTCGGGAACATTAGTTCCCCTTATCATCATATATAGGGGACTTATGGAATGCATTAGTTTTGGAACGGGCAATTATAGTTGTTGAAGTTGACGCCCCTTGGTGGGAATCCCCCACATCCCGCACCAGGCGCTGGCATCGGGTCAACCGAACTAGGGCTGGCAGTGCATGTGCATAACATACCTGGAAACGTTAAAAAGACCTAGTGGGAGCCCACCTTGGGAGCCCCTGGAAAGGAATCCCAACTAGGTGGGCCCAGACATCCCCCACCTCATTGATATAGGGGAGGGAGTCATTGAAGTGTTTAGGGAAGAGCCTCTCGAAATAGTTATTGGTCGTAGTGGGGATCAGTGGTTCCCTACGCGACCCTTGGGGGCGGCGGTGGCGACGATGCACATAAGCCTCTATATCTTGATATGTCATATCCTAGGTTGGGATAATCCCCTCCTCGTACCGTCGAACGAGGTTATTTATCACCCTTATCTGAATGATTTTTGAAGGGGAGATGGGTTGTGGGTTCCCAACAACCACATACATGGAGGCTTCCATGGGAGGGATGAAGCCACACTGGCTTGTCGCATTGGCGTTTCCCCTTCCCCTACATCAATGGGTGGGAGGTGATCAATTTTTTTTCATGGAAGCTTGGGTCCTTGAAATCAGGGAGATTTAAACATTAGTGTTGAAAGAATGAAAGTGATATCTAGTGCCCCAGTGCCATTCTATCTCCCAGGGTTGGTACGAAGGATCAACAATAACAGCTTTGTAGACCGGGATGTCCAACGTTCAACTCCCCAATTTTTGATGAGTTTCATGCCAGTCCCACTATTTTCTTGGTGGGACCTGGAACTAGATACTTGGATCTGGTAACACACTAGTCCACTGATGTCTCAATCCCTACTAATCTCCACATTGTGGATAATAACATCACATCTAGTTCACTATTTCTGTTTCTGATGGTTTTTTCGGGGCTTGCATCTATCTATTTCGGAGGATGTGCTACTTGTTTTCCCGCATTCCCACTTCCCAATATTGGGAGTCATTCATCTATTATTCATGGATGTTTACTCCTTGGTCAAAACAGGATGATGTGATATCGGTTCCTTCTTCAATGGATTCCTCCTCGGAACTCGTTTCCTAGTCCGAGTGTCCCTCACAAACTTAAGATGTTGTTCGTGAAACTCATCCCAATACCATGTCTTCTTGGATACTAGTTAATTATGTAGCTTATGTCAGGATATTCCAAGGGGTCTAGTTAGGGGAGAAACCTTTAGTCAGTGGAGTAGTCACGTTGGACATCACTGGCATGTATGGTTGTTGGAACATTGATAAGTCTGGGTTTCTTTACCTTGTGATAGGGCTTCTCAAGGGCGTAGAAGCCTAAGGTATCCCACATCAAATGCTGGGAATTTTAATCCATAGGTATGTCTCTAAGGTTTTCCTCAGCTTACCATGTTTAACACAGGTTATTCCAGGAGTTTATTGTCTACCGTAGATGTATCTGAATGATCATATCCCTGATGGGAGTGTATCAGATGGGTGAATCCCCTGGAGGGGAACACTGATGTTGGGGCTGACACGTGGTTAGTTCCAAATTTCTACTAATAACAATGATAAATTGGAGGACAAGATCTCACCGGGATGGGGCATCCCAAGTAAGAATCAGAATGGATATGGATTGTTGAGAGTTGATAAAGAATTATATGGAACCATTTTAAGAGCAATGGTGATGTTGGGATTGAGTCTCAAAGAGACTTCCTACGTATCCTCGTGGCTGGGAATCAATGTCCACATAGTTTGGTGAGATGATGGGACACCTAATGAGGCGACCCATATGGATGGGACTCGGAGGAAGTGGATCCTCCGGATTGGGGCATGACCTTCCAAAAACACATATACTCAAAGGAAGGGCCAGGATGAGACCTGGGTGATGGGAATGATCCTCAGAGAGGCTTCCTATGTATCCCCGAAATAGGGAATCAAATTTCAAGTAGTTCAGGATGGGAGTATAAGATCGGGGTGTACACAGAGGACAGTGACCCAATGACATGCTGAGTATTACCTGTGGTTAGCGGCCCGAGTTGGTCTAACTCCGTGGGGGAATACTGGAGATGTGGGTCCCAACAAAGGGGACTACAACGACCTACCATTGATTTTAGACTATAATTTCTCAACACCGAGTTGGGTGTAACGACATACCGTTGACTAGGGTTACAATGGCTTACCATCGATTAGGGATCACAATGGCTTACCATTGATTGGGGGAAACAAAGACTTACCGTCGATTGGGTTTGGACGTTAGTGAGGTTTCCTACACACCTTGCCTAGGAGGAAAGTATCAAAGACCACATACATCGAACTGGTATAGTTTAATGTTGTGTGGGATGAAAGGGGTGTATAGTTTAACATCATGTAGAAAAAGAGTCGACCGACATGAAGTGGTTGGAATCAATGAAGGTGTTGGGATGGAACCTCAGAGAGGATTCCTACTTACCTTTCCTTGTAAAGGATCAAAGTCCATGTAGTTCATAATGGTGTTTGGGGAACCGATGTGAATGGTTCGGGACCAGGAGGTGTGGGGATTGAACCTCAGGGAGGTTCCTATGTACCTTGCCTTGGAAAGGATCAATGTCCACATAGTTCAGAATAGTTTTTTTTGAACCTATGTGAATGGGTCGAGACCAGTAGGTGTTGGGATTTAAAATCAAAGAGGCTACCTACGTACCTTTCCTTGGAAAGGATCAAAGTCCACGTAGTTCAGAATGGTTTTCTTAACCAACATGAAGGGGTCGAGACCAGGATGGGTTGGGCTTAAACCTCAGGGAGGCTTCTTACATTCCTGGATATGGAAAGGATCAAATTCCACATAGTTCATAATGGTTTTTGGGGCATACATGCTATGGAGTCCCAAATAGGAAAAAAGGGATTATGTGTGGTTAGCAGCCCAGGGAGATGGAGATTGGGACTTAATCTAGGATAGAGGCCCACTGGAGACCAATACCAAAGGGATATGGATGGGATAATGAATGTCCATGTGCCCCTATCACCTCTATTCTTTGGCACTGATGAGGAAAGGAAGAGCATGTGTGCTTCCTCTTGCATGAAAGGGTAAGGGATTACACCATGATGGTTTCCCTTCCCCACAGATAGGAGTCACTCCAACAAAGAGTATCTCCTTCCATGTGAGGAATATTTCACTCCCATGGAGACCAGTGGGCATAGAGATTGTTCGAGATAGGTTACCCCACATACGATGCACTATGAGAAGCCATGGTTTAATGTCATGTGTTGATGACGATGGTGCTTGGCAGTTTAATGCCATGCAGCTCGTATGAGATAAATGTTGGTCCTGAACCTTAGGGAGGGTTCCTACATACATTTCCTTGGGAAGGATCAAAGTCCATGTAGTTCAGAATGGTGTTTGGTGAACCGATGTGAATGGGTCGGGACCAATAGGTGTTGGGATTGAACCTTAAAGAGGCTTCCTATATACCTTTCCTTGGAAAGTATCAACGTACACATAGTTCGGAATGGTGTTTGGTGAACTGGCATTAATGGGCCGAGACTAGTAGGTGTTGGTCTTAGACCTCAGGGAGACTTCCTATATAACTTTCCTTGACAATGATCAATGTCCACATAGTTCATAATGGTTTGGTGAATCGACGTGATGGGGTCGGGACTAGTAAGTGTTGGTCTTGAACCTCAGGAAGGCTTCTATGTACCGTGCCTTGGAAAGCATCAAAGTCCATGTAGTTCAGAATATTTTTTGAACTAAAAAGAAGTGGTCGGGACCAGTAGGTGTTGGGATGGAACCTCATGGTGGCTTCCTACGTACCTTTCCATGGAAAGGATCAAATCCAAATAGTTCAGAATGGATTTTGGGGATTAAAGACTTAGGTGGCACATAGAGGATGTCATGGTTGATGCTTATTCTAAGCCCCCGTGAGTCATGTTTGGAGTGAGAAGAAAGAGGTAGAAAAAACCTGATGTCCATGTTAAGAAAGGTGCCTCCATGGGAAGTGGAGTGGGGATTACATGTGGTTAGCGGCCCAAAGTTGAATCAAGGGATTATGCGGGGTCAGCTACCCAGGGAGATGAAGATTGGGACTTACTCCAGGATTGTTGCCCACTGGCGGCAATGCCCAAATGAAGAGGTAAAAGATAATGAAGGTCCATGTGTCCCTCTCGCCTCTAGTCTTTGGAACTGAAGAAGAAATAAGGAGTAGGGGTACTACCTTCTGCAAGAAAGTCCAGGGGATTACACTAAGATGGTTTCCCTTCCACGTGGATACGTTCCACTCAAAAAAAAGGATCACCTTCCATGTGAGGAAGATTTCACTCCCGTGGAGACCAGTGGGCATAGAGAATTAACGAGATGGGGAACCCCATGTATGATGATGGGGGAAAGTCCATATTTTAACATCATGTGGAGAGGATGATGGCACTTGGTAGTTTAATGTCTTGCAGCTCAGACGAGGCAGACTCACATCACACCCCTAGGATTTACATAACTGTCACACTTCAACCCTTGGTGGAGGGAAGGCACTAGAAACATCGTGGTGAGGGAGGGTCATGGAGTAATCCATTGAGGGGGCCACGTTAGAGTGGCTATGTGAAGAGGGAATATCCAATAGTGTGCATATGAGAAAAATCATGAGGCAAAGCAATTCAACCTGAAGCACTGACCAGGGGACATTGAAATCACTTTGTATGAACCCAGAGGTTCATAAGGGAAAAGGTTTTTCTGAGCAAAGGGTTTGATAGGAGGAGGCCTTGTGAGTCTCTGGTGCTCCATGTAGTGGAGGGAATTTGTGAAGGGGTATGCTTCGCGAAGTGGGGTGGCCTTTCCTAGGCATAGGGAATAGGTGCACAAGGAGGGTGCTTCGCAAAGACGAAGGGCTTTTGCAAAGTAGGGCTTCGTGAAGTAAGGGTTCTTTGAAAAGAATATCACTGTGAAGAAGTGTTCCTTGTGAAGCACAGTGGCCGAGCCTTGGCATGTGGTTCATATGTTCCTGGAAGGTACCTTTCAAAACATGAGTTCTTTGTGATGACCTGAGTCCCCTTAGGGATATCCTTCCTTTACGAAGGCCCATGGGCATCGCGAAGGGAATCCCTGCTTGAAGAGGGGTTATGTTTAAGCCAAAGGAAAAGCAATTTGTGATGCTAAAGTACCTCGAAGAGCATATTTTTCGTAGAGCAGAAAGTGCTTCACAATTTGAGACCTAAGAATGAAAAATGTTAGATTATCCATCGTTTGGGATCAGGGGAAGCCCGATATATATAGGCAAGAGGTGGTGCAAAGTAGGGATTGATTGGCATGAAGCCACATGGTGATTTTTCAAAATAGTGGATCCTCCCATCTATTTTCTCTACAACGACTTCGCAAACATCTTCTGGAACTGTGGAGCCTCCCACCTCTTTGATTCATGGAGGCTTCGAAAACATCTTACAGAACCGCAGATCATCCTGCCACTTTTAGTCGCAGAGACTTCTCAAATATCATTCAGATTGAGGATCGTCCCACATATTTTCTTCCAGATGTCTTGGAAAACATCTTTCGGAACCGCGGAGCCTCCCGCCTCATTTCTTATCAAAGGCTTCACAAAGGGGGTGGCTTTGTACCGACCACAGTGTTGTGGGGCTCCACAATCTGACTTCTCAAGGTAGCCTCCATGGAGTTGGTTTCCTCTTTGATTTTTCTTTTCCTCTCTACATATTTTGGCACCAAAAATCTCCTATAGATGGATCTCACTTTTCTCAACAATCTTACAATCCTTATGTACTTCAAAAAAATAGAGATGAACTACTTATGCTGATTATTTTATCTTGAATTAGATTCACTCTTAAGTTAGGATCCAAGAATAATATGTTTGATACTATCTAGCTTCATTATTAGAATATATGGATAATATAGATTCTATTCAATTATATGAGATATTGAACAAGCTGAATATTTTTATGACCTATCTAATTTTTTTTATAGTTTCCAATATCAATAAGATTAATTTCAAGATATTTATCCACCCTATGTGATAAATAAAAAACATTAAATTATTACAAGTATTTTTCTAAAATAATTCAATTATGACCATTTTAATCTAAATATTTTACTTTTTTCTCTTTTTGTTAATGAATATTATGAATTAATACTGATTAGTTTCTTATATTCGGATGAACTAATTTACATCGATGGATATGCAGTAACATATTTAGAATTATGTACAAAACTATATTTCATTTTGGGGACATTAACAACTTATTTATCATCCTTAACATAAAATCTTATAAAAAAATAAACACTATCTATTTATTTCACCATTTCAACATCACCGTTGGAATAAGAAAATTCATATGGTTTTACATCCATAAAAATATCTACTGATGGAATAAACATAGTTAAATGATATAGATGATCCTTCTATCTAGTTCTCTATCTTAAAAATGAGGTGAGGTGAGTGATGAATACTTTTCTTAACATTTTATGACCCCCATCATCCATTTTATATTAAAATAAATCTTATTATAGATAGGTGGTTCTTCAGAAATATGTGATCGAATAGTAATAGGGGATAATATATCCCTTGCTACTTGAGAATCCATACTCTTCTATGAATTGTTTTTCTTATTTTTCTCTCTGGATAATTTCTAATGGGTTTCCATCCTTAAATAAATTGACTCCACTTCATCAAAGTTAAAATAAGGCCTTATAGAATCCTTTCCCTCTTTCTTATTCCATATTTCATAATATTATTCCCTTCCATCCTTCCCAATGAATTTTTACTAATTAATAAAAATCATCAATTTAAGGGGAATGTAGTTCTTCAAAAGACTCGTAAATATGAAAATGAAAAAAATAGAAAAAATAGAAGTTATCTTACAGAAAAATGGATTTATATTATTGTTTTGAAGATTGTTCCAAAATGGAATATATAAATATTAATCTCTATGGTAATTAAATAGATTAACTATTTATGAAGTTGATGAAGTATTTATAACTATAAATACCCAAAAATATAATGAAATATAGAAATACATTAACAAAAATAGAAAATATTTTTAAATTATACACATATTAACTCATCAATCATATCACTCCTAGTAAATTTACATGTAGTTTCCAAGTATCATATGTTCATATTCAGCTTCATCATTTTAATGAATTCATTTCTCTGTAAATTATGTATTCATAAGATATACCCTTTTATCTCAATGAATATTTGATTAAATTATTTCTCTACTACTGACTTGGTTATGTTATTAATGCTCATAAGTAGATTTTTCTATTGAGAGGAATGTATGGGTTCAAATAAAATATTTAATTATGTTCAATGTTAAAAAAAATTGGATTAGTTTAGTTGGTTTTAACTGACTATGTATTTTTTTAAATCTTTTCCTTATGATGGTGAATCATCCGTACAATTTATTTAGAATTTAATTATTTTATTTCAATTTTGTAACATTATTATTGACATCAAATTAATTTTTTTCATCTCCGGATTTTTTTGATCATCAAACTCAGAATGATCTTCATATGATTTTCCAACACTATTTTCTTTCCTTTAAATATTAAATTTAGAATATTTTATTTTTAGTTCATCTAAATTATTATTTATCTTCTCATTTCAACTTTTCAATTTTATAATCTCACCAATAGTCCCATAATATTGTTCCTTCCTTTAAAATTAATTTCTCGTAATTTCATCAATGTTTTTTAATATGATTATAAAAAAATCCAAGATTTTCTCACATTCATCCATTACTATAATTTCCCAATTTTATATACTGTTAACAGATAAAGTTATCTATTCAAGTGTAAGAGAATAAAAATCAAATCTACTCTCACTTTCATCACAATTTTCATTATAAAAACATTTTGATTAAAAAATAAGTTTCATAAGTTATTTGGAAGTCCTTTTTTGAAGAATAACTTTTTATTCACAAGAACATTATCATTGAAACCAGTTATATTATTGTGGTTTTCACTAACTTTCACATACCTATTGGAATTAGTATTCCCTTCATTATCACTCCATATATACAATGGTTTTGGGGTTTTATTATCTGTTCTATTATAATATTTATTTAAGGATGTATTATCATTCAATATCTAAATTTGTACACTATGATTGAATAAGAACAAGCTACAAAACTCTACCCTAGGATCCACTAAGAATATAATCTAGTGCGGTGTGCCAAATACCCTCAAGTGTTCCTCGCCATACTCCAGTGGCTATGGAGTAGCGATGAGATCCTTTGAAGTTACCAAGGGGAGACTATTCCCTCATGATCCAGATGTGAAACATAGAAATAAATAAATGATATATTGAAAAGATATGAATAAATAAATAGATAAAGGAATGAGGAATGTAATAAGTAATTAGATAACCCATGGTATAACCAAATTCATTGTACACCCATCGGTGATTCAAACATGTTAGTGTCATATATATACAAGCACCAAAATAACTAAAGGAACAGAAGTGGAAAATAAAATTAAGCACCCAAAGAGGACTAAGTACTATCCTGATCCTTATATCCATGTTCAATCCCTTTCGAAATAATGTATTTTCCATACCATGATTAACCTTCCCCAACCCTATATATAATAATTAGTATTGAGTTCCAACTAGTGAACCAAGTTGGGTGTGAGTACGACACATTATGACACAACCAAAAATGTATAAAAGGAATTATAATTTTATCAAATATGATTCATACTGATTTATATCATAAAATATGTAGATAAGTAAATAAAATAAATCAACCATAATCCATGGGCTTGATGTTGAAACATGTGAAAAACATGCTTTCTTTAGAGTGTATGATATATCTTATCACATATTTATAATAGTTCAATACATAGTCACCATGTGGAATCTAGGATATCATCTTAAAATTCCAAATATCATACATCATATATAATACAATTTCTCATCATTTCATTCCCATGAATCTAGTATCAAATGGAATCCATTTATCTCATCCAAAAATTACATAATAATGTACTAAATAGAATCCAAAGCGCTCATCCTAAAATTCCCAATTATGTATAATATTATTTCATATAGAATCCAAGGTGATCTTCCCATCACTCTCATTATTTTCTCTCTATATGTCAAATGGAATCCAATGATATAATCCCTACATTCTAATTCATTCATGTTTTTATGTCACATTGGTTTTAAGGAACGCATCATGGTATTATCATTTATTTAGTTAGGCCAAACATAGCCTTGTATCCTATTTAAATAAATTTAGGTACAATGATAAATTTAAAAACATACATTATTTTTCATGCTAAATATTCTATTTGATTTCTAAACATCATTGGTTTCACCTATAGTTCATTATCAATTATAAAAAACCTCATTTATGTCTCATCTATATACAACAAACAATACATAATCCATGATCAACCAAATGGGGTGGAAAAAGTCCCAATTTAAATTTACAAAGCGTCAATTGATTTTTTAAGGGGTTCTAGAATTAATTTAGTGAACAAACTAATTATATTTAGGTTCTATGTTAAATTATTAAAAAACTAGAATTAAGAAACACAAGTCAAATATTAAAAAATTGAGAAATCTTAATGGATAATATCAAGAACACCAACCTTAGGTTAGAGTGGCCACACTAGTTATATATTTCCTTTAGTTTGAGTGGAAATGGGAAAAATAGATAAACCTGAAAAAATCACTAAAATATGACATATTATCTTTTAACATGGGAACTCATATGAAAATGGATTTCATGGTGAATGGAGGAATTTTGATTCTTATACTTACCTTCGTGCATCAATAACCTCCAATAGAACTCAAATTGGAAGAAGGATGAATGAGATCATCAAATCATGATGAAGTGGGAGATGGGAACTCAATTAGGGGCATCTTCACAATTGTATAGGAGAAAATTTATGTCATAAATACGGGTTTAGAAGAGAGGAAAATACATTTTCCCACTTAAAGAAATTAAAACCGAGACACATCAGATATTCAGTGGGATTTTGGACTAGTTTTTTTCCAACAGAATTCCCACTAGCTAGTCGGTGGCCTTTGACTGATTAGCTATTGGAACTGGAGCCTTATAGACACAATCAAAAGATTCCTTCAAAGCCTCTCGTATACCTCAGAGGCCCCCACACCACTTTTTCCACGTCTTGGAAAAAACATTGGGTTTAAATAAAATAAAAATAGTATATAATTGTATAATGGGGTGGGGTCATTTAATATACCGATTATAAAATCAATTTTCCTTGAATTGTACAACCAATTGACACGACCTCATTGGTGAACAACGACGACAATTGGACCTACTTGTCTGATTCCCACTCCCATGTTTCCCGTTGAACATTTTAGTGTTTCCAATATCCATATACCAGAGTAACATAATTTTGACATATTTTCTTGTCACTATTATCCACAACAGAAACCAGATTCTCCTCAATGGATGCATCTTCTTTGAGATCAATATCATTAACATTATGAGTATGTGATGGGTTAGGAAAATAACATATAAACTAATATAATTGAAACACATAATGCATAGAGTTAAACCACTATGAAAGGGTTAGTTGTTACTCCATTAGTTCCACCCATTCAATAATATTAAATAGAATTACATACCTTGGAGGCATTTTCCCCGACCACTGTAATGGATGGGGTCCCAATCATGGTTTTACATGCATGAATACCCAGTCACATATCTCAAAATAGAGTGGTCAATGATTTTTCTCTTGAAAACATTGTTGCATGATCTATTATATCTCCATTTTATTATTAATCAATAAGATATGCTCTATCATCTCTTGTGTGATACTTAGTTTAATAAATACCACCTCTACCATCATTATATAGCATATGGGGGAATGACATGGTACCTAATATAAATCTTTGTATGGTTCAATCTGAATGGTCTCCTAGTAGCTGTATTTATAAGATAATTATTCCAAGGGAAAATATCACTCCCAAGATCCCCCTAATTCAAGTATACATTCTCTCAACATGTATTCTAGAATCAATATAGTCGACTTTGACTTCCCATCAACTTGTGGGTGGTATCCGGTGCTCATAATAAACTATTTACCCATAGAATTCTCTATCCCCTTCCAAAAAGTGATTCAAGAAATGAACATCCCACTTTTATAATATGGTATGAAGAACCACACATAACCATGAACTATAAAAGAGAAAATATTTCCCCATATCATCTTCTGGGAAGTTCTCTTGGACAGAAAAAAATGGGTTCTCTAGGTCAATCGGTACACAACCACCCATGCGACATCATATCCATGAGGTTTTCTTGATATAACAGTCATGGAATCCATAGTAATTTCATCTAACAACCACTTGGGAATTTTTAATTACTACTAGTGTCTAGGGGATACTAGTGCTCATCCTTCACCTACTAACATCTGGATCACCTCATGAAGAACATGTTATCTCCTTCTTAAACATTGGACCCTAATATTTTCATTTTATATCCTGACATATTTTTTTATCCTATGGTGAACCACCTACATAGATGATTGAAACTCACACATTATCACTTCGTGCATGCCTTTAGGAACCAAGACATGACAGTCAATATAAAGAATATCATCCTTATAAAAAATGATGTCGGGTGGTGTCTCTACACCATAAATGATATATCTCAAGTCCAATTACTCGAGTTCAAATAATTTTGTCCTCATAATCTCAATCAAATGTGAAGCCACAATAAATAATGATGTGAGGGATTCCTTCCTATTTTACTCTTACTCCCCAAAACACATCTCATTGAAGAGGGCCATTAACCTCCATTCATAGCGTGATTCTCAAACAACCTGATCCATGTTCTTCCAATTTAAAGAATCAACAACCTTTTTTCCATAACGATCCATATGAAAACTTAAAATCAAAATATTAGAGGTATTCAAACCATCTACATTATTGAATATTTAAGACCCACTATAGGAATATATATTTTATAATTTTATGGTTCTTATAAACTAGGAAAATATGACCCCTCAAATAATTTTTCTTTTTTCTCATAGAAATCACTAAAGCTATTAACTTTATATCATCTGTTAGATAGTTTCTATTATTTTGTCTCAATTACCAAGACCCATAATCCAAACACAACCTACCTATTTTATATTTTCCCCATGATCAACCAAAATTCATCAATATATAATTTATACACCCTACCAGACACAAGTGTGGTTAGGATAAAATTTTTGGTTAGTCTCATGTAAATTTATTAAAACAAATCCTCAAAAAATTTAGACCATACAAACTTTACCCCCTTTCTATTAAGACCTATCTATTGAACTAAATGGTATGAAATGTCATAAATAGACCTCTATTAGTATCCTAAAATTCCTAAGAAGATACATATTTCAAACAAGTTATTGGTCCCCCTGAGAAATAGTAGCTCTATATTTATTTATTCCAATAGATACATCCACCTTGAAGAAAATATGTCCAAGAAATAAAACCTTGTCCTTCTAGAAATGGAACATAAAGGGATTTTTATATATATGATACTCCCTCATTATGATAAACAAAAAACCTAAATTCGAAGTACGTTCCTCCACTGAATTGGGATATATGAACAATTACAACCATGAATGAATCCAAAACTGGTGGTAGTCGTAATTCATTAGTGATACAAACATAGTCGACGTATTCATTTAGATGAACATCATAACTAGATACTCATATAACCCATAGATTCTTTGGAATCATTAATTATGTACTTAAAATGTCATCACCCTTACATTTTTATAACGCAAATTCATATGAATCTTAAAAAACACCTAGGAACCTTTCAACATGTCAAACAATATTTCAATACTATGAAGATGCTACATATTCTCTACTACCATTTGATATATTTTACTATAATTGAAATAAAATCAAATGCAAACTCATAAATTTTGGAATAAAGTACTAGAATCCAAAGGGGAGGAATAATTCGGATGATCTTTTGGATTAAAAATCTTCTATCTAAATACTATGTTCCCATAGCTCCTTCGGTTCATTAAATAATGTGTAATGGAAACAAGCATCAATCCTAACATAAAATCAATAAGAAATTTGATTCCTCTATTAGGAGTCACCCCCATTAATTAAACTAGAAATACATCCTTGAACCAATCCATTATAGGAGGAAATTCATACTGCTTAATCCCTCCTTCATATAACATCATACTAGATAAAGGGGTGATAACCATTACCAGCTGGTAAAAATATGGTCCTACATGACCAGCATGTATATATCGTTCTATAAAATGATGACCATTAGGAGACCTTAAAATCACCCACCAATGGTATCTTTAAATATGAGCATGGTATAGAACCAACAAGTCCATATCAAGAATCATATGAAATCTAGGAAACACTAAGATAATGTGATCCCAAAAAACCAATAACCCCCAATCTCTATGGAACACTCTTGAAAATTAAGGATTCCTTATAACCATGATACCAATGGATTGTATATGGATAAATATATATATATAAACCCCATGTACAAGCACAATACTTCGAAAAATATACAAAGATGTAGGAGTGAGAGTCACTTCGATTAAACCAAGAACAAGCTAAAGAGGAAGCTATAAAGATCGTACCTCAAACTATGGACAACCTAATATCCCAATCATCGAGAGAAGATTTCACTAAATAAAATGTGCTTGAACCACGACCATGTGATCCAACGTGACTCCAAATGATAGTATTGTCCCACAGGTTCTTTTCCTGACAATTCCCTCCATGGCCTCTACCTTTCACTGAATAGCCTATAGAGATCTAACTACCCACCTTCCATGGTGTAGCTGAGACAAACCCAAAAACATACACTGTTTTTTAACCCGTAACACACATGTCATACCAGAAAATCCTAAAACTACTTGGAAGGGACCCATATTTCCACATTCCTTTGAATACACTAGTACCTGGTCAAATTGTGATTGAATAGGTCGTCATCTGTCACACTAGTGATACTACAGTGAACTACAACCATGGATGCCCAGTCCACTGCTAACATAGTGGGTCACCTCATAATGACCCCATCAGCTTACATAATACCCACTATCATTCCCTATGTAATTTACATTCCATATACCTTTTCCAAACTCAGATTTCAATAAATGATGAGGACATGTTTTACCCCTTCTGAAAAGGTGGTATGTTAGAATAAAATCACATACGCATGTATTGTAAAACATAACCCATCATTGAAATTCAAAAACCAAATGACCTCATTCCATTATATTTAATGGTAACATCACTTAATGTCTATATAATTGTTATTATACTCAAAGAATAACATTATCACTTCTTATGTTGTATAAACTCTCATACCTTGTCAGTATTTAATGTATCTAGAAAGAAAAGATTAAAAATTGTCTCTATGTCCCTCCAGGTCAATCCCACATGCATCATAGCCTAGACTAAGACATCCCACCATCATCCCATTGATCCCTACAACATATAAATTTCCATCTTGAAATGCCTCTCCTGAGGGGTCAGAACATTCTCAATGAAATCCTTAACAGACTCGTTCCAAAACTAGGCTGTCTGGGGGATACCCTCCCTCAGGAACACCGGTGGATACTAGAGATGGGATTTTCTATTTAATACTAACATAAAAATAATAATTCCTAGATCCTCCCTATAAATCACCTAGACAAGTGACAATGTACTCACTTAGAGAAGATCATCTATAACTGCACCTGGCACCACTAGAGGATATTTCTTAGATTCCTCAAGGGTGTGATCATATTCACCCTCATGGTGTCTAATCGAGGGCCGATGTAGAAGAATTTTACTATAATGAAAAATACATATCTTATATCACCACAATATAAATGTTATTGATATTTTAATTTAATTAAGCTATTAATTGGTACACAACCCTATTATCATATATATTTCAACACAAAAATTTATATCCTGACACTTTATTTATCCCCATCCACCAATGATGCGGTCAAGTCACAACAAACAGGGTTCATATTATTTATTTGTTCAAATATTTTACTATTATAAATATTGTATTAATAATTTTAGATGTTTCTAAGATAGTGTGTATTTATATGGAGTTTCAACCAAAAATTATAATGGAAAACAACATAAATTTTAATTGTAACACCACAAAACTAACACCAAACAAATATTTCATGCTTTTAAGTGAGAAAAGAAAAACTTTTACCCATTTAAAGGATCATATAAATATAATTACGCCATAAATTTATGTAAAACCCCAATATAAATTGATGTGGAAACTTTAAATAATTGATATCAATCCCATTACAATATAAACGATGTCTAAGAAGCGTGATCACATCATGAATTCCTATATTTTTGAATGATTCCGGAAAACATGACCCTTTCTTTAGAATAATAATAGTGGAACCACCATAAATTAGTATCATCTCACCAATGTGAACCACTCAAGGTGGAAACCAGTTAATTGTAAAAGATCAATGTAAGGACATCAATCCCATTGTTGAAAACATGGATTTATTCCCTATACATGGATTAACTACTCTTATGAATGAGCGTGTTACCAATGATTGTCACATCATAGCCTACTATAAACCAAAACCAAGTCACAGTGGATATAAAATATCTGATATCACATTGTAATGCCCCACCCTAGGGACCACTATACTAGTGATTCAGGCTCATGAACTACATAGCCTCATGCATGAATCGATGTATTTCAGAGGAAACCAACTAACGGAAGGGGCCCATGAGGTTACTATAAGGAGACTCTTCAATTTTTATCAAAGTATGAAACATATAATTATATAAAATACATGTCATTCAGACATAAATAAATAAATAAATTCCCTAAATAAATTAGGTAATAAGTAAAAAAGATAAACCATTCTATAAAAAAATGTGTTATACACCTATCGGTGATTTATACATGTTTGAGTCATACATATACAAGTCAAAAAATAATCAAAAGGAAACAAGTTGTAAAAAACTATGAAACATCCGAAGAGATATGAGTACTAGAATCATCCCACGTTATAAGTTCCATACTATCCCAAATCAATAATCCATCATTGGACCCATTCCCTTATCCTACCCTACATCCATTAATTCTTATTTTGTAAAAACTAGTTTACTAAGTAGGGTGAGATTACGACTCAGTATTCCACTTCCAATGATGTAAAAAATAATATATTGTTTAGTCCAATATAGTTCATGATATTGTATACCATAAAATATAGAGATTGATAAATTATATAAATTAGATAAAAACAACATTGATCCCTGGGCACTATGATGACACTCAGGTTAAACCTACATAAATAATCTTGTGTCAGATGTCTCTGAGCATGTCTTGATGTCCATGAAAACCACTATCACCACACAGAATCTAGATTCTCATATGGATATTCCAAAAATCATATACCATATAAAATCCAATTAATCATCCAAAAATTCCCAAGTGTCACATATCATGTTTAATATATAGAGCTCATCCTAGTATATTTAAATCATATACTGATCCAAATAGAAGGATCTGATCCCATTATTCCAACATATGTAGATCATATTTCATATATAACCCAACAGTCTTATCATGGAATTTCTATACAATCAACATCGTTGTTCACATTGAATAGAAGGATAACATCCCATTATTCCAATTAATTTACCATCATATGTCACATGTAATAAAAAAGACTCATCTTAGCATTCCCATTTAATTAGTTAATCCAAATATTACAATTTATCTTAATTAAATACATTTTGGATCAATCCCAAAGTACTAAAAAATACCATTATTTTTCAATATAAACATTTCATTTGATTATTAATTAACATAGGTACACCCATAGTACATCCTAAATTTTAAGATACCACATAGATGTATATTCAATATAAATAAATCAATAAATAATCCATGATCAACCTAAATGGGTTCCCAAGTATCCCAATTTAGTTTTACTGAGAGTCATTTTATAGTTTCTACAGGGATAAAGGCTCCATTAGTGTATAAAATAATTAATTTTTTGTTCTATGTTAAATTCTTGAAAAGAAAACAATATGGTAGAATGTAAGGAACATACTCTAAAAGGGAAACACCTTATAGGATATCATAAATACCACATAACATAGGTCAAGGGATCCCATGAGTTGAGTATTGTCTTCCAATTCGAGTGTAAATAGAAGAAAAATAAAAGCTAGGAAAAATCCAATTTTATTCATATTATCCATAAACATTGAGAAATCACATGGAATAAAAGTTTAATAATAAAATATTAATACATAATAATGAAAATAATATGGTTATTCATTCACCTAAAACATAAATTATATTAGAATAGGGGTGAATGGGATATTCTAAGGTTAAGGAAGATGGATATGGAAGCTCGACTGAGGGTTACAATGATGGTGAATAAGAGAAAATTATATTGATCCTTAAAGATTAAAAATATGAGAAAATAAAACTTTCCACTCTTAAAAAATCATATCTTGGATCCATAAGTTGGTTAGTGGTCTTCCTGTAGTTATGCTAGCTTATAGAAATCTCACTAGCTAGTCGGTCACATTGGATCCTTAAGGTAGTATGCCTGTACCTCATTATAAGGCTCTTGTATACATATGAGACCCCCTTGGCCCCCTTTGAAACTTATTAAAAGAAAAAAAGAGGGTTTTACATTAATATAAAAAATAGGTTAAACATTAACGATGGGGTGGGGTCTTACATAAGATTTATGTATTTGATGTATATAGTTTCTATCATGCCTTTATTTTAATGCTTCTCAATAACCTCCTTCCAGTAATCTATAAAGAAATTTATTTTTAATATATAATAATTCATTATTCTAGAATACTATTTTAGTTTACATTTTATTAACTCTCCACAATTATATCCATTGGATATACATATATCATAACTACTTGATATTGAATTTAAAAATATTGTGGATGAAAAAGAAACTCCAATTTCATATCTTATTTGTTTGTATCTCTATTAGAGAGACTATCAAAATACATTATGTTTTTTATCAGATGGTCATTTATTAACAAGTTGATATACATTATATCAACAATAAAATTCTTCTTAGATTCTTATTTTTTCATATGTATTTCAATAAAAGTTTCTATAAATTGATCAGCTGATACATTATTTTCACCAGGGGATTTTAATTTTTTCTTGATATTTATTAGTCTCTAATGTATCTATGAAATTATCCAACAATGTATAAAATCAAATTCTAGGTAATCATCCCTAACATCTATCATAGATCACCTTAAAGGAATCATTAATTCTATTAGGGAAAAAATTTAAAAATTTATAAACAAAAACTATTACTAAAAAATTATTAATGTAGTGTAGTGGATGTTACGGTCAATCTCATATAGAACTGTGTAGAATATAGATATAAATTTTTAAGAAAACATGATTAAAAACAGGTTAATCAAGATTGGTTTTATATTTAAATCAACCAGACTAGTGTACTAATCATAGTATTTATGAATTTAGGTATTATGGATGTGAAAATAATTTATTTATTTTTTGGTATTAAAAATTGAATCATAGTGAACCTCTTCTTAGTGTGAACACTCTACATTATATTGACATCCCATTTGAACCCTATTTACTTTGGTCAGGTAATATGATGGGTAGACCAGACCTTATTCAAACATAACAACATGGGTTCCCCCAACATTTATAAAATAAATATGGTTGGTTGACTAATGTATTGATGGAATATTTCTTCCAAACACCCAATGGCCACGTAAGGTGTAGAGAAATAATATTAATGAATGATAAATGAAAGAAAAATACCATCATAGAATTAAGAATATTCTCTACTTCAAAAAATACAATCCCTCATCCATCCATGGATTGGAAAAAAATATTAATCCCTAGATGTTACTCATGAGGGTATATGAAGAATAAACAGAAACGAATGTAGAAAAACTCCATAGTTTCAACAACACCTCTTCAATATCAAAAATCAGGTTTAATGGACCCATTTTAGGTCTAGTTTTCCCCCCTAAAAATCAACCCACTATTATCTAATTATAGGCACAATAATTATAATATATACCATTTTGAACCTCCACTTATATATCATTTGATCTCTATCAGTATGAATTAGATATTAGATCCATGTTTGATCCTTCTAAAAATATATCCTTCCCAGGTGTGGGTTTCTCTATACTCAACATTTTTCAATCTATAAATATATAGAAATCTAAACCTAGTATTCAGCAAATCCCTTTTTATTTACTACTTCACTAAACCTCCCACTAAGGTATGTGCCAACCCACATGTATGATAATTTTTTAATCTACCATGAATCTCATCAAAAACACTTGAATTTCAAAAATAGATTATGATTTTAAAATTTATAATAAACTATTTTGTGACATGGATTACAATATTGTGGCATAGTATATTCCTTCTTTAAGGGTTGTTAATGGATTATAGCGTAGCTATCAGACTATGACCACATAATTCTCATTCCTCAACACCACTAATTTTTTCCTCTCTATGAAATTTTTTAAACCCTACAACACAGAACCTTAACACATCCTTTACACAGAACCAACCTCAGCGTAGTAAATTTATCCATGATGTGGAGTTACATTTTGTTTTACTCTTTATTTTGATCTGCATCATAGCCATAAATCTAATGTAATAGCCCTTGTTCACTATACCAAGTCTATAGGGAACCAAGGTGTAGTTTTAAGGCCTTTGTGTATCTATAATCTCCCTTATTCTAATGCATAGAGAAAACACAACAAAAGGTATGGAATACAATGAAGCTTCGATTGAATATATATTGGGACCAAATATTCCCTTAACCATCGATGGGTTATTTTTTTGTAGTTGCTGTATCGGCAATTTAAAAAATTGAATGGGGAAGGAAACACATGAGTTCACCCAGGACGATGCCATTTTTGAAAGATCATGGTTTCATGGTTAAGGTGTGAATCCCACAACAATCTTATTAGGGCATGGTCTTAATACAATAATAGATTAAATTCCATAATCTGGACAACAATTCTATGTAATGGTTAGATGACCCCAACCACAATCATGTGTCACCCTACACCCACTAATCCATACTCCACCATTGCGTGGTATCTTCTCATGTGTTTCAGTATAGCTCTGATATAGTTTGCATGTTCTACATGACCTATAATCCTCCTCTATTATTCTGATGGGAAGGCTATCCAAGTTACTTGGTTATTTTTCCCTATGGAATAACCATTTGGCTTCTGTATAAGTTAAGGACTACCCCTATGGAATTGGCCAATAATTATCTTAATTACTTAGTCCCCCTTTACCATTTTATCACACTTAACAACCGAAAAATCCTGATATATAATATCTATCAAAATTATAAACTTTTAGTCATATTTATCTAATTTTTTCAGAATCAATATAAAATATTTATTTCCCAAAAATAATATATTTCAACTAATAATGGAAAATATTAATCATTTGTGTTCAACATTTGATAACCCTAGTCAAAAAAATCATTTAATGAGCTCATCAAATCCCCCACATGTAAAACATTTTTCCCTCAAGAAAGTATCTATATTTTAATTAAATAATAAACTCATATGAAACCAATACATAAAATTAAAAATCAATGAATCAAAAAAATCAATAGGGAAAATGAATTTTGAATTTTCATATGTGAAAAATGAATCCAAATCATCACTAGTCAACAATGTATTTTTTTTCATTTCCTTGAAAAATAATGGAATGCATCCTTCCATTAAATACTTTGGGTTTATAATTAAAAAACATGAAATGTTTTGAAATTATTCACCAGGATTTTTCAACTCATTACTCATGGTCGTAATTAAATGGAGTCATGCTTATAACAAAAGTATAGGTACCACACTTATGTACTTGAGTATGACTTAAATTCTCCACTTTATAGAGAAACAAAATCACTAAAAACATGAGGATATTTAAATTATGATCAATTGAATATGAGGAATAATGATTGTATAATATAAATGGATAAAATAATTTAAATCTCACAAAGGTGGTTAAAACACTAAGTCATAATTCATGATAATATAAATAATGTCCCATGAAATTATACTCTTTCAAAATTACTTCTACCCACACACCAAGATCAATTTAAATTTTATAAATAAATTAAAAAAAATAAATGAAATAACCCTATTTATTTATATATTTTATATTTAATTTTCAAAATAAAATTTTATTCTTTTGAAATTTGGGATAGGAACAGTCCCACGTACATCACCCATAACCAAATAATAAATTTCATTGGTCATGTGATGGTTATTTATTACCCTATATGGATCTTCCCAATTTTTATTTTTTTATAGAATATAGATTTTAATATAAATAATAATGACATGAATCATTCCAAAAACCCAATGAATAAAAAAAATTATCAGCAAATTAGATAAATATTATCCTTTAACTCCATCTCACTACCACATAAACTTTGATAATTATTAAAAAACTAGAGTACAAGTAGGAATGAATATAGTTGGATTATAATGTGGATAATTCCTATCAAAAGTCATATATTTTCTATAACGGATTATATAAGATCAATGAATAATGTGGGTATCAATGAAAAATGGATAAATCAATAAAAATGAATCAATCATATTTAATGTGAATTTTTACAAAATAGCTTTTACAAGATCAAAAACATTTCCTACTAGGTAACATGTCCCGGGTTGTCTCATGTAATTTTTTTTAGGAGAGAATAAAAATCATTTGGTCTTGAATTCTCTCAGGAATAGAAAAATTAAATAAATATTCTACAAAACATTTAATGTGTAGTAATAAAAAATTAATCATAATAAATTTCTGAAATTTAAAGCATGAAATGTGGAAGGAAAGTTTTCATCAACATGCGACTAAAAAAATATTGTTTTATTGAATAATAATTTGTATGATCCACTATAATAATTTAACCCCACCTTTTTTACTTATTCAGTTATATCAAAATGAAAATTAAAAAAGTGTAAAATGAGGTCTGTAAAAATTATATGTATCCCAGATTAAAACAATAAAAAAAATTTAATTATGAGTATTCATTTTTCTTCATTTAATCTCAAAACAGATTTAAAAAATAGGGGAGTGTAAATGAATGTTGAAATTTAATGGTTAATATCATTTTACATGATTCTATTTTTTCTCTGTGATTGATGTGTTTTTTCCTTGTTTAACAAATCATTATGAGACTACAAATAAAATTCAAAAATTTAATTTGTAGTCCCATTCTCATGAAATATTAAAAATATATATTTCACTAGTTCATAAATAGAATAGAAAATACATTAAATCCTAATTTTATAAAAAAAATTCCACTCAAAATAACTTTGGTTGTATTCATTAAGATAATCCTTACCTCTAGAAGTCAAGTGATTGAGGGAAAGAAATAGGTTACCTGATTCAGATCTAAAAAATGTCGATGTTCTGAATCATACATATTGATTGGTCCTCTTCCTTATTCTAAAAATATCCTTACCATTCCTCTAGGAAATATATTTTATACTTCCATATGAATAATACATTATCGTTTTGTCTAATTTTAAAAATTGAAGTGCAGTTCCTAGATTGAACAAACCTACTGACCTTCCTTGAACTCCTTTAAAAAAATGGTGCTCTAGTGTCTTCTATATTTCTTACAAAAAACTATCATTGATTAACTTTTCTACGTCCTACAATTTCTCCTCTATATCATTTATATCACCTCATTTTACAAATAAAATATCATCCATAACTCCATGTAATTTATCTTCTCTCAAATTATCTCTATTATTATCCAAATTCTTCATTTCATAGTGGATGATAAACCTCAGCTCTTCTCTTCCAATGATTAAGAATTAATTCCCACATTGAATACCAATCAATTCTTTTATTTTAACTTTTAATAGTCTTACAAAGATTATTGGTGTCCTATAATCATCAATTTCCTTCAGAATAAATTCCAGAGAGTAGATTTTTTCTCCCTTAATAATGAAAACATCAAGTAAGGCTCAGGGATTCGTCTCCATTATACCTACAAGCTAAATCAGAACACAAGTTGGATTAATCACCTATAATCCAAATCTATTGAAATTTGTGTAAGAAATTATATTTATACATTCAACTAAATCACTAATAGCCTGATTAAACTCATAAAATTGAATATAATTCATAATATAAGTGATTCCCTAATAAATTTACCTCTTCATAAGATTCTAGAAACTAGAGATGAAAATTATCCCATAAATAATATAGGGAACAATTTCTATATTTTCATCTTATTTGAATCAAATTAATTCATAATATTTTCATAATATAGAATGATTTCTTAGGATTCCTAAAATGGTATGTTTATTTTTAGTTCCTTGAATATCTGAAAAAATATCTCTCTATTTATCTAACATCACTTGTATTAATATCCTAGGAAATTGATGTGGTTATTGGTATTGTGGTGGTGCTTACACTCAAACTAACTTTTAAAATTCATGTTAGTTTTTTTCATACTTCATTAATTTGATTCCCTTTATTTATCATCTTATTCTCTTTTCAATATTCTAACATTTTTAGCAACACCTTGAGTTTATTTTCCACTCTTTAAGGTGATATATTTATCTCTCTATATCTATGAACCTCAGTATCTACTGGTATAATTATCCTCATATTCTCCTTGTGTTTGATATAATTATTTCCCACTTTAACTTCCATTTTCCTTGTTATATCTCTTTGATTTTTTTGGGTCTTTATTTAACTCACGGATAGAAACCCCTTGATCCATAGAGTATACTGTAAATTACTTGAGGGATTCTTCTAGGGTTGTCATTAAAGTGTAATAGTGTAGGTAATAATGATATAAAACATTCTCATATATTTAGTAGTTATATTTTATAGAGTTATATTCATTATAAAAATATTATACATTTTCAGTCAAATTGAAAAATGCAATATTTGTAACCAAATTGGATAAGTATATATTATATGAATTTATTTAAAATCATGATTTAAAAATTTTACATTAAAAATTTCAAAAAAATGAACTTTACGCTTTAATTAATTATTTTTCATATGAATTTTTGATAATTTTCTAAAAATTCTAACTTTTAAATGAAGAGTAAAAATACACCTTTTTATTGAAAATTGTATTCAATTTTAAACTATTTATAATGTCAAATTTTTCTTTTTTAAATTTTAGAATATTTTTAATTCAAAATAATAAAATTAAGTATTTTAATTATATTTTATTTTTTAATTTAGTATAAAATCATTTTATACATGAAAGTGGATTTTTCTAAAGAACTGTTTTTCCTTTCATTTTTTATATTTAATTTTAAAATAAATTCTGAAACATATATGTATTTAATAATAATAAAAAATTAATTGAATTTTTTTTAGTATGGAGGTCTAAATTTGGTAAATAGGTTCCTTTTATTTTTGGTCAATATGATTTCTAACACTAGTAATTTGTGTTACCATAAAAAGGGTAAATTGGGTAATTAAAGTTAAACATAAATTTATACATTTTTAAAATTGACCATAAAACATTCTTTAAATTTATTGAATGATTTTATGTCATCCATTATTCGGTTATATGGCCTTTTTTCAATTTTTATCTGATTATTAACATTATAATATTTTATGTATAGAAAGGTAAAAAATATCACTCTCTTGTTATTAATATCTATAATATTTTTATCATGTGAATAACTGGATAATATTTTAAGTTATAAATAGTATTATAAAATCTAAATTACTTATCTTTATCTTGGTGATTTATTTTTATTTTTTACTGGATAAATAATTTACTTTAATGCTTACACAATTCTAGAACAATAATTATTAAATAAATTCAATAATTAAATAAATGTTATTTAAAATATTAAACGTACAATAATTTGAATTAATTAAGGTGACCCACAAATTATATATATATAAGTAATTTTTTCGGATGTATTAAAATATATTATTCTAATGTAATTTGGTTTATATATGTTATAAAATTTGAATTAAATTAATTGTTCTAAAATTAGCATTATTGATATTTTAGGGAAATAAAATTTTATGGAATGATATAAAATTCATAAAAATACTATATTAAACCAAGTTATTATGATAAATTTGAAAAAATCAACCAATTCCCATTTATTGGCCAATTCTCTGTAACGCCACTACCCTAGATACCCAGAGTCGGTGCATTATTACATAACATTGGCATGATCACAAGAAAGATCAAGTCTCGAAAGACCGATTAGTTTAGTAGACTTGCAAACACTAGATATGTTCATAAAGTTTACATTACATTAATAAGTGTAAAAGTACAACAACATATTGTCTTCATATCCCCTCATACTATCCCTACAGTTCATTCATAAAAAACTTCTTCACATCCTAGGAAAAATAAAACATTGAAAGGGGTGAGCTCAAATGCTCAGTACGGATAAGAATATAGCAGAAACTATCATAAATAAACATAAAAATTAAAGGAAATGTATAACTAAAACAAAATCCTTTTAAACTTGAACTTTAGTATAATATGGCAAGGATAAGTTGAAATAATTCCATTTAATTATTCACATGGATATTCTACTAGTCGAATAATCACATGAAAATATTAATAACCACTTTCATAATGATGGAATGCATAATGCCAGACTATCATAACCATGTAGCCAAGGCCTCGTGCCAAGACTACACATAATATTTTGTCAAGGCCTCGTGCCAAGACACTATTTTGTCTCATGAGACCTACCGATTCATCGAGGAGCTATAGCGGACTCCACCCGTCACTTACTAAGTCCAATGCATTCCTCATATGTAAATTTTTAAACATAACATAAACATTCGTATTAAAACTAGCATACAAAATGTCAATACTTTATCCAAAAACCATGAATGGTATAAAAATAGCACATCCAAAGTCAAACATAACTAATTCGATACAATATAGATGATTGTATTGTATCATATTAACCTCAATCGAGAATGATGAAGGATATTGACATAGATGAAAATAATCATCAAAACAATTAGAGTGAAATATCCCCCTTTTTCTTGAAATCATTTAAAAGTCACACTATTTTTCAAGAATCCATTTAAAATAGATTTTAGAATCAAAGTGCCCCATACCAATTTGAAACTTTTAAAAGGAATTTTTATTTGAAAACTTTAATGTCAATATAAATAAATCCTTAAAACCATTTTTAAAACATGGACATTAATGAGAATGTTTTAGAATAATCAATCTTTAAAACATTTTAAAATGTCATTTTAGTTTGAGTTCCTAACCAAAAGAGATACACTTGAATAAAAATAATTTAGGAAATAAAAACTTTGTAATATCATGTGAATAAATGTATTCATGATATATTATGGAAAAGTACATTATATACACCATGTAAAAGTGAATTGGTGTATAACAATAAAGGAGTCTCAATGGAATGTAAATTGAGATGAAATATCTCATAAAGGCCGTATCCTTAGGTTAAGGATAAATCAATGACATAATTATGAGTGAAAAATATAAATACACTCAATATTATTGTATATTCAGTGTAAAACAATCAAAGGGCATTCACACATATTCGTGTAAAAAAAACACCAATGAATTAGATGTTTAACCCAACAAATTGAGATCGAGTAAAAATTAATCTTATCAAGTTCATATCGATTACATGCTAATTTATCAATAGAGTAATTATGTGTATAAAAAGTATATCCAAAAAAACGGGAGTGGAATTTATGAGATAATCAAATGAATAGTGATTCTTCACATAATCTTGGAGTAAAATAATCAATGAAGTATGCGTAAAGCGGAATGAGTGGAAATTGAAATTTCAAATTCCCTTATTGATTTGGTAACATAAAAAACATAAACCCATGAAAGAATGATCATACAAATATGATGTAAATATACATGAATTAAATTATAATACACAATGAATACAAACATGGGCAGTACACACACCACATATAATAAATAAGTGGTGAACAATAGAATTATCACGGAATTAAAAGTGTGATAAGAAACCCCTTACATTGTACTTTTTCCTTGGTCGATGGTAGGTTAAACTACTCTATAATGGTGAAATAATTGTTATTGAATTATAAAAGAATCATTTACATTAATATGATATCATATATGATCTTTTAACATTGATTTGTTAATAATATCTTAGAATTATCGTCATTTCGGGTGTTAACTTACTCGTTTTCCTTTATATTCTTTGTTACGTAAGTCATGTTTGTTATGGATAGGTTGTATCTTATTCATATAAAGAATTATATCAAGTCCTTAAACATTATTTTTAATCATCAAATGAGAATTATACTTGAATGGATACGATGGAGAATGAATCTCATCGCGTTCGTGGAGACGGTTGTCCGTACGTACGCACGAGCGACAATATCATTCTTTTAATATTAAAATAATATATAATTGGATGGTATATCATATAGACCGAATAATTATAATGTTATATTTATTATTTACATGAATCACTAATCATTATTATACCCATCCAAATAATAATTTATTGAATGACAATTACACCACGATGTGGAGACGGTAAGTCGTACGTACGCCCGTATGGTGACATGCCATTAAAAGGATGGATAGAATACTGAATATGGTAGTAAAATGTTTATAATAACATAATAGTATATATAAGATACTGGAGTTATTATTTTATAATAGAAATAAAAAATAAAGAAGAAGTTGAAGAAGATAGGAACTTGAAAGAGGGTGGTGAAAACATTACCTCTTCTTCAGGTTCTTCCTTTTGATTTGATCAAAAGGGTCCCTTAGGTTGGCTTTATGATAAAAATAATGCCTCTAGGTTGTAGTTAGGGAAGTTGATAGAGTATTTGGGAAGGGTTTGGCCAATCCAAATGGCATTTAATGGGTGAATTAGTGAGAAGGGGGAGTGCCCTTTTATAAGAGGGGTGAGGGGCACCTTTCGAAAAGCCAAAAATATTATTTTATAATAAATTCATATTCGGTTTATAATGGCTCAAAATTGGATTATTTAAAGGTTAAGGTAGGTATGGGTCGAAAACCACTCAACCAATAGAATTTAGACAGGTTTGGGTCATTATATTGACCTTATCTTTAAGTATTAACTCTTAGTTAATTAGTTTCACTTTTATAATGTCTCTTTGTATTTTTATATTATATGCTTAATAAACTTACTATATACATCCAAGAGACCCCCAAGTGGTCCATTAATTATAAAACTATCATGATATATGTCTCTTCGCCGAACCTTAGATTTATAGGAATTTAATATAAATTAATAATATAATATTTTTTTAAACTCTTTTATGTCAATTTTGACACTATTGGGTATTTTGTTTTAGATAAATTCATAACAGCATTATTAATTCGAACATAATTTAAATACTAAATCATTATATGGCATATTAACCTAGAAAATTAGTGTAATTCATAAAAAGTCTCAAATTACATTTATTTTGATATTTATAATATCAATTATTTTAATATTTCATTAATTTGGTAATTACTGCATCACCATTGTGTCATAAATAAATTAAATTATTTAATGTCTAAAAATTATAAATAAACTACCATTATGTAGGAAATATTTTGATCTTTATAATTAATATTTACAATCAAATTTATCTTATGTATAACCCTATATTAAAAATTATTTAGTAAATAAACTTTGATTTTAACTCTTTTAACTCTTCTTTGAATTAAATAATAATAAATGTCCTAATCTAATACAAGTGGACCTAAATGATAATATTTTACTCCTAAGGTTGTTTTTGGTCGAGATAAACTTGTCCAAGAGAATTAGGACATGTGTTAGGGTAATATTAATATCATTTTTACACTTAATTACCCTATTTACTTTTAACCGTGGAAAATAAAAGGAAAAAGTTAATATTCACCAAAAATTATTTTCATCTCATTGAACAACATTTTACTCCTTGATATTAACCATGTCTCTCGGATTTTCGAAATTCCACTTACAGTAGTGGTAAAATTAAGTTTTATAAAAAATTTAGTATTTTAACTACCACTTAGTGGTTTCACTATTCATCAAAAAATGAAAGTTTCCAGAAAAATACCAAAAATTAGGCCTAAGATATATTTGATATTATGAATTCAAAAATAATTCCTATTTCATCAAATTCAAAACATTTCAGTTGCATTAATTAATTTAAAAATTAATTCCCATCGTCAAAACAAATAGCGTCTTTTTAAGAGATAATACCTATCAAAAGATTGACACTTGTTTATGTCTGGTTTAAATGTGAAATTACATCCAATGACCAACATTGTATTAAATGGTAAAAATATATTCTAAATATAATTTAAAACCACTCAAATTAATAATATATCCCAATTAATTATTTGGATTAAAAAAGGTTTTTTTATTTAAAATTTAGTAAATTTCACTATTCATCAATATATGAGAGTTATCCGAAAAGTACCAAAATTTCACCCTAAGATAATTTTCATATTAAGAATCCAAAAATGAAGTCCATTTCGAAAGATAAAATTTATAAAATTTCAAAAAGTAGGTATTACTATTCATAAAGGCTAGTTTGATTGGTTGTGGTGTGTTAGAATCTCGAAGTTGCGTACAATGCACGTCATTGCATTATTAAAAGGGAAATGTACTGTGGAAGCTTGGGGTGTTACATTCTCCATTTATGGTAACTATCATGACCATCAAGGACTAAAAACACCGTTATCATCATAAGTGTCAAAAGTGTTAATTAGGGTATAAAACAATATATAAGTGTAAAATGTGATCTAAACTTGTAAAAAAATATCCTATGTGATTATTGAGAATCATGATCATATTATGTTTTTATATTATCAATTTGGAGATATTTGGATATCATAAATAATTTATATTAATTAAGTATTTTTCGAAATTCTAAGTGTACCACTCCGCTATCTTATTAATGGGAACCACATATCCTCATTTCTTCACATTGAAAACCCCATCTATTATATTCAATATCAGATTAAAACTATTCCTAATATCCCTACCCACATTCTATATTCATTATTTTAGTCATAATACCTTCTTTAGATGACTTATGGTGTTACTAAAATGTGACTTTACAATAATGATTTATAGTTTTTAACTCCATGTTTTTTTTATTTTTTCTTACATCTTCTTATAATATTATTCTACCATGGTAATATAATAACATAAGTATCTAAAATATACTAAAATTTTAAGATGTTATTTAAGTAACTTATATCAATCTCCCACCTCTTTCAATTTGGAATTGAATCACCCCTTCTGATGTATAGGGAACTACCACCTCACGAATGAATGTAATTGGTTTTCCAACACAGTCTCTCATGACTAGATATAATTATGGATTTAAGGTAATTATATGATATAAATGATATATTTAACAATATTAAAGGATAATAATTCATTTATTTTCTAAAATTTCCTCTCACTAAAAATTGATAATGTTGTTTGTGTGTAAGTGTTTACTACCACCTCCCTGAAGTGGTGTGATTAACTCTTCATCACCACATAACATAAACTATATATATATATATATATTTAACGAAATAGTATTTCATTTGGGATATTATGATCAATATTAAAATAAAAAATATATTTACCTTCTTTTTATAATTATTGTTTAAAAATGGAAATGTTACTCATCTATACATGCATCCTACTGTGTCCATGACTATGACATAGTTCATTTTTCATAACCAAAATTAATGATTTGTTTTAAAAGTAAAATTTATGTAGAAAAATGATAATTATTTATTGATAATTATTGTGTAGATGATTTCATAATTGACACCTTAACCATAGTTAATCTTTAAATGTAATTTTGAACTTACTAATTGAATAATGTCAAAATATCTTATATGAACTTAAATGATTTATTTAACTGTTATATTCTAGTAACAGATTAGATAAAAGGAATAAAAAAACTAAAAACTGTGTGAAAGGAATAAAAAAATTAACATTATTTTATTATTTAGTTATATAAATAATGAATATCACCGTTCAATCTCAAAGTATGGTACTTTATTTTAAATATCCTCTATTAATGTTTCCCTTAAAACTCACTTTTTCTTCCATGTCCATAATTTTTAAAAATATTTGATTGGATTATATTTATAGAAGTAAAATAATTATAGAAGAAATATAATTTCACTATTTAATTTCATTCAATGGTTTTCAAAAATGTGTATTTATATAGGATATTTTGACCTTGTTGTAAATAATACAAAAGGAATAATCTATTTTAATGTATATGATGAAAATAAAATTTCCCTCTATTGTAATAGTTATTTAATATTTTCATTCGTTTATAATCATTCATGTTTTATTCAAAGGAAAAAAACTCTTTCCCCTTTTCTTTGTTTTTTGGTATTGAATATGGTTTAAAAAAATGGTATTTCTCAATTTTGAAAAGTTTTTTATATGGTTTTAAAAGAGTTCTTCAAGTGATTTATGAAGAAAAGGTGAAACATTAAAATGTTTTATAAATTATATGAACATTATTATTATATCTAGTGAGCGTGATATATCTTATACAATAGGTTGATCTCCATTAAAGCTCAATATATGATTTATGTTCCACATTATAGCTCATCAATTCATTGTGTAATGATTATGTTCACTGAATAATTACATTATAAGTTGGATGTAAAGTTATTAAAATTTATAAGGGACCATTAAGGGTTTTGTGAAGATGATGTCCAAACATTGTCGTATATATTTTCTACACATAATAAAAGTTTTTGATAGAAATTGTTTTATTTCTTGAGTAAAGATAATTATTTTTTAAAAATAAAAATGATTCCCTTTCTAGGTAAAAACGTATTTCTTTTACGAAAAAAATATCATGTTTTTTCATGTTTTTCACTAGATTAATGTTTTTCTTATTTTAATGTACCTTAATAAAATTTTTTCTCATTCATGTTTCTAAAATGTTTTTTGCAGTATTTTAGGATGTGTAACTGAAAATAAGAAGTCAATTCGAGAGTCCTGAATAATTTTTTAAAAAATAAAAAGTGATTCATTTTTAAAGAATTATTCTCTTGAATATATAGATAATGATTAGTAATTTCCAATTTTTATATATATGGAATTTTTATATGATATTCACAACATAACTCTCTAAAAATTTTAATCTAAAATATATTTAGGAACTTTAGAAAGCCAATTCTAGATTAAATGTCACTAGTATATATAATTTTTAAAGTTTCTTTATTCTAGTTGGTATCAAAGATAATGTTTGGATAACATTAGGTGTTAGAATAATGATAATATTATAACGTTTCCGACTTGGAAGCCGCTAAACCAGTACTCTGAGTTGGGTGGTTACATGAACTTAAGCGTACCGCCTCGTACGCGAAAGGTTGCTGACTAGCAGTGGGGGTATGAATAATCAATTTGGGAGACTATACCCACTTTTTATCAGAGTAAGCCACAATAGAAAATAAACAAAATAGTGGAATAATAATCAATATTACAAGAGAATTCATAAACAACCATTCCCAAATGGTGTACAACCAGGTCCAAGAGTAAATATTCTATTCCATGATACACGTGAAATGGTAAGCAAAACCCAAAATAAAGAAAAACTATGAAATCCCCAAAATGGTGCTGACAAAAAGTCTAGGTCCTCCTCCACGTACACCCAGGCCAACCCAACTACCTAGGAAGGGCCTTTTCCCTTCTCATGAACTTCAAAAATGAAGTCTGCTAGGGTACCCAATGGTGGCCCAAGTGGGGTGTGGGTACAACTCCATAGGAAACCACCAACGGTGTCTACCAAATATCCAATATAAATAATTGTGCATGAAAAAGGAAAATGGATAATAAATGACAAGGAATGATTAAGTGACCATGGATAGTTTAGGTCCATTAACAACAATTATTACCATTTCCAAATATTTAGACATCATCCAATTTCCCATTACATACCATTTCCAACACATTAAACATGTTTTCATCAACACAACAAGTTACACATTCTCAAATTACACAATCACATACAAGATAAAAACACATAGTTGTTGTATCTCACAATTACCAACTTCCTCATGTCAGCCCTATCCTCACCTTGAAGAATCAGTCCGAGGGGATGCAACCTATAGGGAAACAGAGCATCGGTCCTATTCCTACCCTGTGCATTAGGGGTGGAGTTTAGAACCTTAGTCCAACTCATCCCATGGGTATATAACCTTATTAAATACCCCCAAAATACCAATATATTTTCACATTCTATACATACAAGTAACCATTAACCATTTACATAACATCACAACTATTGCCCAAGGAAAACATAAACCATAACAATTACATTAGGGTTAATACCATGCGTTAAAACATTAAACAATTTACCACATTTCACATAATTTAACCATTTATCCCAATTCAAATTTATTTTTCTTATCTTCCTAATAATTTATTCATTGTGCCTATTTCACTCGGTTTGGTTCATTATGCCTAATTCACTAAGCATCATTACCATGCTCATAACCCATTCATTTATAGTATTTAATCACATCCACATATTAATGCAACATCCCTTAGGTCATTACCAAGCTTAGGTGTACCACCTAGATTCAAACACAACACTAATAGTCACCCCAACATGTTTATCAAGGGATCTACATGATTATACAACAATCTCACTTATTCTTCCCAAATCCCTAGGTTTGGGGGAGTCGACACACCACATGGGTGGCCCTAGATTAGTGTCATTACCCTCCACTCATCACATGGGGATCGTGAAGTCTCAATTTACCTTATTAATAACCATTTTACAAAAACATTCCATGCGTAGTTAAAACATACCAAGAGACACCTATGAACAAAACCACACATGCACAATGCCACAAATAAACCATGGGATATAACTTGTATACCACCTACCACAATTCCACAGGTGAATACACTCTTAATCAAGCCCATAGATTCAACATCAACCATATTTTGAAGATCCAACATAAAAATAAACCAAGTATTAGGGTCTTAGAGCCTTGTAAATAGAGTAGAAGAAGATACAAACACTAAACTCAAAATAGAAGCAATGATGGGATTATCCTTACCTGGAGAATCAATCTGCAACCAAAGGCACAAAAAATGCCATATAAATGAGAGATATTAATATCTTGGAGCTCTTGGGGGATTTGGTTTGTCACTAGGGTGATAAGATGGTAAATGGGAGGAATTATTGAGTTGGGGTTAAGAATCTCGAACTGGAAAAAATGTAATTTTTTAGAAGTTTCTGGGTCGCACGGTTTACCCACATGGTTTTCCAAACTGTGCCCAAACTGTGTTGATACTTCGGTCCCATAAGGACCCCTCACATGGTTTAACCCCAATGTTTTCCAAACCATGTGGAAGCCACTATCCAAAAACACACATCATGTACAGTTTCCTAGGTTGTCCGCACTGTTAGCACTAACCTTGTGCAGACTGAGAGACCTACCCAGAAACCCCTTTTTCTCCACTTCTTGTGTCCCAAACCCTTGAAAAACCCTCGAGCGTCCTACAGGTCTTGGGTAAGAACATTACCAACCAAAAAAAGGTATTCAAGGGAAAACATAAATGGGAACATACCTTTCCAAGATCCGGGATCTTACAACCTCCCCACCTTATAACGACTCATCCTCGAGCCGAGTTACTAAGATTTACTACACTTCCAAGGAAAAGAGATTGGGACACTGAGCCTACATATCTAATTCCCATTCCAAAGATTATTTATGAAAAATACCATGCTTCCATAGTACTCACACCAATGGCACAACCTTTCCCTACGAGACTTTCACACTATGATCCATGACACGAACAAAATGCTCCTCAAAGGAGGCATCATCCTCAAGAACAACATTCTCAACATCCACCACATGAGTCGGGTCAAGTTGATACTGGTGATGCTACGACACATGAAAGTTATCATGAATCCTGCTATTCTGTTGTGGAATAGCCAATCGGTATGCCACCAGCCCGATCTTCTCCACAATCTAAAACGACCCCAAATACATGGGTGCCAACTTTCCCTGCTTTTGAATCTGTCGGTGACCCAACCTTGGTGACACTTGAAGGAACACATTATCACCCACCGTGAACTCAATAAGTCTGCATGTCTGATATGCATACAACTTATGCATACTCTGAGTTGTTTCCATCTATTTCGGAATCAAATCAACCTTCTCTAATGTCTCCTTCACGAGACACGGTCCCAAAAGCACAGTTTCACTAGAATCTAACCAACACAGTGGAGATCTACACGACCTCCCATAGGGAGCCTCAAACGGTTCCATCTGAACCATAGCTTGAGAACTATTTTTGTTGTAAAATTAAACAAGTGACAAGTTCTTTTCCCAGAAACTACCGAAATCCAAGACACAAGCCCTCAACATGTCTTCCAACACATGGATTGTACGCTAAAACTTACCTTCTGTCTATGGGTGGAAGGAAATACTAAAAAGTACCTGTGTACCAAGTTCCATCTACAACCATTTCCAGAAGTGTGATATGAAATGAGGATCACGATTTGAATCTATATTATCTGTTACACCATGAAACCATACTATTTCCCGAACATACAACTCACCCAACTGATCAACTGTGTAAGTATCTTGAATCGGTAAGAAATGAGTCGCCTTCATTAGCTGATCCACAACTGCCCAAATTGCATAATTCTTGCAAGTCATCTTCGAAAGACCCACCACCAAATCAATCATCACATCATCACACTTACATTAAGTAATGGGAAATGGGTATAACAATCCACCTGGGCGTTGATGCTTATCCTTCACCTCCTGATAGGTAAGGCACCATGCCACAAATCCCGCAACTTCCTTTTTCATTCCTGGCCACCAAAACTGCCTTCGGAGATCATGATACATCTTGTCCAAACTAGGATGCACTACCCTTTTTGGTGCATGGAACTAAACCTGGATGTGGATCCCCACCATACACACTGGCACAACCACATGATCATGAACACAAACAACCACATCCACACCAACGACCCAACCTAAATGTGTCTCCCCACCATTAAGTCTTTCCTTCATGGACAAACAATCATGGTCATAAATCTGAATTCCCTAAACATGGTTCAAAATAATCGATTCAACAACCACAGAAGCAATATTCACCTGTATGTTTTTCTCCTGCACCTCCAGGTTCATCTTCGTGAACAATGTAATCACCTTCAACTCGGTGCTGGATTCCTAAACATCCTAGTTCTGAGCCTTCCCGCTCAAATCATCAGCAACACTGTTCCATTCCCCCTAGTGCACATACCATCTCAAAGTAAAAATACTAGATATAATTGAACCATCATTGATTTTAAAGATTCATATCCCATTGTGAAAATTTATTCATTAAAGTCTTTTGGTTGGTATACACCGTGAACCATTCCCCCAACAAGAAGTGCCACAATCACTTTAACGAATACACAAATGCATCCAACTCAAGATCATGAGTGGGATAATTACGCTCATGGGGTCTCAATTTCCTTGACTCATAAGCCACAACCCGCTCATCTTGCATCAACATTGCCCTAAGCCCGATACCGGATGCATCACAAAATAGGACATACTTCCTACTTGGCTCAGGTAAGATCAATATCAGTGTGGTCATCAATCACTTTTTCAACTCCTGAGAGGAATTATCACAAGCCCTTTCAAAGCTGATTCCCTTATTGGTCAAGCCTGATGGTGGTGCATCCAAGCAAGAGAAATCCTGGATGAACCTCATGTAAAACCCATCCAAACCCACAAAACTCTGAACATCTGAGGCCCTCTTGGGATGCTCTCAAGAAATAATAGCCTACACTTTCCCTGGATCCACCGACACACCTTCCTCAGAGATGATGTGACCCAAAAAATCACATAACCAATCTAGAAATGACACTTGGATAGCTTGCTGTAAAGTCGATTCTCTCTTACTATACTCAAGGAGATGTCAAAATGTTGGGGATGATAGTCATGAGTTTTCGAGTACACCAGGATGTCATCAAAAAATATAAACACAAATTTTTCTAGATAATGATGAAATATTTAGTTCATAAAATACATGACCACCACCGGTGGATTGTTCAAGCCGAAAGGCATCACCAAAAACTCCAAAAACCTGTACTGGCTCCTGAAATCTATCATAGATACATCAAAAGGCCTCACCCTAAACTGGTGATAACCTGATCTCAGATCAACCATAGAAAACACCAATTCACCCCTAAACTAATCAAACAAGTCATCGATTCTAGAAAGTGGGTACTGATTTTTCACTGTCATTTGATTTATCTTCTGATAATCAACACACATCCTTAATGAACTGTCAAACTTCATTACAAAAATCACATGAGATCCCCAAGGAGACATAATGTGATGTATGAACCCCTAGCGTTCCAACTCCTCAACTGGCCATTTAACTCCTGGAGTTCTTCCCATTCCATTTGGTATGGCGAAATAGAAACTTACTCTACTCTTGGAATTAACTCGATCATGAAATCAACATCACTCTCAAGTGGCAACCCCGAGATATCCTTTGGAAATAAATCCTGAAACTACTCCACTACTAGAGGTAAGATTGACTGTTCCCCTCATTAATCATCAAGAACTAGACAAGATAGTTGATCCATGAGCCTATCCAACTGCCAACAGAACTATCCTGCACAACCTGATCGAACATCCCACTCTTCGCGATGGACATAAGCATCACCCTCAAGGGACCTAAATGATACCCTATGACAGTAACAGTCTACATGCGCATGATAAACCAATAACCAATCCATAACCAAGATCAGGTCAAATCCCAACATCTTGAGAACGAACAAGTCCCACAAGAAACGATACCCATCGACTTCTCGAGCACATACCTTATACTTCCTGATGTCCTCATTCCACACCCCAACTGAGTTTCAATTGATATAACCCCACACACATTCACCATAGAAAAAACCAATACTACCACAAGAAGATCAGAAACAAAAGAGTGTGTGGAACTAGTTTCAAACAATTCACTTGCAAGCGTAGAAGCTACAAGGAGCGTACCTCAAACAGTTGATGGCCCAACCTCACCATCACCAGGTGCAGACTGAACGACATGAAGCTGACTAGCCCCTCTAACCTTTGATCCAACCAGTGTGTCCTACACTACACATCCCTACTGATGTGGGCGATCCTGCCTCAGAGTTCCATATCCACTGCCCCTGCCTGTACGGCCTGTGGTGCTCCAACTGCCAGCCTGATATGGAGAAACAGATACCTTTCCTCTACTGGTCATATACCTATCACCAACATTCATACACTCCTATTGAGTGTTACTAGGTAACCATTGCACATGTCCCAATAAGCTGCATGTCCGGCACTCAACTGGAGGTTGAGGAAACTGGCCACGCATCTGCCTTGGCATTCCACACTAATATAATAACACCTGATCAACACCCTTAGAAGATGAAACTCTCTTATGAGCACCTTACAAACTTCTTCCCTACTAAAAAATTCCAAAACGATGCTTCTGGCCCTCGAAAGCTACACCGCTTGTCTGCCCAGCAAGCACGATAATCCCACTACCTAAAACTCTCTTCCAGTTCCCTTTTGAGATTAATTTATGATCCACTAGCTCTGTAAACCTCTTTAAGCAAATGATATTTACCTCAGCCTGATATCATGCCTCAACCGATCCTAGAAACACCTTTTAACTCCTACCTCATCCCCCACCAACACTGGAACAAAGCATCACAGGTTAGTGAAGCGACCAAAATAATTCATCACTGACATCGATCCCTAAGTCAAACATATGAACTCTGCAGTCTGGTCTTGCATCAAAGTCTCTGGGTAAAAATGCTTCAAAAAAATTTCCTAGAAATCTTTCCACAACATCCCCTCAGCCTGCTCAGTCTGAGTTAGGATGTCCCACAAACGCTTTTCCTGGCCCCGTAACATATAAGCTGCCAACATAATCCACTTCACAATGGTAGTCTCAAAATGATCAAGTATCGTCTAGAAAGACTCTATCCAGGTCTCTGATACCTTTGGCCCACCCTCTCTTTTAAAGGTCAGAGGGTGCTATAGTAGAAACTCTCTGGTCAGCTCAAACATACTCGGGGCAACCCGCCTTGGGTCCTGATCCATCATCTACATAAAACGAGCCAAGTTGTCTCAGAACTTCTCTTCCCTACCTACTTGGATCACCACATTCTATTGGTCCACTATTAGAGGAGTGTTCTCAGCAACAACCTCTTGTTTCCCAACCAGTGCTCGACATCATGGTGGCATTTCCCTAAATTTCCAAACACAATGTTTAAAATACATGCCATAAAACTTTCACAACTTCCTAATAAGAATGCTCTTCACCAGCCACAAAAACTCACCATATATGCACCATCACAATAAACCATATTATTTTGAAACATCACCCCAACCATCCCTAGAGCGGGAAATGGTCTACCAGGGGTAAACAACCATACACCACCACAAAGCTCACACAACACATTACACCAACATTTTAAATTCATTATAACCCTTTACTACACATATTTCATTTTTCATCACTTATTATTTATTTATCTTTACCCACATTCATTGTTTCATTTACCACATTTTCCCTTTTCAATTATCAAAATGCATGGTGCATTATACCTTTCATGTCTCACACACCTAACTTGTGTGTTCCTACTATGATGCATGTCACCTACCTGTCTAGGTGCCTACAGTGATGCATGAATGAACAACCTAGTTCCATTGAGGCCACAAACCAAATATCATAAAACAATCACATCACACAACAGGTGCATCACCCAATGGTGAAATATCATCAACTGTAACATCACACAATCAAGAAAAACAATTCCCACCCTGGTTGACTTGGGTTTTCCCTTATAAATGGGTTATATAATCCTAAGAACGAGCTCATTACCAAGTCCCAATACATCCTAACTCCCATCTACCATCCCATATAATAAGAATTCAGCAAAGTAGAAGAAAAACCACTTCACATACCACTTTGTAAAATCCGTGACCCGGATTCCACTAAACCGGTGCTCCGATCCAGTTGGTTTCATAACCTTATGCGTGCCTCCTAGTATGCCAAAGGATTCCGACTAGCAGAAGGGGTCTGAATAATCAATTGGGGAGACTATACCCATTTTTTATCAGAGTAAGACACAATATAAACTAAACAAAATAGTGTAACAATAATAAATATTACAAGAGAATGCAGAAACAACCATTCCCAAATGGGGTAAAACTAGATCCAAGAGCTAATATTACATGTCATGCTACAAGTTTAAAGGAAAATAGAACCCCAAATAATGAAAAACTGTGAAACACCCAAAATGGCCCTAATACCATGTCTGGGTCCTCATCCATGTACACACAGGCCAAACCTACTTCCTAGAAAGGGCCTTTTCCCTTCTTATAAACTTCAGACACGAATTCTGCTCGGGTACCCAACTGCAACCGAGAAGGGTGTGAGTACAACTTAGTAGGAAAACACCAATGGTGTCTACAAAATATCTGGTATAAACAATTGCAAATGAAAAATGGAAATGAATAATAAATGAAAAGGAAAGATTAATTTCCCTTAGCTAGTTTAGATCCATTACCAACAATCATTACCATTTCCATATATTGAAACTTCATCACCTTTCCCATTACTTACCATTTACAACACATTTATCATGGGTTCATCAACACAATATGTTACAAGAACTCAACGTAAAAAATCACATACATAAGAAAAAACACACATTTGTCATATCTCACTAGGACCAACTTCTTCATGTCAATCATATCCTCACCTAGAATTATCAGTCCTGGTGGATGAAACCGATAAGGAAATAGAACATCAGTCATATACCTACATCCTGTATTAGGGGTGTAGTTTAGAGACTCATTGCAACTCAACCCATGGGCGCAGAACTTCAGTTAATACACCACACTACCAATATATGCTCACATTCTATATATACATTTAACAATTAAAAATTTACACTACATCACAACCATTTCCCAAGGCAAACATAAACCATAACAATAAAATGAGGGTTATTACCATACCTTAACCCATTAACACATTTACCATATTTCACATCATTTAATAATTTATCCTAATTCCATATTATTTTTCTTATCTCACTAAGAATTCATTCATTGTGCCGGTCTCACTAGGCTTGTTTCATTATGCCTAATTCACTTGTCTTCATTACCATGCTCATAACCCATTATTTATGGTCTTTAATCACTTCCACATATTAACTGAACATCCCTTAGGTTATTACCAAGCTTAGGTGTACCACCTAGATTCTAAACTAACACTAATAGTCACCCCAACATGTTTATCATGGGCTCTACATGATTACACAACAATCTTACTTATTCTTCCCAAATCCCTATATCTGGGGGAGTCAACACAGCCCATGGGTGGACCTAGACTAGTTTAATTACCCTTGATGCATCCCATGGGGATCGTGAGGGTCTAAATTTTCTTTATTAATAACCATTTTACCAAAACATTCCATGGTTAGTTAAAACATACCAAGATATACCCAAGAACAAAAGCACACATGCACAATTCCACAAACACACCATGGGATATAACTTGTAGACCACCTACCTCAATTCTTTGGTTGAACACACTTTAAATCAAGCCCTTAGTTTATACTTCAACCCATAATTGAAGAATCAACATAAATCTCACCCAAGGAGTAGGGTTTTAGAGATTTAGAATGATATGATAAGAATATACAATCCCTAACTCAAAATAGAAGCAATGATGGGATTAGCCTTACTCATAGCTTTGATCAGTAACCAACGACACCAAAAACACCTTAGAAATGAGGTAGATTGATCTCTTAGAGCTTTTGGAAGATTTGGTTCGTACCTAGGTTGATGAAAGGAGAAATGGGAGGAATTTCCAAGTTGGGGTTAAAAATCCTGGAGTGGAAAATTTTAACTTTTTTGATGTTTCTGGGCTGCACGGTTTAGCCGCATGATTTTCCAAACCATGCACAAACCTTGCAGATTCGTCTGTCCCAAAACGAATCCTCACAAGATTTACCTGAACGGTTTTCCAAACCCTGGAGAAATCGTGCAGAAGACACTCTCCAAAAACAAACATCCTACACGGTTTCCTGGGCTGTCCGCACAGTTAGCACTAAAAGTGCGCAGATCGAGGGACCTACCTTAAAAACCCCCCTTTCCTCCACTTTTTGTTTCCTAAACCCTCATAACAACCCAATCCTATTATAGGAATTGGGTAATCACTTAATTAACCAAAAAGGGATTAAATCCAAAACATAAATTAGAACATTACTTTCCATGATCTGAGATCTTACAAATATAATAAAATTTAAGGATTTTAACTAGTGGTTATGTTTAAGAAATATAGAATCTGAATATTACCATTTTACATAACCAAAACTATGTTTTTTTAGAATAGATTTCTTTAGTGGTAGCATGGAAGATATTTTGGGAAGGCTCTAAGAGTGATATAACCTTCCAATTCAATAACCCTAAATTGTATAAGTTGGAACTGAGTAGTTTTTTATAATGATGTATAAAGTGATGTTGGAAATAAATTGTGGTGGAATCCATGTTAGGGAGAAAATGAATTTACCACAGAAAAACAAGAATATAGTGGATCATTTTATGAGAAAATACCTCCAGTATTTAGTGGTTCTTTTAACCCTATATTAGTTTTAAGCATTCATAAATACTATAGAAAATATATTTGAGGACATGGAATAATTAGAATATGAAAAGGTAAACCAATCCATTTATTATTTTGAAGGTGAATTAAATAGATTTTTGTATCTAATTAAAAATTATATAGATAAATATTATCATGATTCTATTTAATGGTATGTATATAAGTATATTTTTCATCATATATAATTCTCAAAGGCCTTGCAAATAAGACTAGAGAAAAAATATTGGAATTGGAAAAAAGAATAAGATTCATTAGCTTCATAGGAAGTAGTTTTTAAAATATGTTCTAGTTATTTACTAGATTTTATCTAGGTTCATGGGAGTAATATTAATTGGTTTTACTCATGGTTAAAACCTAGATATCGAAGAGGGTAAGCTACCCATGAATTCATAAGTTATGAGAATATTTTTTGGTGTACATAGATGGTGGAAATGTGTTTTATCATTGATAATGTATTTCAGGAAACTATAAATATAAAAAGAATAATTAGTCAAAATAGATACGAATTCATCAATGAGATATTGAGGTAAAAAACAGAGTTCCAATATTATAAAAGGTGTGGAAAAAGAATCATGAGGGATGTCTTTTAAATTATAAGAAGTATTACCTATGTTTAAAATTTGAACATGTGAATCATGATTGTAAGAAAAATTATCAAATATATAATAAGTAGATGATAGTTAGATGACTTATTTTTAAAGAGTTATTTCATTATGAAAATGCGTGTCAGAAATTAGTCGCATGGGATGGTAATAATCAATATGGGAAGCAGAAAAGTGTGGGAAATCATTATCCACTACAACATGTTATGTTGGACCATCGAATGAAGTGGTGAAATTCATGTTACATTTTATTAAAATTATGACAATTCCCTGTTTGACTATGTATCTTCACATTCTTTTATTTCATATAAATTCACATAATAATTGGGAATATCACCACATTAAAGGAAGATATCACTTTTTATGAAAATCATAATGTCGGTAGTAATAAAAAAAATATTTATAGGATTATTCCTATTATTATTATCATAACTGTCTTTTATATAAATATTGTTGAACTACTCATGGTGAAGTTTTATATTATTTTTGTTCTGGATTTTCTTTTACATTATCAGGATAAGATATATTATATATATGAGATAATTTTATTCAATCACATTATACCTATTATAACATACCAATAATTTATAGAATTGATTGGATATGGAAGATAATGTTACTTAGATCGTGTTTATGAAAGGAAAAAACTTTTTGAATTGGTAATGATATTATAGTGAGTGAACATATAGTTTTTTTCCTATGATTTTCAGATTGGTGTTCTTGATTGGGAGGTTTATTTTACTATTGACTTTGTTTGTGATGCTAATCCCATTTAAAAGTACCCTTGTCAATTGGATCAAGTAAACCTTTTATAAACTAAAATTTAACTAAATGTGTTTCTAGACAATGGTTTTATTTGACCCAGCACTTTGCCTTATGCTTCCCTTGTTTTATATTTCAAAGATAAAAATGTTTAATTAAGACAATAAATTGATTACCAAGACTTTAATAGCATCAATGTTATGAATATGTATAATTTTCCTCATATTGAATATTTTTTTATCTTCTCTAGGGTGCGTATTAATTATTGAAGATTCATCTCTTTCTAGGTATCATTAGTTGAAAGAAAACGAGGTAGTTATTCGGAAGGCCATGCTTCAGGATAGATATGGGAATGATGAGTTTGTTTTCATTCCCTTTTGATTGTCTAATTCACCTATTTTATTTATAGATCTTATAAATATCATTTTTATGACTATTTAGATAAGTTATTGGTTATTATATTGATGCTACATTGGTATATTATAAAATTAATTAGGATCATGAAATACACCAAAGAATTATTCTCTCTACCTTAAAATAAAAAATATATGAAAAAATTAGTGACTATGATATTTTTTTAAACAAAATCATTTCATGGAAATATTCATTCTGAATATGTAATAATTATTAACCGTGCTAAAATTAAGGTTTTAGATAAATAACCAATACCATAAAAATTCATGAATATTTGTAATTTTCTTATTTTAGAGGGTTACTACCAATGATTTGTTGAAAATGGTTCTTATTTTTCTATCCCATTTACTATGTTAACTAAAAAATGAGTTAAACCCTACATTAAAAAATAATTTAAGGTTTTTTGGAAGTAAAGTAAAGGTAGTTGAAAGCTCTGGTTTTGTCCTTTCCCTCTAGATAAGGTGAATTTTTTAATCTATAGTGATGATTGATTAAAGTGGTCTGAATTATTTATAATATAGAATGATTAGGAAATTGCTTATGTTTCATGGACACTGAAACCTCAAGAGTAAAATTATCCCACACATGACCTAGAGTTCGCAGTTTTGGTTTTGGAATAAAAAATGTGTAGGAAACATCCATATGGAGTTAAATTTGAAATATATACTGAGAATAAAATTTTGAAGTATATTTTACCTCAGAAATAGTAGAAAATGAGGTAAAGAAGATTTATGGAACTAATTTAAGATTATGATTGTGTGATCAATTTCCATATTCAAAAGGCAAACAATTAGAATACGTTTTGAGTTGAAAAGAACAATCCACATTAACCATGTTATGATTAATACATGAAGTTTTGGTTAATGATTTAATGAATTTTATTCTAGAATTTATGGATATATTAAATTCTTTGTTTTGTTTTTGGTTTTGGTTTAATCATCTTTTTCATACTGGGAAATGAAATCTTAAAAGAGAGACAATGAATTACTAGTAGAGGAATAATTGACTAAGAGAGGAAGGTTACCTGAATTTAATGTGGAAAAAGAATGTGTTATGGGATTTTTTTCTAAGAGATTAAGTGCTCCTTATGACTCTTAGTTGAGGAGATAATATTTGTGTGAAGCTCATAGTTCCATGTTAATCATTCATCATGGAAAATCTATGATCTACAGAGTCATTATATTGTATTACTGGTGAAATGTAATTAAAAGAGATATTTTCATATTTAATATTAAATGTTTTAAATATGAATAGGTTATGGATAAAATAAATTACCAAAACAGACTCCTTATCCTTTTCTAGTACTATATTTGAAATGGGGATATATATCAATCCATTTAATAGCATTATTATAAAATACTTCTCAAACTAATAATTCAATTTGTTTGATTGTTGATAAATTAAATAAAACTATGTATTTTCTTCCCAATTTATATAAAATATATTTGGGTCATATTTATAGACACTATCTCAAGGAGATATATAGTTTACATAGAATTCCACTCTATATTATATCTCACCATGAGACAGGGTTTACATTAAATTTTAGTAAAGTACTTTAGAATTCATTGGGAACTGAATTCAATTTCAACATGGACTTCCATCCATAGACTGATGGATATTATTATATATCAATTTAGAAATTGGAATACATGATTCATGCTTGTTCAATGTATTATTAAGGAATTCGGTATCTATTTATTTTTTAGTTGTGCTTTCTTATAATAACAGTTTTCATTCTAGTATATAGATAAAATATTTTGAGGAACTATATGAAACATGTTCTTGAACATCATTTTTTTGAAGATGTTGGATTAATGATGTTTATGGAACTAGTATTGGTAAATTAAATGGTTTAGAATGTGATTTTAATTTAAGAACATATAAGGAAATCTCATAGTTGGAAAAAATTATGTGGATAATCTGAGGAATAATATTTCATTCAATGTAGGTGACTATGTTTTTCATAAAGTATCTCTATCGAAAAGTTTTATGTGTTTTAGTAAAAATGGGATTAAAATTCCAGGTTTCATTGGAAAATATAAAATACTTGAGAATATTTGGTTATTTGTTTATTGGTTTTCCTTTCCTACGATTTTATCCAAGGTACATAAGGTCTTTCAGGTCTCGATGTTAAGAATGTTTGTGTTAGATTCATCTCATGTTTTAGAAACCTAAGGTAGATTAGTTGGAAGATAACCATTCATATAATGAATATACTATTCTAATTATTTAATAAAGAGAACAAATATTTTGGTATAATTTAATTCACTAGTATAAGTATTTTTTGGATAATCCTCATTCTTGAATAAGCAACATGGGAGTCTAAAAATGTTATGAGGGAAAGGTATCCCAATTTTTTTAATAAGGGAAGAAAATTTTGAGGAAAAATTTACAAAAGAAGGGAATAATGTAACAATTAATTTTATATTTATATAAAAAAATTAATAAAAAATTTGTAATATTTTATATGTTTATATTCTATATTAAAATATTTGACATTTTCTATCAAAAGGGAACATGAACTACTTCTAACTAAATTGGATTTTTATGTATTATATGGTTTTATTTAAAATATTGATGTCAAAATTATTGAATTTAAAATAGATTAAATGATTGTCAGAATTTAATTCATGATTTCAAAGTTATCTTAATATGAATTTTTTATAATTATATGAAAATTATGCTTTTTCAATGAATTATGAAAAATAATATTTTTTATTGAAAAAATATTTATATCATCGTATTTAAAAATAAAATTAGATATTAGAATTTTTTAAAATAATTTAATTGTTCCTTTTGATTTAAAATAATTGAATTGTGGTATTTTAAAGGAATGTTATACTTTAATTAAGTATAAAATCATTTTATACATAAAAATGTAATTTTTTTGATAAACTAATTTTCATTGAATTTTATTGATTTAATATTAAATTAAATTAAAAAAATTAGATTAATTGTATCATAAAAACGGATTCAATAATTTTAATCAAGAGTTCAAAATTTCTAAAATAGTTAAATTTTATTTTTGGTCAATAGGAATAGTAACTTTTGTAATTTTTATTAACATGGTATATGGGAAATTGGGTAATTAATATAAAAAATAAAATGATAAGGAAATTAAATAACCCTAACACTTGTTGAAATTTTATTGGATAATTCCTATTTTTCTATATTAATCCATTATTTTCATATATGGACATTACTCCATTTTGATGTGATTATGACCTTTATAATATTTTATGCAATGAAAATTCAAAAAAGTAACACTCTAGTTTTTAATAAATGTAATATTTTAAAAAAATGATAACCCGAGGATATATTTGGTTATAAATATTATTTCGAAATATAATTAATTTATCTTCATAATGATAATTCATTTTTGTTTTTAGTGAAGAAAAAATTACCTTAAATGCTTAGACTACATTGATTCTCCAATTATTCAATTACTTGGAAAATAAAACAAATTATATAATTTCATTATATAAAGAGTCTAATTTGGAAAAAATATTGTGAAACATGAATATTATAGATAACCATAATTTTTTATGGATTTATTAAAAGATTTTATTTTAATTTCATTTAATTCCTTGATGTTATAAAAGTCAAATAAAATTAATAGTTCTAAAATTTACATTATTGATATTTTTTGGACATAATATTTTTTTAAAATGATATAAAATAATTCAAAATCATATATTCTAAAAACTGATTATATTACGATCCTAACCTTGAGGTAAGGTATGACCCATATTTAATTTATGATATATGGAGTGTTTCATTGGATTAGGACATGCCTCGGGGGTGTCCATGGGGATTGGGACACAGAAATGTAGGAAAAAAGGCCAATCTATGCCAACAACATGGTTGTAACACAGTTAGTAGTACTAGTACTCCATAACCTTGCATCTTGTAGATGGGGTGTTCATGGTTAGGGAACCCATAAAGGGTGGAACAAGATACCATTCATCTCGAACTCCCATTGGATAGTGGCTAATGCACTTCCATATGATTTGTCAAGCTATAGGGGTGGTAATGAAAAACTATGTGGTTCGGTTTTCTCATGGATAGAGGGAACCACATAGTTAGAGAACTGTTTGAAAACCATGTGGCAAAATAGTGCACCTCATTAAAAGTGGGGTTTTTGGATACTCCCCCCCCCAATTTTATTTCATTCTCCCCCTAATTTCTCCCCCGTTTGACCCCTACTACTAGGGTGAAAAACATATAGCCTCATCCTGTCCAATTGGTGTTTCTACATCGATTATAAGGCTTTTGGAGTGTTGTATGGTAAAAATAAAATCTCAATGTATTTTATCAACTTTGTTTCCTTCCTTTTTCAGGAAGAGTCTTGGTTTGATGTTTTCTCTAATTTTGAATCCTTAAAGACCTCTTTTTCCATTAGATTATAGGTTTTGATGATAAAGGTTGTTTGGACATAGATCAAGGGCCATGTGTGGATGAACGATTATCCACACACACGAAGTCAGAGGTATTAATCTATTTTCCATAGTCTTTATGTTTTAGTATGTGTATTTGATTTTTCCATGTTTCTTACTTTACTTTTTTTCATGTTTTTTGTTAATAAAATTAATTTGGGATTTAATAAGGGGTGCGTTACCCTTCATAGACCCAATGGGATTCATTGATGATGTGAGACCAAGAACAGGGCTACCCATTGGGGTTTTATAAACTCTTAAAATGATGAAATGAATTGGTAAAATTATAGTTTGGGTAATTATGGAAGTTAATGTGTTGTATTTGATATTTTGGTTTTTCTGAATGATTAATGGGAAAAATTAAATGTTTCTATGCTGGATTTTATAAATGCCGAAATGGTATTAGAAAATCGTTGAAATGATATTTTTTGGATATTGATCCATATGTGGATTCGAATAAATGAAAAATGATGTTTTTTCAATTGTGTTATGTTTTATAAAGGATGTGTTTAACTCAATGTGTTTGAAAATGGGTTATTATTAGATTTCAAATTGTTTTTGAATTGTGTGCGTGGTTTAAACATGTAGAAAAATTAAATGTGGATTATTTTATGTATGGAATGGGATGGGTGGACTAGGATGTGTTTTTAATATTAAAAATAATAATTTTTTTGAATGGTTGTTTCAAAATGTTTATGTGATGTTAATTAAATTTAAAAATGGTTTGGGTGTTAATGTGATGTGTTTTTTTTTGTAAAGGTCTATTTGGGTCCATGGTAAATGAATGATGATTAATGACATTGAATTTTTTTTAATGATGTGATAAAGAGGGAGATTATTGATAATGTAATAGTTGTGGATGGTTAGATGTGACATGTATAATCCCAATTGTATTCATGTATTGATTCTAAAATTTTGTTGGCATGAGGCTAATGGTTTGGGGTTTTGGACTGACGCTCTACCCCCTAATTTGTGTCGAAAACTAATGCTCCGGGCCTCCTAGTGCATCATAGATTTTTGGGGGAATGATTAATTCTCTTGAAACCAAGGGTATGGGCACGTTGTTCCATATCAAGGTTGGTTGGGTAAAAAATGACCAACTGAGTCCTTGTCAGATTTATAGATTGAGTCCTTGTGTTTGTCAACTATGACCTAGTGGTTGGGATGGACCTTTCAAATCCCGGTTCGATTGTTTTCTTGAGGATCCATGATTCACAACTTATCTCCCCTATGCTATATGGTATGTGTACCCATATTGATTCTATAGGGTATATGGGATTAAATTATTGGATAAATTAAATCCATTCTGAAATAAAATTGTATATTACATTCAGGATTATATATCAAAACCTTTAAATTAAATGAATAATTAACAAATTGTAATGACTTGGAAATTCCTTGTAATTTTTTTTAATTATATGGGAATTTTTACGAGTTCACGAAAATTGACGACATGTGATTCTGAGGCCCGATGTGCCCAGAATGAATTTCTGAACTTTTTTTCAGGTACGTTCAGTAAATGTGTGAGCAGGTTTTTGTAACTTTTAAACAGGTGCTCAGAATTGAAATATGAGGACACCTTTGAACTCGCAGCATCGATATTCTCTTAAGGAGACTTTCACCTCGATCTCAGTTGGTTGAGGGTGAAGGTTAGTTTTTGTGATTTTCATGGAATAAGAAAAATAAAATGTTTAACATTTTTATTTTGATTTTTGAAACATCTCTACATGGGTTATGGAGGTGTGGACCACCCAAAATAGAAACCCCCCCAAATTAAATTATAGTGGTGGGGACCACCCTAACCCCCCATTAATGGGAGATAACTCTTGGACTTCCTCCCATAAATTAATTAGGCCAACTCCCCATTTAATTTTTGGAGCCAACTAAAAATTAATGGAACATGTCAACATTTTAATTGTGCAAACATAATTGATCTACTTAATTTAAATTATATTGGAACTTATTCCCTTTGGGAGGATTTGGTTGGAAAAGGAGAAGGGGAGAACTTGTGTAGGAACAATCTCTCCAAAGAAGACCACCTCCCAACGAAGATATTTTTCAATGAAGAACACGCCATCTTCTCCAATGAAGAAGGTGCCACCTCCAACATGGGACGTCTTCAACAACGATGAACCGACATACGTCCTTCCATCCTCTCTAAATTCAACAATCCTTTGATGTAGGAGGTTTGTTATTCTTCATGTTTTATGTCGAATTAATCATATTGATCCTCCTCCTACTGAAATAATGTGGAGAAAGCAGTCCAATTGAACATGACCTTATCCCTCCGTCGTTCTTCATGGTTGGTCTATTCTCCATGATGGAGGAGGATGAAAACCAAAACTGAAAGGGCATGAGAATGGTGGTCAGCAGCACGGTCGACCATGAAAAATGAGATGTCGTGACTGCACCACCCGATAGAAGAGAATCACAGCCTTGTGCCATAATGACAAGGGAAGGGTGGTCGACTCACTGCCAGTCACTGGCGGAGGCAATATGCGTGACCGTGCCGCACAGAGAGGAAGGTTTTCCATCCATCCAGCCATGATGGACCACCTCACTGGGATCTGGGCCACCCAGCGTGGGCCGGGCCAGACCCAGTGGGCCTGGTCGACCCGAACCAGGTCAGGTCGGCCCAGGCAGGGTCGGACCGGACCCGGACCCATTACGACCCTATACATTCTTTTGGCCATAAAGTTTCCACTGGACATTTGATGAACCATATTTGGAGCCAAAAACCTTGGATATAGATGGACCTTTTGGTATACCCCACTTGATATTTGGATAAAGATGGGGTATGTTCGGGTTGGATCGAGCACGAATCCAACCGGGCCCTCAGGACTAAAAGGACAATAACTTACAAACCGAGCGTCCGATTGACGCACCGTTTGTTATTTTGACACCCCTATTACATGGAGGTCCTTCGGGGTACTTATTAATGGGACTTTTTGGTAGTTGGAATATCGACTAGTGGCTTGAAAAGTGGACCCTCCCTGTGACACGCGAGCTTAGTGCGGGAACCATGCAACTGGCTCTAACAAGGTACTATGATCCTATGTGGGTATAAAGATGTACTACGATCTTGTGTGGGTATGAAGATGTACTAGGATACCATGTGGGTCTGAGGATGTACTACGATCTTGTGAGGTTCTGACGATGTACTATGATTCTGTGAGGGTCTGACGATTTACTAGGATATTGTGTGGGTCTGATGAGGTACTAAGATCCTGTGTGGGTCTAACGATGTACTATGATCCTATGTCGGTTTGAAGAGGTACTAGGATCCTGTGTGGGTATGAAGATGTACTAAGATCCTTTGTGGTACTGATGATAATTTATGATCCTATGTGGGTATGCCTCTTAACAGAGTAAGATGATTCAGTAGTTACGGCTAATCATCTCTACTACTGTACCTAAGATATACCTGGTGTGAGATGAGTTCGTACCTGTGTGGTAATTTCCTTCATGGTAATACCTTGGTGGTATTCTTCAGTGTGGACTAGCTATGTGGTACTTAACTTCGTGTTATTAATTCCTTCGTGGAATAGTTGAGCTTTGGGCTTTTGAGTTGGACCTTGTGTTTCCTCATGAAAGAGATGGGTTTACTTGATAACTTAGGTATATGTATAGTCATATACCTAATTAGGTTTTTCAGTTGATCAAATTCTTTGTGTTTTATCCATTGTGGATATTTTAAGACCTTTTAGGGTCTCAGGGTCCCTACTGAGTATCGTTATACTCACCCCTGCATGGGCTATGCCCGCACCTTGTTGTTTTTGGTGCAGATAACGGACATCGCTGACTGAGCATGAGGGTACCTGGACTAGAGGCAGCTCAGAGGTGGAAATTTGATGAGGCATACCACAGATATAACCTTTTGATAGATGTACCTACCCTTTAGGTAGAATCCTTGGTGGGTGTTCACAGGAGCTATTCCAGATTACTTGTACTTTCAGTTTTCCTGTACTTTTCATTTGGGCTTGTATTCTTGCCCCTTTAACATACTGTACTCACTCTTTTTTACTATTCAGTTTACTCATGTTTGTATCCTGATGTGTGCTTGGTTGTGTGTTTTTATAGGTCATAAAGGCCATTCCTTCCTAGTTTTAGGGAATTCACCTTTTGGAGCTAGTCTCCAGCCCCTGGCCTATGGAAGGTGGGCTTGGGGTAGTCACAACATGGGCCCTGGGGGACGGGTCGTGACATAAATTGTAAATGTAAAACATTTTTCAGTTAAAAAATTATTGATTTATTGATCCTTTTTTATATGTATACAATTTTTTAATTATTGGATATTAATTTAGACACTATTGGTGGATGACTACAGAGTTGTACTCACACCATACTTGGGCCACCAAGTAACTAGGGTCCCCGATAAGATGCTACTTTTTTTGTTAAAAGATCATGATAGGGATTATGATTTCGTTTATGCAAGCGTTTTTGTGTTGGATCAGGGGAATTCAGGGCTCGGTTAGGACTCAGGATCGTGTTTGGGATATTTTTTTTTTATCATGGATTATTTTTTATGAATTCTTGTCCCGTAATGTATTCATCATATAATAATATAACGGGTTACTTGGTTACATGTTGCATGTCACTCTATTTTGTACATTTATAGTTCCTTGTTTTAATTTTCACTATTATTATTATTTTTTATTTTTTGAATTTGATAATTGGGTATAATTTCCCCAATGTATCCCTATATACCTACACTACTAATTTGTATCCTCTGGTATACAGGGAGTCGTGCCATTTTTCATGTGGCGGTGTAACTTGGGAAACTGATTTTAGTGGATTTCAGGATAGTTCAATAAAAATAGGTACCATTAGTCATTTATTTTTTCTTATTATATGGGGTATCATTGGAAAGATACTAGGATTTTTATGGGGATGCAAAATGGTCTCATGTCTTGGTGCCTACTGCCCCATGTACGAAGGAAACCAATGTTTCCAAGGGTGGTAAATTATATTATTCCTTTTGCTTTTATTTTTTATTGATACTTCCACCTCAAGAAGAACACTTGTATGTGATGTTTTAGATTTATTAGATTTTTTCTCTTGGACTAGTATGGAATGAGTGTGCTTTTAGGTCCATACATCATGTTAGGCATATACTATTAATAGGCCATCTCTATGTTCCCAATGATTAATAGTTTCTTCAGATTCATATATTGGTAGAATAATTTTTCTATATTTGGTTTATCCTACTTAATCATCTCTGAGAGGTTGTAAATGAAAATTTTATGATGTTTGAATTTGAATAAAATTGGTATTTTTTAAATATTGGTTAATAAAAGGGTTTCTGAGAGTGTAAATGTTGTTGTTTTAAAAAATGGATTTTTTTAAAAGGTGAATTCATGAGTTAATTAATGGTAAAGTTAATTATAAATGGGAAATGTGAAATTAAGGATCCTTTAAAGACACTAATGGTGATTACCCCTTGTTTGGTGATTGGACCCTATGTAAGGTTGGTCGGGGAAATGAGGGTTCCCTAGTATAAGTCCATGCTTATGGGTCATGATCTTTGGTGAGATTGATGTCTGGTTAAGGGGATGAAATTTTTCTACCTTCGGTAGAACTATGACCTTGGTAGCTTCAAGGTGATGTCTCATAATGTAGATGTGGATATCCTTAGGGGTTGAGTCCTCAGGAGTTATGTTTTGGCCCCTAGAGTGGGTGTTTAGCTCATGTTGTTGATGTGTGTTTGTGTGTGAGTATCTTTGGTGTTGTAACCATAGTAAATTGTCATTGAATTGTAAGAAGTATAGTGTTTCAAAATGGTGGTAGGAGTTCCAACCATGGGAAAAAATTGTTTGGGTTCTCTGTTTATACTTTAGAGGTATACTCATTGGCGTTTTCTAGTTATGACCCATGTTTCAGGAGATGATATCCTGTAATCTTCCAGAATGACCAATGAGATGGGTCGAATGGTTTTTTGTTTATTTTAGGTGCCTAAGGCATATTTTGGTGTTTTGGAATTTGATAATAGTGGATAGTGAGTATTTTCTAATGTGGGATTGGAATACTGGGATTTGTAGGAAATTCAATAGTTTGGATTTTAGACTTATGTTGTGGTGATGTACTAGTGTTTTTTGGAAATTGAGGGTTACCATGGGGGAGATAAATGATTTTTTAGGAGCCTTGGTATACGAAGAATGAGTAAGTTCTTCGGAGGTGGAATCAGTGCAAGGTAGGTTCCATAATATTTTGTTAATGTTCATGTTTATCCCTTGGGGTCTTTCTTGGAGAACCATATAAATTATTAGGTTGGGATATAAGGTTGGTGTCGAAAGGTCCTAACCATACAAGTGACTAATCATGGATTTATGGAAATATTTTATGCAGGGATCTAAGTTTAATCTATAAGAACATTTTGATGGGTAGGTGGAACCAAGGGAAGTGGTGGTCATTTGGGAGGGAATATTTCTATAGAAGATATGTGTTGTATGGAAACATAAAGGATTCATCTAGAATGATGACGCTGATGAACAAAGTGACAAGGATAGTTGTGATAGTTTGTATTTAGTCCTCATTCTAGAGATGTATGACTCATGGGAACTTCAGTTGAGTTTAATGAATGATCATAAGAATCTATGTGACATCAAGGGTTTTGTTGAGGTCTAGATTCTGTTTATTTTCTAGAGATTCATAAATCCATTTGGGACATGGGAATATGTGTCTCAGGAGTAAGAACATGTAATTTCTATGATGGAAAAGTGGGAAGTGTTGGTTATGAAAGAAATTAGTTGGGTTTGAATCATTTGTGGTGGATTTAACCAATGACATCTTGGTGTAATAAAATAATCAAGATTATCATTCCACATTTCATAACATCATCTTTTGTAAAATGAGATAGATTATTGGCTAAACACCATGAAAAGTAATGGTTTTTTATTGTTCGCATGGAGAAACTCTTGCATGTTGTGTCTATAGAGCGATGTGATAGAATTATCATGGTGGGTTGTGTACCCTCACTAGTTGGTGAGAGGGGTCCTCATGATTCACTGAGGGTTGTATAATTCTCCATATTCCATTCATGGGTGTCGGGGTTAGGTGGGGGTTGGCATTTTTTGACACCCAGGTGAGAGTAGCGTGGCCATATACACTTATTTGGACCTAAATTGGGGGGATCATGAGCCATACTAGATGGAATTTCATGAGTAATGTGAGGAAAATAAAACTCCTAAGGTGTGGAGATATTTGTTATTCATAGATGGGTGGAAAAGAATGTGGCTTCCATATGGTATAATAGGGATGAAAATTAATAAAATATGATACAAATGTTTGGGTTCCCTAATAAGGACATGTATTCCTTATATGAGGTGGTTGATCAGGAAAGGAATTGGCCTTGAGATCCGAGTGGTTCTTAAAAGAGATTTAGGGTGTTCGTGTTTTAGGAATATTTATGGGTGAAGTGAGGCACAAATGAAAATTATGGTAAATGGAGGTGTGGGGTAAGAATATTACTAAGAGACATATATGGAATTCAATCTATATTCATAAATAGTGATGGTATGCCTTGAGTGAGATGGAACCACATCTAGGTGAATGGTAACATTCCATCAGTGGTTGTTGGTAATTTTAAAGTGAGTCAGATGGGGATGGATCATCTTAGCTAACTAAATGAAATGGATTTGGTGAGTTTTAAGTGACCGTCTTTTGATGTTTTGAAATGGTAATTTCTTTTCAGGAATTTAAGGGATCTTTTTGTAAAATCCATGTTTCCTTTAGTTTATGTGTGTATAGATGAGGTGTGTCAATTCTAGGTGGTTTCAGTGGAAAGGCTAGATGATGATGTTGGATGGGTCCCTCATAGAACCCAAGGTGCAGTGAGTTGGTAATGCATCAAGTCCATTGTGATTAATGAGTTGATGGTTCTAGTAGTAATTTTCTAATTTTGGAGGGTCCAAACACTAGAAGGTGGTGGTTGTGAGCTAAATCATACAGTGGGGAGGGCCATATAGGGTAAGTTTTCAGTTTATGATTTGACTGTTGTTTTGTGTTGGATTGGATGTGTAAAGGTCATCCCAGTGTTTGGTTTTGGGAATATTCATTGGATAATTTTTTGACTAGTTGAGTTCTTGAGATGATTGTTCTGATTTGGTTTTGTTTTGGATGTTTGGGTATGGGATGATGCTCTTGGGTGTTGATTTGTGGACCAATGTTGGTTTGGGGATGTGGTTGGTTAATAGCATTTCCCTTTATGTTATTCTAGGTTTATTAGGATATTTTTATTTTCATTGTTGATTATGTTGGGTTATGATTGATGCATCCTTGAGTACCATTGTGTTCTTTTTGTGGATAATAGTGAAGAAATTCCTCAAGTTAGGACAGTTTCATTAGTCTGGTCAATGTAAAAGCATCACTATGTTCAGGAGGATACTTAGGAGACAAAGTTAATAAGTGGGCCTGGTAGTCCAATTATTTTTCCTTGAGACTTGGTGATGCTAAGGAATGTAGCTTGGGGACGATATGTTTTAATATGGGGAGGTTGTATGATCTTGAACATAAGATAAGGTATTTCCTAGAGTTAGTTATTGTTTTATCAAATATTTATTATGAGTAAGAAAGGCCTTGAGGGTATCTTGGGGGTTTGAGGACTAGAAGATTAGGAAAGGAGTTCAATCTGTGTTGAGATCATGGTTCGCAGTAAGCACGAACCATATATGTGTGGCATGTATATGGGGTGTGAACTATTACGAAAACAATGTAGAGTGTCCCATGATTCTGTGAGGATTGATCTCCCTTTGTAAATAGATGAACCCATGGTCACCATATTTTTTTTCAAACCATGTGGGTGGAATGGAAAACTATGCAACTAGGTCTCCTCTTCAACAGAAGGAACACTATTGTTGGCACATGATGTGGAAAATTGTGTGACCAAACCATGAAACTATTTTAAACATGTATTTTTTAATTCATTCCCTCCAGATATTATTTTTTCTCCCCTAAATATCTCCCCCATTTGACCCCCTACTACTTGGGTGATGAACCAGTAGACTCCTCCTTCTCTATGTGTGTTTCTATTTCAATTAATAGGCTTTTGAATTTCCATTGGGTGTGAATCGAAGATTTGGGAATTTCATCTACTCCATTTAAATATTTTTTTTGGAACTATCTTGGTTTTATGCTTCAACTATTTCCAAATCCCAAAACCCTCTTTTCACATATATTATTGATTTGGATGTTAAATGTTATTTGATCATATATTGAGGGACATGGTTGGATCAGTAGTTGTCCAATAGAATAAGGTATGTGGTCTTGTGCTCTTCCAATATCCTTGATGTTTTAATATGTTTATGTGGATGTTCCAAGTTTCTTCCCTAATGAATTTTCATATCTTTGACTGTGAAAAATAATTTGGTCTTTAATGTGCGGTGTGGGACCCTTCGCAGACCCCCATAGGAACCGTTGATGATGTGAGACCAAACCAAAGGCTACCAAAGGGGTATACCAAACTCTTTAAAATGATAAAATGAATTGGTATATGTTGATTTTGGGTAATTATGGAAGTGAATGTTTTGTTTTTGATAATTTTCTATATGGGAATAGTAAAATGGAAAATGGAAAATATTTTATACTGTCTTTGAGAAATTACTAAAGGCATCATGAAAAAATTATAAATGGTATGTTTTAAATTTTGATCATGATATGGTTTCCAATGAAATAAAATTTTATTTTTTAAAAATATGTAATGTTTTTGAATAAAGCTTATGACCTAACTGTTTTTGGAAAGGGATTCTCATTAGATTTAAAATGGTGTTTTAATTGTGTGGGTGGTTAATACATGTGGAAATTCCATTGTGGTTTCTTGTAATTATGGGAGGGAATTGGTGGCCTTGGTCATATTTTTAATATTGAAGACAAATACCCCTTTGGAAGGGTAGTTTAAATGTTTTTTTGTGATGTTTATGAAATTATGAAAAGGGATTGGGTCTTAATGTGACATGTTTGGTTTTAAAGGTTATTTAAGGGATGTGGTAAATGAGGAATGATTAGTCAAAATGAAATTTCTTAAATCATGTGATAATGATGTATATTATTGATTATGGAATGGTAGGGTATGGTTGGACATCCTGTACCAAATCCTAGTTATATTCATGTATTTTTTCTCCATATTTGTTTACCTATGACTAATGGATTGGGTTTCTGGACTGACACTCTACTCTATGGTTTTTTTTGGCCAGACTGATGCTCCATGATCCCTAATGCACCATTATTTTTTAAGGAAAGGAATTGTTATCTTATACCCAAGGGTATGTACATGGTTCTCCATATCAAGTTTAGTATGGTTGGGAATGGTGATTTGAGTCCCGGTTGGATTCATGGACTGATAGTCTTTGATTGCCGACTATGAACTAGTGGTTGGTATGACCAGACATGAGATTCTAGATCCTGGTTGGATTCATTGAATGAGGATCCTTGATTTCCAACTAGTGACCCCTATGATATATGGTATGTGTACTAAGATTGAGGTTTTTTGGTTCATTTTATTAATGTAATTAGTAAATGAATGCACGTATGAAATAAAATAGTATATTCCCACAGTGATTATATGTTGGAAAATAAAAATGTAATAGATAATTAAGAAATGGAAAATATAAATGTTGTTTACTTTTACAATTATTTATTTTTTTCACTATGTTTTTCTATATAAGCATTTGTACAAACATTGTTTTTAATTTAAACACAATTAGCGGTGGCCTACTGAGTTGTACCCACACCCTATTCGGGCCACTGTGGAACTTGGTTACCTGAGAAGATGCTACATTCTTTCTATCAAATGTTCAGGATAGGGAACAAGTGTTGTTTTATGCTTGGGATAGTAGGTTAGAGCATTGGATGTTCAGAATGGGTAGGGAATCATGACCATGGTCCTGATATTCTATCATTTTGGTATTGGGGATTCATTTTGTGGGACTTCCTGACCTGTAGAGTATTCATTATATTTTTATACAATATATTACTTGGTAAGTAGTAGGATCTTTTCTTATGTTGTCCATTTATTTTCAATAAAAATTATTATATATATTAGTATTATTTAATATGTGGTTATAATCTAATAACAGGTTATAGTCTCCCCAATGTACCCCAATAGACATGTGCTGCAATTCGGCACCCTCTGACATTTGGGGAGGTGTGCCGAAGGTATGTGGTGTTCCGGCTTAGGGAACTGGTTTTGTTGGATTCTGATATAGGATTTTATAACTATTATATTCATAAAAACATCATACATGGTTCTTTTATTTACCATTTTCATTTTATGGTAACTATATTTTCCCTCAAGGAGTAAAAAATTATGTTATCGTGGTTTTTCTGAAAAGGGTCAACGAGCGGTTGAAATAAAAATATAAGGGTAAAAATATGATCTAAACATGTAAATAAAATTATTTTATGAGATTATTTCAACACAAACTCACCTAATAAACAAATATGATCAATTTAGAGGCATTTTTATATCATTTATTTTTTATGTTAAATTAATATCTTAATAAGGTCTAACAGTGTTCCTACCCTATCTTACAAAATAGAACCACTTATTCTCATTTATTCAAACATCAAACCCCATTTGGTTTGATCAATATCATACCCAATAATTTCCTAACATCCCAAACAATGTTCTATATGCCTTATGTTAGGTATTATTTCAACATTTTATGTTATAATGTTTTAATTAAATGATATTTTCCAAATAAGAGTTATATTTTTTAACAAAACGTTTTTATTTTATGTCTTCTTGCACCTCCTTATAATATTCTAAAACAATTTTGATATAATAAAATCCAAATATACCATATTATTATATATTATTATTTCAATTTGATATTTTATATCCATCTTCTCCCACCATCTAATGGAAATATAATCCATCATTCATGTTTATGGTGGACTACTGCCTTGTGAACTGATATAATTCATTTTCCATCAGCATCTCTCAAAACTGGTTATAATGATAGATTTAATGTATATATATTATATTATTGATACATTTATAATTCTCAAATAAGAATATATCATTTAATTTTTTACCTTCCCACTCACTGAAAAATGATAACATCGTTCGTGTGTACGTGTGGAATACCACCTTCATGAAGATGTGTGATTCGTTCTTCATCATCACAATTCTTATATTATATATATATGAATATAAAAATAAATAATATTATATTCATTAGGTTTTGATCATTCTTTAGATTTAAAAAATATTTAACTTCTCACCATAATGATAATTGAAAAATTGAAGTGTTACTCATGTTCAAGTATAAACTACCGTCTCCATGATTGTAATGTAGTTCATTTTTGATAACCATCATCCATGATTTGTTGAAAGTATAAATAATGTATATAAATGATTACTATAAAATTATTATTATTATTATTATATATAATATGGAACAATTACCTCATTAACAATATTCAAGCTACCAATGTAATTTTGCATTAATGAACCTAATATCATCAAAACATCTGACGTGAACATAAATGATTATGTAATTTCACCGACTTGGAAATTAGTGAGATAAAAGGAATAATATACATGAAAAATATTCTCAATAATGTAAATAATATTCATAGGTATTTTATGGGATGATAATTAATGTTTGTGACAAGCCAGACTCAATGTAAGGGGCATTCAACTAAAATTCCTCTTTTACTATTTCCAATAAAACTATCCAGTTCACCTATGTAAATATTTTTAATATAATTTTATTGATGTATTTAAATGGGCCTAAAACAATTATAGAGGAAATTTCATTAATATTTTTACTTTATTCCTCATATTTTAAAATTTAATTTTTTCATAGAATGTGTTGACATTATATGTAAAAAGTAAAAAAGGAATGTTCTATTTCAATATATAAGGAAACACTGATATGTCCCAACACTATTACCATTATTTTATGTTTGGATTACATTATAATTTATCACATTTTAATCAAATAAAAAACTCACATTCCATTTTTCTTTGTATTTTGGTTTTAAAAATGGGTTTTTAAAATAAAATTGTATTTTGATATCCAGATTAGTTTTTGCATATGGGTTTTAAAAGAGTTTTTCATGGGTTTTGTGATGAAAAGGTCTATGTTTAAAATGTTCTAAATCCAATATAATCATCAGAAATTTTTATGATAACTAGTAAGCCTCATAAAACATTTAAAATTATTTGATCCCTATTTTTGCCTTAGATATGAAATGTGATCCGCATTATAGCTCTCCAATTAATTTGGTAATTCTTTTGTTCTTCTAAAAATTATATAGGGAGTTGGTTGTGTGGTCCTTCTAATATGTAGTGGTTCTCTAAAGGTTTTATGAAGATGATGTCTCCATTAAAATACATTATTATTATTGGAATACTAAGGTTTTTAAATAGAAATAATCTGATTACAATGGGTAATATAATTAATATTTAAATTTAAAAGTAGATTCCATTTCTAGGTATAAAGGTGTTTTTTAGTGAATGGTTTTTACGAGGTTTTCGGGTTTTCACTGGACTAATGGTATTCATAATTTTATATACATTGATGATATTTTTATTCTCATATGAATATTTTAAAATATACTTGAATGGTTTTAAGGATAGGTAAAAGAAATTAACAAGCCTAGTTGAAATTCATGTACATTTTTCATGAATATAAAATGTGTTTCATTTTAAATGTTTTTAATGGGAAAATAGATACTCATTATTTGTGTACAATTTGTAAATATTATGGTTTTTATGTATTTTATATTACCAAAATCTATAAAACTAAAACAATAATTATTAATGGAATTTTAATAGATTAAATTCTGGTTTAAAGTCACAATAATAAGTGAGGTTTAAATCTAGGTCCTAACAAAACTGGAAAAGGTCTCCTAAAAAATATTTATTTTTCTAGTTAGAGAAGGGATTTGATGTTCATGTTAAAATCCTAGTGTTCTAAAATTGAATAATTATCCTTTTCTAAATTCTTATCCTTGATTTGGATATTATTTTGGGAGTGGCCTCCATCCCTATGCATTATTCTGGTGGATAAAAATAAGATAATATGCATCTTCAAAGTGCATGTCTTAGTGATGTATAGTGTTTATCATAACATCAAATTTCATTGATGTAACACTCATTTTTTTGATAAAAATATATTATTCACCATGTGTATTAATTTTTCTTATCCTCTATCATTCTTCCATTGAAATCCTTTTCCATATATTCAATCCATCAACTCATAACTCTCCTCATTAGATTTTTTTATCCTTGATGCTGGAGTGGTAGAACCAAAAATTAATTAGTTACCCTAGGATAAACCCTTATAAAATGATTGAATTAGTAATTAGGTTTTGAAACCATGATGATGAATTATTTTAATTAAATTATTAAACCTTTCAAATGAACTATATATGGATTTAACATTTTTTTCCAACATTTATTATACTAAGACATAAATACATTGACATAATAGGTAGTAATTATCATCAATAAAATTACTATAATGTACCCCATGTATTGATTGAATGTAGTGGTAGGATTTTTATCCACTAATGGGACTTATAATTGACTGTGAACTTGAATATAGTTATCCATATATTGTTAAAAATCATTTTATTAATCTTTTTAGTGTCACAAAACTCTATCAAACTACCAAGATGAGAATTTTGTTCTTTATGTGGTAGCCTAGAAACTTGAATTGAGTGTGGTATGATTTGTATGACCATCAATGTGATCTCAAACTATTGAGTATTAACTGAAAGCATGATAATAATTGGATTTACCCCTATGTTTGAGGGTATTCCAATGATTATGAGATCCTTCATCCAAAGTTTCACTCATTGTATCTATTAGTGTTCTTCTTGGATCACACCTTCTACTTGATCTCTTCTAAATAAAAATTATTCTTCTATTTTATTATTCTACATCCTTCTCAAGGTCATCTCAGTCTCATGATTGAAATATAGATCTCTTTATTTTTGTTTTCCTTAAGTTGAGTTCTCATGTGTTAATGTTGTTCCAAAAACTACTGCATGAAAATATCATGTGTTAGAATTAGAAAATAGAAAAAAAATCATGAAATTTCCAAAAAAAAGTTCCCAAATTATGGTGCCACTAAATTGGCTGCCAAAAAAGAGTCCTTAATTCAATCAGGGAAAACTATTTAAGAAATTATATACTAAAACTGTCACTAACTATTTATCAATGTAGTGAAGTGGTATTTTAGTTTGATGCCACCTATAATGATGTAGAATTTAATTATAATATTAAAGTAAACATTAAAAAAATAAGATTTTCTATATTTTTTTTATTTAGATCAAAGAGACAAGTGTGCGAAGCATAGTATTTTCAAGTTCATGAATTAGTTAATTAAAAATAATTAATCTAATTTTAATGTCATCAGAATTGATTCCTTGGGAACGTCCTCTATGAGTCAACAGTCTTAATTATATTCAAACCCCTTTTGACTCTCGTGTGATTCATATAGTTATTTTGATGGTAAAAACAAAACCTTAATTAAATGTAACCAATTTTGTTCCTCTAATGATCATTAAATGAGAAATGGTAGTAATTTAATGTATATATGGAATCTTTCATCAAATCTTTTTTGGGAATTCAAAGTTTAAAGTAATAAGATTAATGAAATAATAAGTAATACAAAAAATGTAACAAAATTAAGAAGACTCTCTACTTCACAAATTTAAATTCCTAATCCATAAATGGATAGGAAAAAATACTTACCCCCCCCCCATTATAGTCATGAGGGGAAATTAATAATAAAAATAAACTGAAGAATAATATACCCACAGTAGAAAAACCACATCTTAAGGTCACATGCCCTAGTTGAAGGTCCCTATCTCAGGTCTAGTTGGCCCATACAAAAAACCTATTATTCTCTTTTTGTAGGGAAAAATATTTTGAAAATAATTCATTTTGAACTTCCAAGTTTATCTCCATTGATATAATCCATTATTAATCAATCATTAACTCAATATGTGATATTCTTAAAGTATTTACTTATTATGTGATGGTCTTTCCCTGTTGGAAATATCAGAATATTTAAATCTATAAAAATATACACTTGATCTTCATTGAAATCCTCTAGTTTTTTTATTCACATGACCTCCTTTAGAGATAGGTTCCAAACCAAAATATTGATAACATTTTAATCTCCCCAAAGCTTGTCCACGAATTTTGAATATCCTATTGATATTTGAATTTTGAATTTTCAAATTAAATCATACTACAAGATAGAAAACTACATTTTGGTGTTTCTATTTCTTTAATTGTATGGCTCTGCAAGGATTATATTATATTCATAATACTACATCCATAAAATTATTTAACTTGAAAAAAATAGTTTTTTCATCTCCATGTTATCATTTAAATTATATGGTGTAGAACATTCACACATCCATTCTACACAACCAACCCAGGAACCTGAGATTTATAGATGATGCAATAATGAAAGTGGTATTTTTATTAAATTTGAGACTTGAACCAATGGAAAATATTATGGAGAAACTCTTCTTCACCATGCTTGGGATATAAAGGATTGTACTATAGTTATAATGATGCATTGAAATGCTATTTGCTACCATTCTGACCCCATGAGTCACCACGATGCAATGTTGGGTTGTAGTGTAGCGATACTCGATTCTCCAATGGAACATGATATTCCCTTTATCATCCATGGTGGATTGTAGTGTAATAGTTTTGGTGATGACGTAGAAAAAAATTATGGGTAAGGTGATGCATTTTTTCTCCTAGTATGGATCCATTTTAGAAAGTTCACATTTCCCAAGGCGAATTTAAAATCCCACATCAAACATATCAAGTTATGGACTTCACTTAATAAGTGATTCCATTTATTTATTTGGGTGATGGAGCTAAATAGAGGTCGGAGGACCCCTACAACCTCTTCATTCCAACCCTCAACAATGAAGCTCTTCACCCACAATTTCCTAGACTCTTCCCCCACACACCAATGTATTTATTCTCTCATGAACATGTTGTGAAGGACCTATACTTATCTTCTATCATTCTCATGTGAAGGATCTCTTATATATTTGGGTGGACTCCCTTGTGGGATATCTATATGGACTATGTGTTGCACCTTTTCTATGGTCCAACCATAGGGCATTGACCACAATTTTTATCTTAATTCATTGGATACCCTTTTCAGTTTTAGTACACTACACATCACACAAGACCCATTATACAATATTTATCGAATTTATAAAAAGTAAATATTATTTTCCATATTTTTTAAAAATCAATCTCAAAAATTTAATTACCCCAATAATGATAATTCAATTTATAATTGGAAATATTTATCAATTAAGTTCATATATTACTAAAATTAAACTAAAAATCGTATTAATTTAACAAACTCACCACTCACATTGTCTTAAATTATTTTGATGTCTTGAAAGGCGAAACATTGTGCTTTTTCTAAATTCCACAAATAGTTCAACAAGAAGAGTCTAGGTTTTATATATTCCTATGAGTTGAACAAAACAATGTTTTTCAAAATCATAAAGATATCTGAAATTCATATTTATCCTCTGTAAAAAATACAACAACTTATTTCACGGTAATTTTATATTTTTTGGTCATCATAAAAAATACTTCTACACAAATATTAATTAATATTTTTTTTCATATGATCTTTCTAATAATACAATAAATTTCCATAAAATATATGAATTTGTTTTGGATTCATGTTGTTAATTGATCCTACATGTATTCCAATTAAACAAAAAAATCATTTCTATTTAACACAGAATGGATTAAATAAATTGATAATATAAATTTAGATAATATTGTATAAATTAAAAGACTTAAATTTTTAAATTATCTCAAACATAAGGACCTGGTCTAATAAATAGTGTTTCCCCATATTACCATGATTGGTATAATATAACAAGGGTGAATTATACTAAGAAAACATACAAATTTTCACTACCATGTGTATTTAAGCAAATAAAAATAAGAAGTTTCGTTTAACCCAAAACATGAACACACATAATAAATCATAGTGAACTAGTAAGATTAAATGAAACTAATGTTTAATAGAATATAACAAATTTTATTAATAAAAATATTTTATAGTGGAAATATAAAAATTGGATAATCATTTAAGAATAGATTAATAATAAAACACAGAGTAATGGTTAACAAAACAACTTATCCTTAAATAAAATTATAACACACTCTTTTAATTTAAAGAATAAATGGAATAATAAACCTAATTCAATGTATCCTAAAATTTAACTAGTTTATAGGAATTCTTCCAAAACCCTATAATCCCTCAACTTATGAAGTTGAAAGGTATGAATACACTTTGGAAAACTAGAATCTCAACTCATCCATCCTACTAAAATTCATTGATAAAATTTATTGGTAGAGGGACCCACTACTTCAAATAGGAATGTCAAAAATTTCTTTTAGTCATTGATGTAATCAAACATGAATTGAAAGCTCAATGAATTAAAAATAAATTATAAGATATTTATGATGAATTCCTCACATAAAAGTTCATATGAAAACACATATTTCAAAAAATTATAATGATTTGATGCTCTCCCACCAGAAATAAATTTCACTACCTCAAGAAAAAAATTTAATCTCTTTCTCCATTAATTCATAACTTTTATATCATTTTTTTATTATGTATAAAATATTTGGATCAACATATTGATGTAATTTTAACAATATCCAATGTTTATATTTTTTATACTTCAATATCAGTTGTAACTCATTTGTAAGTAGCTTATTAATCCTCTAATGGACTCCACAACACTTCACATATTTCAATAAAGTTAGTTCTAAAAAAAATAAATTTATATCAAAACATTTGAGTGAAATATGGAAAAATAAACTTTTATTTCCATATTTTCTTAATAAAAAATATTTGAAATAACGTTATTGGTTTTTAAGAATGCACACCAAAAATATTTAAATAGAAACATAAACTAAAAATGCATTCAAACATGAGTATTATGTGATTTTTAAAATAAAGAAGAAAGTTATTATTTTACTCAATAGTCACTATTTCATCATGTGGATTATAAAATATTTTTAAAGTGATGATGTGATGGTAATTATACTATCATCCAACTGGAGTGTATAGTAAGAAATAAATGAAAATTTCAAAGATGGTATTGTATAATTTCTTTGAGAACAAGTTGGAAATTTTAAAAATAATGAAGATTCGACTAATAAATAAATGATGGATGATAATTTGGTCATGAACAATGTGGAATAACAACCCAAATCATAGTTTCTAAGATTGATAAATAAATTTGAGGCTCAAAACATAATTGGATGCCATAAATAATTGGTTTAAATAAGATTATATCTGAGATCATATCCTCATACATTATTTTTTTCATAGGTTGAAAGGAGTATAATTGATAATGTTTTAAAACATAATGAGTTGGTTTTTTCCATGAATTAAGAGTAAGATAAATTTGAGTAGGATGATATGATAATTATTTTCTAACATAGATAAAAAATTGAATTTTAAAAAAATGAATGTATATAAATAAGTTCTTTGAGAAGTGTGAATTGAATTGGAGTAAAGATTTATTTTTGTATAATGATTTTTCTTAATTAAGAGTGTTTGAATTTAATGATACTTTTTTAAAAAATATCAAAGATTGAAACCATAAAAAATATTATTCCCATTATATATCAACGAAACAATATGATAATATAAAAGGATATAAAATTTTTATTCTTTGACGGATAGCATGAAGAAGAGGTGTGACTTCAAAAACCATATTATTTTTTACCAATAGAAATGGATAAATTAATGTAAATGAACAAAATAATAGTATATTTTATTTTTATGACTAAGAATAAGGTTTAACCATTCTACCTAGATTTTCCTCTAAAGGATACTATCACCCCTTTTGGATTATGAGGTTCTGTCACTCCTCCATGGTGGTGATGGTATCCCCTTCTACATTCTATGTGCTTCACCCTATTACCCCCTTCTATCTAGTATTTTATGGTATTTCCTCATTTGGATTTTTATTATTTTTTTGATGTTATTTTTTCATTATTTACTTTAATTTTGTTATATCCCCTACTCATCTTGAGGTTTTACTTATTGGATTTTTTGGTATTCTGATCTATTTTTCTTGTAGGGAACTATCCCCCTAATTTTTTTCTTATGATTTGAATTATATTTAGTGTTTTTTCCCTACTGTTCATGCCTAAATAGATTATATCTTATAGATGGGTCTCCATATATGGGTAATCCTATGACCCTTTACTGTTGATGTCACTCAATCTTATTTTGTCATCATCCATACCAAAGGGGCATTGACATTCCATCTTTTTTCCAGAGGGTTATGATTAATTTTTTTATATTGATAAGATATTGTCGTTGGTGCTATGGTCATGACCTCCATAAAGAGTTTCAGTGGTGATGGTCTGTTCCTAGCTATATATTTTTGTGTCATTGTTTTCTATTTCATGTTTATTAACTATCAACATATATGATTCATGGTATAGGTTGGTTTGAATCTAGTATAGGTGGATGCATGTTGGTGTGATGATTTTTCTTATCATTTATCTATTTCAATAATTTTTCTTCATATTCAGTTCAATTAGTCCTTGTTTTTTTCCTGTAATGATTTATTGGGGCAATTTATATGCTTTAGTGGTTTTTTCATGGTTGAAATGGCCGGTGGAATTGGGAACTAAAGGCATAGTCATGATTAATGTTGATATGTGATCCTTGGAATGTGCAAAGAATAGTAAAATTTCATAACACTGATTCATTATAAATATAAATATTTTTATGTTTTATTAACTCATGGATCATCCCAAATTATGTTGGTAGAGACTGAACTTAGAGATCCATTGGTTTTTCTAAAGCTATCATTACATGTGGGTTTTGATAAACAAAGTGATTTAAATATTTCAAAGAATCCAATTCAGTATTGTCGATAATTAAAAATATATATCAAATATAAACTCATAAAATGGAAGGATTAATAATAAATATTAAATATATAATTCATTTCAACAATTTACAACATGAAATATTTCTTCACCAAACCATATAAAATTATTCATTTCAGAATTTGTGGGTGATGATGGGTGTTTATCCCCCGTTGAATCAAGGATGTGGTATGTATATCTATCCACTCATAATGTATATTTTATATTTTTTTATCAATGTGTGATAATAAAATTAATCAAAATTAATGTATAATTTTTTTAAATGGGTAGTTTTTAAGAATGAAATTTTTTAAAAGTTGGTGAAACTATTTATATAGAGAAAAGAATGCGAACATTTTTATTTTAGAAAAAAATTTATTGAATGTTTAAAATTTAATTATTGGGATTGTGTGAAATATATTTTTAGAATATATATGTGGTTTTTTTGATTTTGAAACTAAGTAATATAATATTTTATTGAATAGTTAAAATCCTGAGATGTCACGTTCATAATTTATGATGGAATTTTTTTTAATACACTTATTTTATAAAAACGTAACTCACATAGATTATAGTTGATTTATTAATGTCTCATTTATATTATATGTGAATTTAAATATAATGGTATTTGATTATTCACATAACTGTTATTTTTAAATTAGTATCTATTTTTTGATAGTTTGAATCACTTGATTAATGATGAAGAAATAAGGTGAAAAAATATCTTCATGGATTAAATAATTATATGGACTAAATGGGTGAAAAAAAATCCAAAGGTAATGAAGGAGTTTTACCTAATTTTTCTTATTATTTGAATGATATTATCAATAACTTATTGATAATTCTCTATATATTTCCATTTAATTTCAACCTTAGTAACCTTTCTTTAATGGTTGATACAAAGATAGAGGAGTCTAATAAGTTTTTTCAACTAAAGAGAATCTCTTATAATAGGTTACAAGATGTTTTTTGGAGAATAAAAGAATAATAATATAGTGTGTGTGGATGATAAATAATTTTAATGTTCAATATTGGATTGAGTTCACATTTTCAAACTTTTTGTGACATTTAATCACAAGAAATAACACTAGCGATTTTGATATTTATATTAAAAATATTTCATTATATCAGAAATGTTGAAATGGATTTTCATGAGGTTAAACCAGAATTTATTTAACTTATGTGACATTGATATTAATAAACCTAATCCTTTATAATATCGATCTAATCATTTAAAATGCTGTTTAATATGGATCTAATAATTACAATGGATGTTTAATGTTGATATGAATGTTTTTAGAGATTCAATAAATGATAAATTCTATTAGATGGTCATTTTATGAAGGATAAATAATATTAATTTTCACATAAACAATATATTTTTTATTACCTTATTTTTTCTGATCTACATTAGTTTTTACCATTCTTAATGTAGTGATTCAAGGTTATTTTTTATTTATTCAATAAATCAAAAAATTAATAATAAGAACATATCTGTAATCAAAGAAGAAACAATTTACACACATTTAGAGTAGTTATAATTTATTTAATGAAACTACTAAATCACATGTATAGAATAGCCTCTATGATATAGTTGGTGAAAAGAAAACAAAAAATAAGAAGAATTTTCATGTTCTAGTTTATCCTTGTGTAATAAAATCAATTGAAAATAAACTAGAAATTACAGAGGGAGGAATTTCAGTAGAGATAGAGATCATGAAGAGGTTGTTGTGGTGTGGGTCATGAGAAATAAACATTAATAATAAAAATAAAACATTTATCTATTGTGTGTCATAAGAAACAGACAAATAAAATGAAGAGGTACACATTTATGACTCTTTAACATTCCTTTTTCTTAATAACTATAACTCCCACCCCCAGTTACCCAGAGTCGGTGCATTACTTTAATACATTGGCATGATTACAAGGAATCATGTCCCGAAGGACCAATCGGTTTAGCAGTCTTGGAAAATAGATTACATAAATGAATGTTACATTACACTTCATAACATACAAAACAACATAAATAATACTTCATGAACGCCATTATTCCCTTCTCTTAACCCTGCATATCAAACAATATAAGCTTCTTGTAATCCTGGGAAAAATAAAACATAGAAAGGGGTGAGATCAGATGCTCAGTAAGGATAACAATACAGCGGAAACATTCATAAATAAGCATAAAAATTTAAGGAAATGCCTAACTAAAACAAAATCCTTTTGAACTTGAACTTCAGCATAATATGGCAAAAATAAAATGAATTAATTTCATTTACTTATTCACATAGATATTCTACTAGTTGAATAATCACATGAAATATCACTAACCACTTTCATAATGATTGAATTCATAATGATGAACTTTAATTTCTGTGTCAAGGCCTCGTGCCAAGACCTAAGGTATAACTGTAACCAAAACCCACCCTGGAGAGCCTCTGTAACCTGACTCCAATCCAGAGTGCCTCTAATAACTTAACACCAACCCGGAGTGCCTCTAATAACCGGACACCATCCCGGAGTGCCTCTAATAACCGAACACCAACCCGGAGTGCCTCTAATAACCGGACACCAACCCGGAGGGTCTGCTGTAACCGGAACCCAACCCGAAGGGCTTAATTTTATCGATCCCCAAGCCAGAACATAGTAGTCCAACACATTCATCTTAAAAATAGGATGAAATATAACATAAACATTCGTATTAAAACTAGCATAAGAAATGCCAAAACATTAATCATAAACAAGTAATGGTATAAAGATAACTCATCAATAGTCAAACAAATCACAAAACCTTAAATATAATATGGAAGATTTGTATCATAATAAATCAACTTCAAACAAGTGAAAAATTTATCAAAGGATGTTGACATAGATGAAATCAAAACTATTTGAGAGAAATATCTCTATTTCATGAAAACATTTAAATGTCACACAATTTGGAAAAGAATTCATTTAAAGAAATTTTTGAATCAAAGTGTCCCATACCACTTTGAAACTTTTGAAAGGAATTAAAATTTTAAAAACATTCATTTCCATATAAATAAATCCTTAAAAACCATTTTTAAGACATGGACATTAATGAAAAAGATTTAGAAGAATAAATATTTAAAACGTTTGAAATGATGTTTTGGTAAAAAGTACCATAAAAGAATCCCTTTGAAAACTTTTTCATAATACATTGATAAGGATAATAAATATTTCCCAGTAGATACTTATGTAAAAACAACCTTGAATAATAAAGAGGTTGTGAAATTAACCCTTACCAATTTGGTAACTTACAAAACATACAACCCATGAAAGAGGCACCATACAATGAATATGTAAATAAACATAAATTAAAGTGTATTATAAAAAGAATACAATTATGGGTAGTACATACACCACACTAAAGGTAATAGGGGCAGTATGGCATGAATCTCACAGAAATAATGAGTGAGATGAAAACCCCTTACCTTGTACTTTTCCTTGGTCGAGGGTAGGTTAACATCCTTTAATTTGGGTAACTCCCTTTGGTTTGAACCAAAAAGGACTCTTGATGTGCCTTAAGCCTAAGGTAAGGCTTCTTAAAGGAGGAGAGGGATGTATGGCGCCTAATTGGGCAGATTTTGGACGATCCAAAAGGCTTGAGTTGTGTGAGGAATTGGTTAGAAGTGGTGTCATTTTATAAGGGGGAGGAGGGGCTCTTTAGGAAAATCTAGAAATATTATTTTATAATAAATTAATATTCAGTTTCTAATGGATCCAAAGTGGATTATTTAAAGGTTAAGGTGTGGATGGGTCGAAAACCACTCAACAAATAGAATATAGATAGGTTTGTGTAATTAAATTAACCTTATGTTTTAGTTTTAACTCTTAGTTAATTAGTTTAACACTTACCATGTCACTTTGTATTTTTATATTATATAGTTAATAAACATACCATATACCTCCAAGATACCCTAAAGTGGTCCATTAATGATACAACTATCATGATATAAGTATTTTTTACAAACTTTAGATTTTTAGGAATATAATATAAATTAATAATATAATATTTGTTTTAAAAACTCATTTATGTCAATTTTGACACTGCTCAATAATTGATTTTTGTTAAAGTCTTGAAAAATTTATTAATTCTAAAAAAAATCATTTGAGCAATCCTAACATGTCATATTAACCAATAAAATTCTTTTATGTCATCAAAATTTTTAAATTATATTTATTTTAACATTTATAATATCAATTATTTGATTCTTTCATTAATAAGGAAAATATTGGCTCATTATTATGTCATATATATTTTTACTTTTTCAATGTCTAAAAATTATAAATAAAAAACCATTATGTAGGAAATATTTTTATCTTTCTAATGAATATTTATAATTGAAAATATAACATATATATCCCTATGTAAAATTTTTTTGGTAAAAGATATAAGCCTATTCCATTTTTGTATTCACATTAACTTAATTAATATAAAGTGTCCCTATCACCTACAGGTGGCTCCATGGGGTCCCAAAATCGACCCAAATATGCACATGGTCGGAAATGTATCCAAAAATATGGTTAGTACACGTTTTAGGGTAATTTAGTATTATTATAATATTATGTTTTAACCCTTATTTACCGGATTTACCCTTTAACCATTGTAGATAAAATATTTACCGAAGTAATTATTCAAAATGTCTAAAAATAAAAGTTACCTATTTACACAATTTGGAAATCTTGATTCCAAATATGGAATCCATTTTTTCAAATTCAAAACACAAAAGTGGCAGAAATTAATTTAAAATTAATTTCCGCTGTCAAAACAAAAGGGTGTTTTTAAGATATAATAACTATCAAAAGATTGATATTTGTTTATGTTCGGTTTAAATGTGAAATTATTTCCCACGACCAAAATTGGATTAAATGGTAAAAATATATTCTAAATATAATTTAAAACCACTCAAATTCATAATTTATCACATTTAATTATTTCGATTAAAAAAGTTGTTTTTAATTAAAATGTTGTAATTTTCACTATTAATCAAAATATGAGAGTTATCCGAAAAGTTCCAAAATTTCACCCTAGGATAATTTTGATATCCCGAATCCAAAAATGAAGTCAATTTTGAGAGATAAAATTTATAAAATTTCAAAAAGTGGGTATTACTATTCATAATAGCTACTTTGATTGGTCGTGGTGGGTGTTAGAACTCGAAGTTGCGTACAAGACACGCTATTGTATTATTCAAAGAGAAGCGTACTGTAGAATCTTGGGGTGTTACAATAACCATAGATTAATGAATTCTAGTAAAACCATTTCTCCAAACTAATAAGTATCAAAATCCAATGATTTATTATCTTCATGTGATTCTATGAAGGTTTATCAAATTTAATGATTAATTTCTGATATTTTGTGGTTTTAAAGATAATTTTATATTTTTTTCATATTATATAATAGAATTTATATCATTGTGAAAGATAAAATGAATTAAAATTTATTTAAAAGTTATATTTATTTATATTTGAAAGATTAAACTCACTGATTTATATCCATAGGATTATTTTAGTGGATTATGGGATCATGAATTGTTTTAGTTCATTTTAAGAGAATGATCTTTCATATTTAAATATGATGCTTATAAATGTATATATCCTCAATGAGTAATTTTTATGGTTGTTTCATAGGTAATGGAAGATCAGAATATCAGTATTTATGTTATTTAATTAATAAAAAACTTGAAAATGTGATCCTAATATTTGAGATAGGGGAATGTATATGGTATTTACCCCACCCCCACCCCAGCATAATGTGTTGTGATCTCACTTGGGGCCTTTACAAGATGTATTTAAGAAAAATAGAGATCATTAAAAATCCCCTTACTGATAATTTTTTTTATCAAACTAAAATGGGAATTCATCAATACCTAAATTATTCAATGTTGGTGAACCTATTTTTTGGGTTCCAATTTTTTATCTTTTGTTTGGTAATAAATATAATGGTGACCCAAATGGTTGGGTATCTATACCATATGTAAACTTGTAACTGCACTTTTTGGGCAACCTTAGTCATTGGGTGACTAGAGGAATTGAGTAAAGATAATTTATTTGATGAATTTGGAAAACATATTGTCTCATAAAATAAATAAGATATATATAATATAAAATTATAATGTATTTCTCACTCAAAAGTCACATGATTAGAATAAAATTGATGGCAAATCAATGAAAAGTGATATATAGTTCTAGAACACTAATAGATATGATATATCTGATCATAATTTTCATGGAAATATATCCAATAAAATTCATTATTGAATACAAATTATAAACAAAATAAATACTCTATAAGTAAATTTTATTATAGATTAGGATCACATTAAACAAAAATCACATTTTTATATATTAACTATTTTGGTTTTCTAAACTTATTGACTATTATTATAACTTGAGAAGATTGCATTATTATTAAGAGAATCATCATGATTATAAAAAATTAAATTTTGATGAAATAATTTTTTTTAATTATGAATCATCAGTATTGTATGCTTATTCACCTCACACACACGTACATATATATAAATATGATGCACAAAGACTCAAATAGAAATGAGAATTTATAAAGGGAGAAGTAGATATATGGGTCAGAAATGGAACCAAGTTTGTTCTATTTGAGGAATTCACATATTATTTTCATTTACATATTTTATTAATGATATAATTATAAAATTGTTACAATTTTACAACTATAAAAAAATTATTTATTTATTCCTTAATAAAATATTTTCTATCATTATTAGGTAAAAAATATTACTATATATATAAATTTAATATATTATGACATTGGTGATATGTTTAATGGTTTTTATATTAAAGATATGGATAATTAAATTTATAATATTTAAATTAATATGTTAAATGTTGATTATTTGTATAAAATATATCTCTAGTATTCATTCGTTGGAAATATAAATGAGAAACGCATCAATGGATTGTATAATGATTTAGTAATTGAATCATTTGATTATAAATCAATTGGTATATAAGATTTTTTTTAATTATATTAAATAAAACAATTACAGGAAAATTCATAAAATATAAATAATTATTGGTCTTAATATATGGTGATATTTATAGGTCAATGAGAACATAATAAATTGAGGTTTATAAGTATTTTACAGAATTTGATGATGAATTCAGTCATTATGGTTATGTTTTTTTATAAAATACAAGGTCGAAACCCTTTAAATGTTAATGGTAATAAAAAAAGTACAAATAAAACTTTTTAAAAGTACTTAGATACATTTATTAGTTGGAGGAAAATACAAAAGTCATTAGTTTATTTATCATCTAAGTTATTATGGAATTAATTCAAAGCTAACAGCTCTAATTAATCTAATATGATATTTTATATTTTTTAGGAATTATAAATTTTTAGTCTTGGTTTGAAAAATTATGAGTTTATATAATCTGCTTGTGTCTTCCTACGAAATTGTATTTAAATGGGTTCCCCTTCTTCAATTCATTTAATGTCATCCAATTGTAAGGAAACCAAGTGAGATATAGATTTTAAATTATCCCAAATTATTTACTTATAAAACTATTTTAGTGTTAAATGATAATAAGAATATTCATGGTATTGGAATTAAAGAGAATTTAACAACATCTTCTATGATAAATTCCATTTTTTTGTTACCATAAATTATTATTCAGAATATACGGTCTAACAAATGTAAATAAAAACCACCCCTTGATGGAATTTTATTAGAGGAAGTGTGTATGATACAATAAGAAGGATTTGTGGACCAAAATGATCATGAAAAATACAATAAAAATTAAATGATACAGTTACAGACTAAAAAAATCTCAGAATGAGAATATTTATATCAATATTGAAATGACAGAAATAGTATCATAAAAATAGAGATACATATTATGTATATTAGTAGTCAAGTGAGAGGACTCTTATATTTTTGGTATTTTATGTCAATGATATATTAATCATCAAGAATGATATAATGTCTTTAAATTCTATTTATTCATGGTTGGGAAAATGATTCTCAGTGAATGATAGGGATTAATATGTCATATATTATGTATAAATTTCTATAATGATGATGATTGGTTTTAGTGAAATGAATCCTGAATAATAAATTGAAAATAAAAAACTAGAACTCAAAATCATATTTTAGATAGAGAGAAGAAATGAAGTAAGAAAATATATAAAAACAAATTTCTTGTTTAGTATCAATTAAATTCACTGTTTTGATGGTAGATACTTAGAAATAATCAATTGATCACTTACTCCAAATTTGTTACACTAGCTATTTAATCTCAAAAAATATTTTTTATGGATGTCATTTTCTCCAAGGATTGAATGTTTTTATAGGGAATCCCATTTTCTAACAACAAAAACCTATTTTTAATGATCTAATCTTTTTTTAAACTAGATGCATTTAAATTAAAATCATAGTTTTTCTATAATGAATAGATTGTCCATGTTATCCTACATGAGTGTGAAAGATAAACCTAAGATGTAACCGATAAACACATTCCTCTTGAGGTATCAATTGATGGTATAGATTACCCAGTTCATGGGATAAATCCTCTTCTCCCTATAGTATATTAGAACCTTTTTTTAAAGAGTGAAGGATATAAATACTTGGGGTTTCTCCATATTATCATAAAGTGAAATAATGAAACATAGTGGACTACGTATGAACCTATTTATATTGAAATCTAAGGTATTTACCTATACTCCAAAATATTTCAAAAATATTTATCTATAAGTAAAATATTTTATGCATATTTAAAACCATTATTTACCTTTTATAACACAAGATTCAATCTCTTATTAATTTCATAATATTTAATCATTAAATATTGATATTCAAATACTTCAAACATAATCATATGATATTCTACACAGATTATGTTATAAAATAATATGAGAAACAATAATAGATAATATAAAACATGTGTTATCAAATAACCTGTGAATCACTATTCACTTCACCACACAACAGTAACCTTCACTGCATCATGGTTTAAACTAGGAAAAAATTGGAATTGTCTACACCACCATATCATGGTTTATAATTTAGTTTATACTTTTATAAATCTCTCAGTTGAGATAAATCCTCATAGTCTTTTTATATTTTCCCCATATATTTAATTATATAAAACAATATAAAAACTATATAAAAAAGAATTTTATTTCTTTTAAGAACAGATTTTTTAAAAATATAATTAATTTTCACAATTTGTTACATAATATATAACAATTGCTCAAAATATATCCACTAATATGTTTTAAGTATCATAAAAACACTCTTAATATAGTTCTGATACTTTTTTTACAAACTATTGTTTATAAAACATAATCCACATTCATATAACCAAAAAAGTGTTACCCCAAGATACTTTACCGAATTAAATAAAATTATGATTTATCCATGATATAATTTTAAGAAAATATAATCCTGTGGGATAACAACTATTCTACTAAATCCATAAAATAATTTGGATGTGTGATGACCAGTGAGAGTGGGTGAATCAGATTTTAATATAAAATTTATATTATTTTACTTCTTATAAAATATTTATATGTCAAAACTATGAATTAATAATAATCAATGATTTTTCACTCACTTATTTATAATTTTTATCACATCTAAAATATATACTTGTAATAACTGGACCAAAATATCACCACCATATTTTTACAAGGTTCGACACTCTTTATGGAATGTCTAGTGCTTACTGAGTAGTGGATATATACCACTATTCACACCATTTTCTTCTTATCTCCTAAAAATAATTTGATGTGAGAGATATAGAAAATAACAATAAAAAAAATAATTATCACTATCAATTATTACAATATGATATTTTGTCACTATATAAAACAATAATTAATCTCAGTAGTAATCTGCTACTAATGGAGTTACCCAATTTTGTCTTTATGTTGATATATCACCTATCATGACTATTTTATAATTTTTACACTTTATACATAAAATTTTTGGTTCTATAGAGTCTCAATGTTTTAATTTTTCTTAATTATAAAAAATGATAAAATAAATTCTATAATGCATGAATGATGGAATAAGAATCATAGAATATACGTTATCTTATAAACTTATTCTTATTAATCATGTATTTGAAAATAGATCATTAAGATTGATATAGCATTCATACTCAAGGATTATTAATTAGTGGATTGAAAATATATTCAAAAGACAGTACATAAATCCCCTTTCTCTTCTTACTCACAAGCATACAATGATCTTACACTTGCAACACTTTTTCCAGCCATTTTTGAAAACAATTATGAGTGATAAAAAATAGTTGGTGGTTTTTTTGGATCTAATAATAAAAAAAGTGGTTTCATGGATAATAATTGTGTGCTGAATGCATACAAAATTTAGCAATTTCATGTTATTTCATTCATGAGTTTTATTAAATATTTAAATAATATAACACACAAAAAATATTTTCAGTATAAATTTCTTTTAAACATTCTAAAAACTCTATTAAAAACACTAGAAAATTATTCAATGTTCACTAATGGTGATGGATGATTTATTTATCAGAGGAATTTTATCATTATTATAATAAACAGTGAAAATATATACCTAATGTAATATATCACCTCCTATTTTTCAAGTGTGAAGTAATATTAAAAAATGTATTAAAAATCATTACACTCTATCCATGAATCCATCGAGTTTTTCCCAATTAATTACATTGAATTTCACCATCTAAATTCATGTAAAAATGTAATAGAAAAAAAAGACATGAACAAGCCCCACCATGGCATAATATATTTCATCTATTCATCAATTCATGGATAAATGAATTATTTCGGCGATATTAATTTTCTATAATGTGTTTTTATAACCAAAAAATAGTTATTTTATTCCCCTGTTGGATATGAAATGAATATGGGATTGTAATTTTACATAAAAAATTAATTAATGTGAGTTGGTATATTATTTGGGAATTTCGAAAATTTTATACTGAGTACTCACAAGGTTTTCACCAAGTACCTTTAGTTTTCTAGACGAAATAACTACATACATCTACCTTTAATGAATCCATAAATTTTGAATCATACCTGAAATTAGGATGGTTTAAATTACATTAGATATTTTAATTCCAAAGATATATATTTATATATAATGAAAATGTAGATTTTTAACCATGATCCTTTGAAAAATTCAATAGTTAAACTATAAGTAAAAACACTGTTATAGATTGCAAGATCATTTGAAGCATTCTCTTTTGTTTAGTCTTAAAACCACTTTTTATGTGATATGTTTCACCCATATTCCTACAACATAATTCCTAAACATAAAATTTCAAATTTAAATATTTTTCTATAAATATTAATACTAGTTTTTATATTTTAAATAAGATATCATGATATTTAAGGTATCTAATGAATCCACTGTGTCGGGTGGGTGATAAAAACTCTTATTTTTATTGTAATCCATGAATATTATAATATATACATGATGTATTATCATCATGAAAAATGAAATTAATACTAATATTAATTAAAAATAATCTAAAAAAAGTATGATATTATATTTTCACTTATAATTCAAAATTAATTTCTTAAATTAATGTGTTAATTTTTATTGAAATATTTCATCAATATCAAGGAATCAGTAGACCACTCTTATTAGAACACCATTACATCAAATCAATATAGCATATAATCTCTCTAGTGGTGATCCACACATGATTTTTGAACATTAAAACATCATTATAGATTTCTCCGGGTTTTAGGATGGGCAAATCTATAGCTTGCGATGATTGATGTTGATCACAAATGAAGTCATCAATGAAGAACCAATTGGTTCTACTGGAGAATATAAAGATATGTCTTAATATTTACACCATTCTAGGGGAAAACTCTCCACTTAATGAGATATTACTCTATACAAATTTTTTTACACAATTAAATATTATGGCTCTGACATTCACAGTTATTGGAAAATGTACTAACTAGGTTTAAATAATTCTTGGGTTAGAAAATAATAATTGTGAAAGGAACCTTATTATTTTATTAATTCCCTAAAAATAATTTTAAAAAATAAATATATTATAATTTACATGACATGAGAAGAACTCATGGATACAAAAATATTATTTATCTTTGTTAAATTAAATAATATTTATTCTAATTATATTAAATATACCGTTTATCACCAGACCATTAAATTCGGTCTAATAATCCACCATAACATTTATCTAACCTTGAATAATGACTAATTAATTAAATACCACTACATTTTTCTCCAATTAATATATAAATATTATATTAAAATATACTAGTGAATATAAATTTATTAAATAACTATGTAACAAAATAAAACAATTGTTACCTTTTGAATAAAATAGAATATATAAATATTTTATATTCTTGTAATTAAATAAAAAATATATTATTCAGTAAATATTTACAAATATTCTAGTTGCATAAATATTTCTCTTTAATAACTTGGAATTGAATATTTCATAAAAACCCAACATAATTAATTATTAAATGATATATGAGAATAATATTTATTCATCAAGTTAATTTCATGTAGAATTTAATTGAGGATCCAAATACACTTAGTTTGGGACCCTCTCGGCTACTTTCTCTGTGGAATTAAGCTATACTACATTAATTTCATGGTTAGAATCTAGAAACATGATAAGGCCCCAGTAGATAATGAAGTTCATGTCACACTGACATGTAACCCCCTAAAAATGCACAATGTGTGATATAATAAATTTATCTTGATATCTCTAATGAAAATGGTTTTATGCCAGTGTCATCAACCTTTGTTTTAGATGTATCTTTCCTTGGATTTCCCTAAATGAACATGCAAAAAACACAGCCATGTTCATGGACATAATCCTGAATTGGAATTCCCATTAAATGGAATGATATATAAACTTACATGAATGATAAAAAAAGTAATTAATACTTTGACATATTATCCATTAATATAATATCACTAATGATGCACCCAAAGTATCCCACCTAACTATGAGCATATGTCATCATAGTTTTCATCAATATATTAAATTACGTGACTCAGGACATGTGTTCACAATAATCTTAAATTCTATGGATCATTACACATATCTAGAGAAATAAATATCTAGTAACGCATATAAATATGGATTTCCTATTTATGTGTTAAATTCTCATAGTATCTTATAGTGAAGATTACCAAGGGAATATACCATGGGAATGTGTCACAAAGTCCTATGAGTCTCTACCCCTAATAGACTATATGATTTTGTGTCTCACCAAGTGATATTCTCTATTTATAAGGCACATATTTTAGAATATTATCATGGAATGTTAAGGTTATTTTCATAGTGTGGATCATGAAATTCACAACCCCATAATCCACTAAATATATTCCTCGGTTCGGTGATCCACATGGCCTCTTACACACCTCCCCATATGCCAAAGTCCACTGGCTAGCAATGGGGGTATATAAAGTAACCATGGGGAGACTATGCACTATTAATAGAGTCAAAAAAGAAAAATAAATAATAAAAAACATATAAAATAGAAAAAATAACCATCATATATAAGATAGGGAATATTATAATAATATCTACAGTATCAAAATTATATAATAATGAGAAATTCCTGATATTTCATAATAGATATTTCAAATGAGGATCACATATGAGAATGAATTGTGGAAAATAAATGCATAACTTTACTCATCCCCAAACTGATCCTGAGTCTTGTCTAGACTCAATATCCACACTCCACCCAAGCCATGTCAAACCCATGCAATCAATAACATGGGCGCATTCCAAAACCCATCCTCATAACATAATAACAATAGTTACTTGGGTACTCGAGTGTCATGGTTTCCAAGAAATTGTGTTAGTTAAACTCAGTAGGCCACCATGAATACATTCCCTAAAATAAACATTCCATATAAAAATTATATATATAAGTGAAACTGATTACAAAATCCCCCAAAATAAAATAAGAAAACATATAAATAAAATACAAACTCTAATATCAAGCTCCAGATTAACACATGAGTTTGTACATAACTAGTTTATCCAATGATTGTCAATCTCTAAACTAGTTGATGGATATCATAAAAAACATCGATCCAAAGGTGAATAACCAGGGAAAATAGAAAAATTAAATTTTTTGGGAATCCATATAGAATCTGTCAGGAATTCTGCTCTTTCCTTTCTAATATATAGTCTAAAGATTTCATCCATGAAGTCCCTCTCAATTTGATCGATGTTAATCCAAGGAAACCCATATTGGCATTCTCTAAAATGAATCCAAGGAACATCCATTCCAAGTCATTCAGAGCATCACCCATGACCAGAATCTAGATCAATTCTCTTGTCATTTTTTCTCCAATAATCAATAGAACTCTATGGATCTTATCTTAGTACATTCACAAGGGTACCCAAATGGAATAATAATAATTAATAAGTGGAATTAAATACGTAATTAATCACCCAAATCCATGTGGGATATTCCTCAAAGAATTCATATTGTGGAATCAGTGAGGAATCCAAGGTAGCTTAGGGAATTCCTTAGCATTGTACATCCTTCATCTAATAGGGAATCCTCCCATTGTAACCATGTGAGTCCCCTAAAATAATACATTCCCACTCAAGTTATTTCACCCATTTCATGTTTAGATCATAATATAATAGATTAAACCTAATACATTACACCCATAAAAATCATTTATTCATGAAAACATGTTTACTAAGTACCAAACTGTCATTAGATACCATTCCATTATACAATCTAACATACATTTCATAAAAGACTAATCTTTTACGAAGGATTCCTTAAATATGATTTCATTTACAAGATATCTTATTGGTTTCATATTAGAAATCAATTTAACCTATTCCATTATATAACATATTAACTTCAATTCACAAGTTAACAAATAATATTGGAACATTCAACACCCATTTCCTAACCATTCGTCGCTATTTTATAGAAGAACAAGTTCAGCCCATAATCCCAACTTATTTAAAAAAATGATTTTCTTACATAATTAGTTACCTTTAAAAACAACATTTTTCATTCACTTATACTTATCTAAGGGTCCAAATATTTATTGCAATCTAACTCTCACAACATACTAGGTCCAATTAAAAGGTCCAACCAATCTCAAAATTTTCAATTTTTTTGGAATTCCATTTTAAAACCACATTTTTAAATTATAACTTCTAATTTAATATTTAAATCATCAAAACCATTTCCCAACACAATATAATCCACTCTAAACCACTATCAAGGTAACCCTAATGGAATATCCATTTTCTATGGTTTGAGGAATAATATAAAGGTATTTCATTTAAAACTAACTAAAATTTAAAATATATAATTCAACTGAAGTCAGAAAACATCTCATCCTTATAAAAAACATAGATAAATTACATTCATGAAAAATAAGGACTATGTGTTAGGATTATGGAAAATCTTCCTTATGCTAATTGATTCCCACTCATCGAGAATTTGACGTCAGTTCAACATAAAATTAGAGAAATTGTGGAACCATATAAACACCCAAAATATAGAGTATTGTAGAAATAAATGGTTACATGGAACTAGTTAGTAAAAGAAACTAAAAATAAAAAGTGAGAGATAGTTATAATTACATCAAACATGTAATCAAATCTGATGATAGTGAAATCAGACTCCCGATTGAGGACAAACCACAGAAGAAGGGGGGTCCAAGAATTGATATAGTCTTAATCACCATGGGGGAACAGAAAATCCTAGATAAAAAGAATATGGGTTTGATTGAGGTGAAATTTTGGGGATTGTAATCATTAAAAAATATCCAGGGGCCACCAACTGGCCATTATTGGGGCACCGGCTAGCTGGTGTGACCAGTATAGCTTCTTATCCTTTGGAAAGACCACCTGTTGGCCAATGGAAAATAGAGTTACATGGACAACCATTTCCTCTCCCCAGTGCTCTTCCAAACCCCCTATCTACCACCTAACCATCATTCCATTTAATAAGTGATTTTTTTGGTTTACAACTATCTTAATATTAATCTAAATTCTCACTAAATAGATTACTCCTCCACTAATCAAAAAATCCCAAAAATCAATCAGAATCAAAGCCTATTTATAAACCTAGTCTTTAAAAACACTCCGCTATAGCACTTATCACCCATGATATTTCCCAATTGAATCCAAAAACATCACACCACTGATGTCAGTAATCATATCAATACCAATTTTTTATAGTTCCTCTTCTAGATTCCAAAGATATTCCAAAAATTTATTTCTAATTATAATACATGATGTTGTCAAATACTGTGGTGATACTCGACTTATCATTAAACACCAAAATGAGGCCTCAATGATTCTTCTAATCCCAAGATAAGAACATGTTTTCTTCCAACTAATTTTTAGTCTAATGGTGATCCCAATCATATGTATTATCTCAGAAGTCTAATTTTTAACCATAGAACCTTCCACCATTGGGATTTTCCTAGCGTACCCTCTCCCTAGTGGTTAAATGACTAACTAATAATGATTCTTGATGCACCATGTTTGATGACATAATAAAAAACAATGGTAAAAACACTAATTTCAGATTATTTAATAATAATGTATATTCTTACCCCATCCAATAATAATCCAAACACATTGGATCTTCCTTGAAAAAATCATTAAACTCCAACACATCTCATTTTCATCTAAAATGACTCTTCTATTGTGATTTCTTATTCATCGCATCCAACTTAATGTGATAGAATAAAGAGAACCTTCACTGATCATCCTGCCTAAAAATATCAAGTATAACCAATGTTATAAATCACTTCCGGATCCGAATCCCTAACCCATATGGAATCCCAAAACATTTCATGAATTCACATTATAGTTTTAAACTGACTCCAAATGTCATTTTCAGTTTAAAGCCTCATTTATTCAAAACTAATGAATGAAAATATTTCACCATTTATGTGTCTATAAAAACTCTCAAACATGTTACCCATATAAAAAAATACCATTTGATCATCCTAATAAAACAATGAGTTCTAACCTAACCCCTTCTATGATTCCATGTTCAAAACACCGACCACCCAAAATATTCATCATGCTCTCACCCGAGAACCAACTAGAAATCAAGTGAGAAACACCTTGATAACATAATTATGTCCTGAAACTAAAACTATCCCTTGGAATCCCATAAGTATCACTTAAAATATAGCTATGAAATTTTATTAGGAATATACATTATGTTGAAATGATAAGTGCAATAAAATATATTACCATCATAACTATCCAATGAAATGTTTCGCACGTGAAAAAACTTCCCAATACAAGAATCATATTACCATAAATGAAAATATTCTTCCAACCACAAGGGTTCCCAATTCATCCTTCAACTTGGTAAAAACTAAAAACTCACAAAAAATTTATTTTCCATCATTGAACACAACAATCATATGTGTAAAAACCTGCTCATACTTGAGCTCTACTACAATCATTGATAATTATCTTCTTTCATCTCATGGAACAAAATCATAGAACCTCGCTAATACTCATTCAATGTGAGGTTAAAAGGATCCACATATTATGGTGGTTTTCCATCCATATATCTTTCCTCATACTAATCCTCAAGAACCAACCTCATTGGGTCAAGACATTGGTAAATGTATGATTCTCCTCTTGAACCATTCCCTCCATCACGAAAATAGTTGATAAATATTGATCCCTTGACTCGACTAAGTGACAACACTTTGATCCAACCAACACCACCACTATATAGTGATGATATTTTCCATTCCCAACCAAAATATATGGAATTGTTACCATAATTCCTCATAATGGTTATCATCCCTCATACTACACATGACCGATGACAAAACCAAAAAATGGCAGTCACTACACATACCAGTTTCAGTTCCTTGATCCATTGAATCAAAACATGTGCACACTCTCATACACAACCCAATAATGTATCCTAATACATGCTCACATGACTTGCATAACATCGAAACTAGGATTTCAACACCAAACCACAAAATAAGATCACATTCATGTCATGTTTACTTAATCGGTTGTATACTACAACACCTCTTTAAAAATGGGACTTCGACTGTTCTAACTTCTACCACACGACCTCTAACCACCTGACATAATTCAAACATTTCAGTAATCTATCCCTGTTCAAACCAACATGCTCTATGCATATCATCAGCTAAATATGGGTAGAAACTGAAACTCTATTTCATTAAAACCCCAAACCTTACTCCATAAACCATCACCCCAATTTAGTTTATATTTAAAAATATTCAAAGTTTCAGTGTAAATATATTACAAAATCGTTCACACATCACGTACACTAATCCAATATCCAAGAATCACTTCGATTTCATCCAGAAAATGGGTGCTCACTCTCGCACAGTTCAATATCAATATAACCCATAGCATAAAAATCAACTATGACTAGCTTGAAAAACTAGACTCATTATCCTATGGGTAGAGTTTCACCGATCCTAGTCTCACACACCTAAGAAAGAAATAGACCATGGTCCATGCATATCACCTTTACTAACCATAGTCATCAGGGATACCTTCATAAATAATCTTGATGTGTTTCATGTTTCACCATAATGTTCACAACCACCAATAACCCTGGGTGATATTTCAAGAACACAAAAATTTAAAAACATCACCAACACATACTAAAGTGCAGCCACAATATTGGGTGATGCATTTATAAGATCTGTACCTTAGAAACTAGAGTAGACACAAGTTCCTTTCACCCTGGGTGATCAACCACAACAACCTAATCACTTTTAATCACTGAACATACACCAACCACATAAAAAAATGTATCTACACATACCTCAAACATTTATAGGAATCTATAGAAAATAGATAAACCTTATCATAGGTTATCATCGAATGTCACAGGGCACCAACTAACTCAACCTGAGTCACAACTGAAATTTTTTTAGGTCCTCCCACTTAGCCCATATAAAAAGATCTCAGTTAATACAAAACTCATGGAATTACACTCGCCCTAATATTAAAAATAAATTTAATCTAGTATTAAAAACAACCAACATGTTTTTATCACAAATCAGGCTCTCTCTAGCCATTCCTACCCCCACCATAGTTATCTCTACACCAAAAAAGTCTTATAACATGAGAACCACATAACTGAGGAACTCACAATACATATAAATACCCATACACTAGTTTATGTTAAGCATATATGTCCTCTATGACATTTCATACAATTACGGATCAATACAATATAACTTTACATTATTAATACTTTAGATTTTTACAATGTTCAAATTTCCATCTTGATTTAATAGAATTTAATTCAAAATTTATATAGGAATAAAATTAATATGTTTCTTAATTGAATTTTATGTATCCAAACCATCACTCACCGCTAAAATCATCCCTTCCATGGAATTATATTTCTATAAGGCCATATGGTTCACATTATTTATCTCTAAGATTATCATTAAATATTTCCAATGCTTATCAAAATTCTCCATAAATTTTTAACATTGGTTTTAATAAATTTTCATTCAAAATAATTGAGGAAAATAAATTATGTTTTTTATAATGGAAACTTATTTAATCAATAACATCATCAATATATTTATATATCCCCATGTAAATAGATAATCCTATGAATTGATCAAGTAATATAAAACCATAGTCTTATATAGATAAATTCCATATAAAACATTGTAGGCACTTTAAATCACTAAGAACCTTTTTACAAGTACAATTTCACAAACCATTAGAGGATAAATCCTAGAATAATAAAAACATCATCCAATATAAATATCATGAATTAGACATATAAACCACGTGAATTATATAGACGACATACAAATCCTATGTATCTTGGATGATACATGAACTCACATTCCCACTTTTTCCATAATGGTCCAATATCTAGACACCCATAAATCAAAACATCATACATCAATTATCTCACAAAAGGTGAAAATTATATAGAACTGAAAAAACATGTTATAAGAATAACTTTTATTATCCTAAGAAACATGATTATTCCTCCATATGGGTCTTAATCACTCCAAAGAACAATCTCATTACCATGTTATGATAGAATTTTTGTATCTTGACTAACATACATCAATGGTATGATAAGAGAAAACACATTTGATTCTATTCTATAATTTCCCACCATGAAATCCACTAAACCGATTCCCTAGGTCAGTGTGTCACATGTCCTCAACTACATCTCCCCAAACTAGAAATGATTTTTACTAAAAGATAAGGTCTATAAGGATACCATGATATAAAATAACCTCTATTAAGAGTCATATAAATTGAATAAATAATTTTAAAAAATAATCCATATCAAATAACCATCATAGATAATATTGTACAAAAGTTGAAAATATCTACCTTATCAAATTTCTATACTAATGATTAATTCCATACATTCCATAACCCTTAACTCATGGTAATATCACATACAATAATGACACAAGGATAATAAATGCAAAACTAAACTCATCCCTTAACCAGTCCTATGAATTTCCAAGTCCAGATATCCACACTACACACCAGTCATTCAAAACCCAATCAATCAACAAAAATGGATCTTTCTAAAACAAATCTAATCCATGTAGTAGAAATAGTTCTCAAGTTCCCATGTGTCATAGAATCTTTAGGAGGGTGTGACTAAATCTTGGTTTGCTACAACCAATAACATCCCTAAAAAACCAGTCCATATAACAAGTTCATAAATAAGTGTTACTAATAGAAATTACAAATATAAAAAATAAAAAAATACAAAAGAACCTATAATACCATGATCCAAGGTGACACCTGAGGTTAGAATTATACACATCAGTTAACACTGGTGTATCACCAAATATGGTGGAAGATATCATAAATCATGTTGGTTCTAAGGTGTGTAACCAAGGAAACCTCATCCATCAAAATGTAGGGTAATCCATTGGAAATTCAACATAAATTCCTCACTTACCTAACCGGTCCAGCATCAAAGGAAGTCATCGCCTATGTTCCTATTAGTTCTTTTTATGTGAATCAAAAGCATCCCAACATGAAATTCTCATAACTAAATACAAGGTAATGATTCTCCAAGGATATGAAATTATCAGGAATGACCAAAATCAAGGTCCAAAAACATGGAATTGCATATCGTATAATCATGTTGAATACATAGTTCTCTTATGATGGCATTCACAAGGTTGAGATAAATAAATCCATAATGTTAATTCATTCCATTAAATATATAATACACCAATATAATCCTAGGGGATCCACCCTATGGTAATCACAATCATAAATTAGTGAGTAATATGTAGTAGCTGATGGAATTCTATAGCATTGGATATATTTTGATATTGTAATGGATCATCCCATGATATCTATGAATGTTCCTTAATGGAGAACACTCCCAATCATGTAATTCTTCCCATTTTATTTCTAGAACTAAATAGAAAGATAGAAACCTAAGGTATTCAACCCATTACAATCATATATACTTGGGATCACTTTTAAAATGTACCGAAACATTACTAAGGAGCATACCATTCTGCAATCTCACACCAATTTCATTAAATCCTTATCCTTTCAAAAGGATTAATTAATCATCATTCCATTCACAATAAATATAGAAAAATTCATCATAGGTTTCTTACTAGAACTCAATTTATCCAACACCAACATTAAATATATTCACTTCAATTAAAATGTTTACAATTCACTTTGATCATTTGACACCCATTTCATAACCACATTTCACTATTTTATCCCACAATAAGTTTAACCCATAATAAAATATTCATTAAAAAAATACATTTCAAATATAATTCATTACCTTTATAAATAATGTTTTTCATTCCCTTAGACTCATCTCAAGGTACCAACTCTTTTTAATATCCAACTCTCACAATGTACAATGTATAATTAAAAAGTATAACCCATTCTTAAAATTATCGATGGTTTTGAAATTCTATTTCACAAAAACTAATTCATATTATAACTTCTTATATAACATTTAAATATGGAAAACCATTACCGACACCAAGCCCATCCATATTCAAACCCAACCTGGTTAACCCCTAATGGAACAATTATTTTTCTATGTGTCAATTCGTAATTAAAAAGACCATTTAACTATATCAAATTAAAATTCAAAACATATAATTCAGCAGAATTCAGTGAACAAAATTCCCATCTCAACCACCAACCTACATGACTTGTGATAAATATAATTACTAGGTGTTTGTCTTAGGAAACTCCTACCTCATGCCTAGTGAATACCAATTGTCAAGTATCGATCGTTGGTTCTTCCTATAATGGGATAAATCGAGGAATCATATAAACTCCCTAAAATAGGGCAGATTAGAGAAAAACAGTGATAGAGAACTAAAAAATAAATTGAATAATGAAAATAAAAGTATATGAACACTTTAATTTACCTCTAACTAGAAATAACTTCTAGAGAAGTGAAATATTCCATTAAATGGGGAAGGAACACCAATAGATGAGTGGAGGAAGTTATAAGTATCTAGAGAATGCTAATAGCCATGGGGGACCCAAAATACCATATAAGAAGATCAAAGTGAATACACTTGTGAATTATGGGGTTGAACCTCATTAATAATAGGCTCGGTTTGTCACGTAGTAGGAACTAGGACACCAGTTAGCTAGTATTATCTATAGGGCTTCTTGGACTCTAGGAAGGCCCTTGCCTGGTAAGCGGCTATTGTAGCAGCTCACATAGCCTTAGTCTCCCCCAAGTGCTCTTATGAACCCCTAATATAACACCAAACCATCACTACATAAAAAATATGGATATTTTAAGGGGTTAGAACCCTCAGAACATGAATTTTAATTCCTGATTAAAATTTGACCCCTCTACTAATTGAATATGTCAAACGCTAACTGAAACTCAAAGCATGTTCATACTCCACACCATTTCAAAACTTTTATTACCTTTTTTGAAATTTACAATTAAGAAATTATCACATACTGTGTCACACAATATAGAAAACGTAATAGATAGTATATTTTATTAATATTGAAATATATTAATAAAATTAACCATAAATTAAATAGAATTTAGTTCTAGGGAAGAAACTACAATGGATTCCCACATCCACTAGATCCAACTACTATCAATATTCATACTACTAGCTATCATAGGTTGTTTATACCTATGATAAGATAAGGATTAAGTCAAGGGTCTTTCCATATTTATTCAATGTAAATTATTCTCATAGTGACTTCACCCCTTGGTGAAAATCCCTCAAGATTTTCTATTTGTATTGTATGTGTTTTATTTATTAATGTGACCTTGGAAACATTAAGAGATCCGGAGTTGTATTATGATCAATGTAAATTTTTTAAGTATCTCTACTACAAGTCACCATAGAATGATCTTAGAGAAATTTATAAATAAATAAAAATTCATTTTCTATATCAAAAACCATTATATTATCAATCTCAACTGTATAATCTGTGTCAAAAAGCTTCTTTATAAAAATCTAGCTAAAAAAATACATTGTTTATTCTGAATAAATTTCTTGACTATAGCTCCAAATAATTATTTTCTATTTATAAATGAGCATTGTTTTATCCTATAAGGAATAGTTCCTTGTCTCCCCTATATACTAGAAACATATCCATAGTAGGCCTCAGATACTTAATGATGACTTTAAAATCATTCTAATGTTGTTATCATGGATCATATTGATATATACCAACTGTTATTAAAGCATATAAGACATCAATCCTCGCCAATAACATATAATACATGATATATATTTTTGTAGACGCATATGAGATTCTATTCATTCTCTCTCTCTCTCCCTCTCTTATTATTTATTAAGATAAAATTTCTTGGCTAGATTTATACTATGTGAAACTGGAACAAATACCCTCTTGTATTGTTCTATACAAAATATCATTAGTATCTCATCAATGTATGTACTTTGAAAAAGTCCAACAAAGCTTTTTTCTCTATCATGAATGATATTAATTCAAAGGATATATACTAATTCATCTATTTCCTTTATGGATATCCTCTGTAACCATTCTTTCACTAACTATATGGTTGGTATTTTATTTCCAATAGTTATTATTTCATCAACAAAAAATACTATGAATAAAACTAAACTCCAACTAAAACAACATGTAAATACATGGCTCACATTATCTCTTTATAAATCCATATTATCATATGGATTTATAAATGTGATTGATTCATGACCTTGATACCTAATTTAACCCATAAACAGGTCTCATTAACTTGTATATCATATTGGAATTTCCTAGATTTAAAAACCCTCAATGTTATGTCATATAGAAATATTCCTAGATGATTATATTATATAAATCTATTTTTACATCCATCATCCAAATTTCACACTCATCAAATTATTATATGAAAAGTAGAATACTAATGGAAATTTACATAGACTCTAGAAAAACGGTTTTATAATAGTCAATGCATTAAGATTTTTTAAACACCTTATCCACTATCCTTACTTTATAATCACTCACATTAATTTCAATTAATATATTTCTCCGGAAAATGAATTTTCACTTGAAAATATTTTCATAAATTTGAAAATAGACTGCTACCGAGACTTGTTTTTGATATAAGTAATCCATCTCAGAATTCATGGATTCTTCAATCTTTTAGCTTCACTTCTCTTTATTTCCTCCCTTAAGAAAAAAGAATCATTATTGTGAACCAATAATTAGTTATTGTCTTTAGTGACTACAAACCCATATATTTTAAGTTCTCTAACTTATCTAGTGATCCAACATATTACTTGTGTTTTATAGAAAACATATTCCATGGGGACCTATGAAATGTATTCCAACACCATCTCTTATGTATCATTTTCATTGACATTATTGAAGTCAATCTTTCCCCCAGTATGCTTATTGAGGATATGTTCCCTCTCATTAAAAATAAATTTTCTTATGACAATATCATTCTTATATAAGTGGATTTATAAATATAATCCCATTCGTTCCTTAGCATACCCTATAAATATACACTTCCCACCTTGGGTTTATAGTTTGTTACCATAGTTGGCCTTAAAAAATGCATCCATATCCCATGCTCATGTATATGAAAACACATATTTTTCCATAAATTAACACATATGATATTATATATGTCTATATACTTTGTTTGTACTTAGTTTATAACATGAGTTGTAGCATGTAATTCATATCCCAAAAAGTATAATAGAGGATTTTCATTGATCATCATCAACCTTACCATCTCACGAAATGTATCATTCATCCATTCATTGACATCATTCCATTGTGGTGTATATAAAAGATTGTGTTAGGATAAAATCCAACCCTCCCAAATAAATTCAATGAATTATTGACTAATATAATCACCAACTCAATCAAGTTGGTTCTTATTAATCTTTTTACCATGCTAATTCTATACTTTATTCTTGATTTCATTGAATTTATAAATGAATTTTGAGTTATACCTCACTATGTAGACATACCCCAAGATATATAAATCATTTATAAATATAATTAAGTATGAATTCACACCTATATACTCTATTGGAATTTCTCTTCACACTTTAGTGTGTACCAATTTTAAAAGCTCAATGCCTACTTCACCTTCTCCAGAAAAGGTGCACTGGCCATTTTCCTTGGTAAAAAAGTGTGAAATCTATAAATATATTTTAGATCAAAAAAATTTAACTAACCATCTTGATAGATATTTTTAAAATTTTCTTATATACATGTATAAGGTGGTGGTGACATATCTCGGATTGAAATGAGTCATGAAAGATAGATTATTTATTAATTTCTTAAACTTGTTTTGTTAATTTAATACATAATGTCCATTATTTAAATTTTCCATACCATAACATATGATGTGTTTATAAAATAAAAAAAAATTATTTCAAAAAATGAAAATAAAACCATCTGTGTCTTGGAAGGATATAAATGTACCTTTTCTGTAATAGTTGGTACATAATAACAATATTTTAAAACGAAGACAATCAAAAAAAATAATGGAAGGTTGTATTATCCAAGGGATTGATCAGCCATCCTTGCAGCAATATAAACCTATAAATCCACCACTCCAATATAATTTTTATAAAATATATATGGTTTTTGTTTTTAATATATATTTTATTACTATAACATGTATCTAATACCTTGTATGTGGATATATAAATATTTTAGTTGATAGAATTTACAAATAAATATTTTCCTAGATTCTTAAACAAGGTGAAAATATTCTTCGAATGAATTAGAATACCACATCAAAAACATAAAAAATTATTATACTTTTCCAATATTTTAATATTCCTTTATATAGATGGACTGTTCTCAGAAGGATTTGACTTGGAAAGAATCATGGGCCTCTTTTCCTTGTTATTCCTCTTATTTGTCATAATGATTTTATATTTTTCACACATCATGTTCTTATCAAAATTTTGAATTAATGTAAGGTGCTATGTGGGAGAATTCTCCTTATTTATAATATTTTAATTAACAATGAAATTATAGATGATCATGGGAATTGAGGGGAAATTTACATATGTGATAAGTACGCAGGGGATCTTAAATACCATGATTTATATACTTCAATGTAGTCATTCATCTTGATTGTGAGAGGCCCAGTTGGAACTGTATTTCTTAGCATTCACATGAACAATGAATTCAATATTTCATATCTCTATTGTCTCACCATCTCATGATAATGATCATAAAGGTGATGCCTAATCCTATACACATCAATATCCTCATGTTTCTTTAAAAGCATTCTCGGTATAAATGGAAGAATAAAACATTGGACATCGGTGGAATCACCAAAATGATTTATATTAAGAGATAGTTCTTAATCACTGACCTATTTTCTAGGTGTCTCAATAATAAGTTTTTTCAATACATATACTTTCTATTTATGGAACATTATAACCTGTAAAGGATTATTCCATTCCTGGAAATTCATACTGATAAAAAGGTTTTAATTCCGTAGAAAGGACTACCATGATATATTCAAAATCATATGGATTTCCATTTTTATAATTAATAATAGAATAATTTTAGTGCTTTATCTGTATTATTGATTAAATGATGAATTTATTTTAATTTATCAACCTCATACTATTTCATCAAAACACAATATCCTAAAACATTGGTTACATATTATCATATCACAATGATATCCTTGAGGTGAGGATATATAAACCCCCTACAAATAGAGTTATATAAAGAAAATTGAATATATTTTGGTAGGTTTAACTTAGTAAATAATTAACGAACAAATCCTTGATTTGTTGAATGAACTCCCCAATCCTAAAATCCTAGATTCGGATTTAGTTAACACTTTTCTTACTAGTTTCATTATGACTCAGGGAGGAAGGTTATTTAAACACAGAACTCAAGATATATTTTCTCGGATAATGTTAATCTCCCCAATGGATGTGGTCCAATAAATTTTAATTATTGTTTGATTTACGACCATGTAGTGTAAGACTATACCAAATTAATACCATATTTCATAGATTTTTATTGTTATGTGTAAATAATTCATTTTATCTTGTTACATGATTTTAAATATTAAGTGGATTTAACTTACACAACTACAATTTATAGATAAATTGTAAAAAAATTAAAATATTTATTTTACTTCTATCTTACATGTGCATTAATTAATTACATTAACGATTTAAATAACCACAAATAATTAACCATTCAACTGAAAGAAATAAAATAAATAAATTGGTATATCAATGAGATTCAATAATGAATATTTTTTCTATAATATGGTAAACAAACCCTTTACCATAAGGAATTAACTCATGGAACCAATAATGGTTTGATTTAAAGCATCGAACCTGTGCTTTTATGTATCTTCTAGATTGGTTTTTCTAGAGGTCCATACATTAACCACCTCTAGACACATGGGAGGCCAATAAACTTTATAATTTCACTCAAAAATATATGAGGGTAACCAGAGGATTTGTTATGGGGGTTTTAGGAATGAAACCATTAGCACAAAAAACCCATACATAATTATAGGAAAAAATTGACTCATAGAATAATATTCAATTTAATAAATTATTAAAAAATACATGAAATAATAAATTAAAAATCCAGTAACATAAAAATAATTTTATAGGATCATGGTAAAAATTATACATGTAATTAATGTGGAAATGATTACTAGCTATCATTAAATTCAATCCATTCATTTTTATAATGATAAATGCACTTAAGTTAATTAATTTAATGATTATATTTTTCTGAATGATCATCCATAAACTCTTAGAGGTACTCATCATAAAAGAAACATGGAAAAGAAATGACATGACCAATAATTACACAAAATAACATGGAATTAATTGAGAATTTATTAATTTTTCAAAATATTATTACGTAGTCACCACATCAGATGTGAATAATGTATTTAGTTATTTAATGATGCAATTAATTAATCTTTATGTAATTTCATTCATTTTAATTTTTTATGGATATATGGTGTGTCCTAATAAGAAACACACATTGTTTTCCACTTTTACTGTATCTTGGATAGAATCCTTCTTACACATTGTGTATCTTGGTTAGGTAACATTTAATGTATTAGTGAGCTACACATATTTTATTTCTCTTTTCATGTGTCAGTATGACAAAACATTGGACTCAAAACGTTCTTTGGACATATGAAATAAAGAGTCACAAAATGTATACACTATCTACATGTCATGATTCTCATTATTCATATAGGATTTCAGCCTCAGGAAATGTATTCAATTTATTTGACCACACGATTACCATGAATTTCACTACTAATTTGTACAGACTGTATGATTTTTATTCTATATACAAGTTTGTGGTTTGAATTATTATGTACCAAGATGGTCTAGTAGAAATACTATGGGAACTAAATACAGAATATGTTGATTTTTTTTGGGAACATCATGTATCCCAAGTTATTTCCAGGTGTAGTGAACTTAGGTACATGACATGTACTTTAGGTTACACAGTGTGTATCCTTATCTGCTGGCCAAAATCCTCAACATCTCCTAATGGAATCTCAGATAATTATTCATATATTCTTAATATTATTAAGATGATGTAAAAATTTAATATAGAATATTAATATTTTGAAAATAATTCAATTAAACTCTATAATAAAGAATTAATAAACATGAAGTAAAAAATTTATCAAAAAATTTATTTAATCGAACAATGAATAATGAATAAATGTAATTTTTTATGTTATAATTATGATAAAAAATATAGGTTCTTGGAACAACATATGTGTTGGGTGGTTTGTTAGCAGATTTTATTTTTTTGTAATACTTGAATTATCCATGATGTGCATGATGAATTATCATAATGCCCAATGAAATTAATATATATATTAATTGACCCGAACCGAAAACTTACAAGAGGGGATATTTTCAAAAAATACTAATAATTAATTTATTTATTAAAACAATTATCAATCATTGAATTATTTATTCAATGTGGATGAATCAATATACCACACTTTTCATACAATCATTTCATCAATGTAATCAAGTGTATATTCTCATTATTGTTGAACCAAACATGATTTGAGAACTTGTGATCGTCAATATATAATTCTCGAGTTTCTAGTATGGATGAAACTATTTCTTGTGACATTATATATTAATCACTACATAATCATTCAAAGAGGAATAGATTAGAACTACTCTAAAAGGATCATGAAAAAAATCATTCATATGAATTCTCTAGGGGAGAGATATCTAAGGATTGAAAGAGTCCTCTATAGAACATGTTGTGCACAATGAAATAATGTGGATCTCACTTAAACACCCCTTGAAAAAAGTAATAAACCTATTTAAATAATTATACGGTTAAAAAAATAATTGTGAATCAGACATTATAATTTTCATAAATCTCATCGAACTATGTGTCAAAGTAATAATAATATATTGTTTTTTTTCCTGATAGGTAGTAATATTTTGGAAAAAATAAATATAAGTTGTCTTGTATAAATACCTTGATTACCACCATGGAATAATATATACATATTTTATTATCTTTTAACTCATTCAAAATAATGCCAAATTTTATGTAGTGTCAATTAAATTTTACTATAAAATCATGAAATGTTTTATCTTCTAAATTAATTTTTAATCATTCATGTTCCTGTTAAATACTCATGATATGTGTTTCATTATTTATTCCTTATCATGAAAAAACAATATGATATACTATCAGTTTACATTTGATGCAACATATTTTCAATGTGGGTGGTCCCTTTTCTTCCTCAAAGTGAGCATGTAACTCTATGTGAATAACACATTTCAACAAACTCCTCTAACACAAATTCATTACCCTTAGTTTTTTTTCTTCAAGATATTATATAGATTGTAGAGCACACTCATATATAGAATCCACCATGCTACAAAAATTTGAATCATCCATGGTATTCATTAACATACTCCAAAACAAAAGAATGTAAAATAATGTGAACTCTTCACCGTTAAAGTTGTAGAGACCCAAGTCCTGGCATACATGGAAATTAAATTACTTTTTCAGAATACTTAATACATAACAAAAACCAACACTCAAGGATCGTAATAGTTTTGTTTCTTTGGAAACTCAGAACATTATCATCTAATCATGGTGAAAGATCTTCAACATCTCCCATAAAGATCTTTCCCTTTCGTTTTCTTACCTAAAACCTTTATTTATATGATGGGGAAGAGAAAAAATATAAATGGTGAGATCAAATGCTCAGTAAGGGTAAGCATGGAAAAAATAAAACAAACCATATAAATATGAAGTTAAAAACATGAACATAATGTTTAGACATCAAAATCTTGAGCAATGACATAAAACATGGAAGTACATAAAGCATAGATCATAATGGAACATAAATCATGATAAAATACCATTGGAATAAAACATGTAATTGTGGAAAACCATTAAGCACATGATATTATTTCCATAGTAGCCAAGGCATTGCTGCCAAGACCATCTTAGTGGACAAAGTCCCTTTATGATTCGAGTTCACTCCCCGTTCTAGTTCTGTATCACTGAACAAGATTAACTTACCATTTCAGCCATGTCTATCTCAGAAGATATAAATCTTTACCCAATCCATTGGATAGAGATATAGGTCCCAACCATCTCATAATGAAATCATTCTTACTTGTGCCACAAAATAAACATAAATCATTCATCATAACCCAAAGAATAACATGGGTTTCATAAACATCATCCCATCATAACATAATCCATATAAAACAAATGGATATCATTTCATCATAAGAAGAATAAAACCATGTAAATAATAGATACATTATAATTGAAACATAATCAAACTAAATAATGTCATCTTAGATGGAAAATAGTTTTGACAAAACACTTGAAATGAATTCTTAAGGAAAATATCCTTACTTCTTCAAAATCATTTTCTTTTCACAAAATTCCATTCAATTTTAAAAGAAAATTATTTTTTTTGAAAATAATCATGAAATATTATAGAGTAAACTTCATGAAAATAAGGCTTTATAAAACCATAAAAATCCATTCAAGCCGTATAAGTTAAAAAAACATTCTTCTAGTACTTTTTCCGAAAAAGTCCAAAAGTACCTCGTATGGTAAACAGAAGAAATATTCCTTACATACCATGTAGTAAAAGTCAAAAAATGGGTAAAAGGGCTTTAAACATACATGATACCATTTTTTAGAAAACAGGGACATGGATGATAAATATAACCCCAGTAAATACTTAGGAATAAACAATCTTGGATAAAAATGAGATTGGAAAAATTATCCCTTACCCTAGGTCTGATATGCTTCATACATATCCGAACCTCCTGTATAATGATTTAAATAATGTCATTGACTTATTACAGAATCATATTCATTGTTATGATATCATATATGGTTCACTTATGACTTTATATTACCCGTTCTTTTGTAAATTCCATGTTAAAGCAACGTTTTGTGTAAAATCATTTTATTTATCGTACGTGTTTGGACTTGTTGTTATTGATATTATTATTACCTATATCATGATTTACTTACTTAAAAAATTTAAATCATGATTTATATATCATATATATTTAGTGTGTATATATATATTTATATAATAGATAGATAAATGAAATGAAATACACCGTTCATGGAGACGGTAGGCCGTATGTACGCATGAATGCTGTTTTCCTTTCCTTATTGACATGAATGGAAGTAAGTAGATGACATATATATATACATAAATAAATAGCTTTATCATGTCATATATTTCATTATTATTTGTTATATATACTTTATAATCATTCTTGAATGTTTAACATGGAGAATGAATCTTATCGCGTCGTGGAGATGGTAACCTGTACGTATGCACAAGCGATGATATCATTCCCATAATTATATAATAGAATTAGAGTGGATTATATAATATATAATAATGATTATGATGTTATAATAACCATATTTAGTTATTCTTTACACTATTATACACATCCAAGTAAGGTGGTGGTGGAAAAAAAGATTACACCACGGCGTGGAGACAATATTTCGTACGTACGCACGCGTGGTGATTTCATTTTCCATAGGATGGATAGAAGGTGAAATGGGGTTGTTTCATATTTATAATAACATATCAGTATATTGTTTATACTGATGTTATTACTTTATAATGAAACAAATAAAGAAGAAGAAGTCGAAGAAGAAAGAAAACTTGAAATAATTGGTAGAAGAGATTACCTCTTCTTCGACGCACCTCTTTTAAGCTTCCTCTTAAGGCACTAGAGTTAGTCTTTTGAGGATACCATAACCTCTATAATGTTTCTAATGAAGTTGATAAGGGAAATTTTCAGGGGTTTTCCGAGATTGAAAGCACAAAATAGTGTAAAGAGAAGAGAGAGGAGGTTCCCTTTTATAAGGGAGGAGAGGGGCACCATAGGAAAAACTTAAAATAGTATTTTATAATAAAGTCATATTCAGTTTATAATAGCTCCAAATTGATTTATTTCGAATCAAAAGTGGGGATGGGTTGAAATCATATCAACCAATAGGTTTTAGACAAGTTTAGGTTACTTTTTTAACCTTATCATTTAGATTTAACTCTAAGTTAAATAATTTAACTTTTATCGTGTCTTCTTGTTTTCTTACACTATATGTTTAATAAACTTACTATAACAAGACAAACAAACCCAAGTGGTTAAGTATTAATATATAAAACCTCATCTAAGAAATTTTTCTGAAACTTAGATTTTTAGGAATATAATAACAATTAATAATATAATATTTCTTTAAAAGCTATTTTATGTCAATTTTGACACTATTTGGTAATTTATCATTTGGAAAATCATAACAATAGGATTATTTCTAAAAACGTTAATTTAATCAATACTAACATGTCAGATTAACCTTAAAAAATAAGTATAATTTAAAAAAGTCTCAAATTACATTTATTTGGGTATTTATAACATCAATCATGTTAATAATTCATTAATAAGGTAATTACTACAGCATCATTCTGTCATACATAAATTAAATTATTTAATGTCTAAAAATTATAAATAAAATACCATTATTTATGAACTCCTTATGGATTTCTAATGAATATTTATAGTCGAATTTATCTTATGTATAACCCTATATTAAAAATGTTTTATTTATTAAACATTGATTTTCACTCTTTTAACTCTTCTTTAAATAAAATGATAATAAGTGTCCTAATCTAATCCAAGTGGACCTAAAGAGTAATATTTTATTCCTATGATTGTTTTTGGTCAAATTACACTTATCCAATAGAATTAGGACATGCTTTAGGGTAATAATAATATCATTCTTATGCTTAATTGCCCTATTTATTTTTAATCGTGGTAAACAAAAGTAAAAAGTTACTATTCACGAAAAAATATTTCTATCTTATTGAACTACATTTTACTCCTTTATATTATCCATGTCTCTTGGATGTTTGAAATTCCACTCACAGAAGCGGTAAAATTAGGTTTTATGTAAATTTTCAAATTCTCTAACGAGGTGGGTAAAAGACGGTAAAAGTTCAATAAAATTTTTATATATCTAAAATTATTATAAAATGACTCCAATGAATTAAATTGAACTTATATAGGTATTATGTATCTATTTTGACCTAAAATAAATTTAAATAAAATAAATTATTATTTAAATAACAAGTCGGTTTTAACTAATAACTCAGTGTTTTCACTATTCATAAAAAATTGAAAGTTTTTAGAAAAATTCCAAAAATTTACCATAAGCTAATTTTGATATTCTGAATCCAAAAATGAAGTCCATTTTGAATGATAAAATTTATAAAATTTAAAAAAGTGGGTATTACTATTCATAACGGCATGTTTATATAATATTTTAATAACAAATAGTTGTTTAGTGAAACTTAGTATTGCGTACAATGCAAGCTATCGAGGAAGGTTGCACTTGCATGTAATGGAAGCCAAGAATAGTGTTGCGTATGCTACAAGCTAATACGATGTTGCGACTAGCACAACATAATGTTGGTGTAGCGTACAACAGAAGACATCAAATAAATTAAAAATAATATTTCTCATAAAATCTCAGGGTTTTACATTCTAGCCCCCTTAAAATGAATTTCCCCCTCGAAATTCGTCGGGGTTATAAATGGTTTACTACTTGAAAGTTTCATTCATAGAAACCCACATCGTAAAAATTAATACTAAACATTAATTTTAAAAACTAATGTATGAAACGTAACGGTTACCCAAATTAACTCATCACTGGGTTTCCACATAGAAGAACATAGGTGAAAATATGGATATGGAAGAGAAATATAACCATCAAGTTCTGATAGAGAGTGGTAGAGAACATGGCTATGAAAAATCCAATAATCCCAAAGCCATAAATTTTTTATGATCTAAGGTATCATCTAGGACAACGTTTTTGGTTTTCAATATCATTTCCCTAATTTTGAAAAAAATGGAATTAGAAGAAATACATAATTGATTTTGGTACATTCTCACCATTGGTGATTCCTTGAACAATTTATACTTCATATCATAATGAAATGAAGTTGAATTTGTCATTTGTGAAGTGTTAGTAGATCATGCAATATAATAATAGGTCATTCCATCTATCTCAAACATAAGGTTAGAAAAAGTTATATACATATGTCCATCTATGGTGAGATTAATCGTATGCGGTTCCAAAAATGGACTTATACTTCATCTATCATCCTACTTAATAAAATAAAACTTGTTTCTACTAACCAGGGTGTAACGACCTGGACCTGGCCAACCACCCAAATAGTGCCAAACTGGCCAGGTGTTACTACCTTAAACGTACCTCCCATGAACACCAAAGGATGCTGACTAGCAGCGAGTGTCTGAATAGGTATAGTGGGGAGGATATACACTCTCAGAGGAAATAAAAGTACTGGTCCGAGTATATTTTCTATAAGCAGCGGAAATTAAATGACTCAGCAGACTCAAACCAGACACACAGAGCAGAAGCATATTAATATCAAATAAACAGCAGAAGTAATATAGAAACAACATCAGCGGAAAGCAAACAGAACAACATGCTAGAGAATACAAGTAACTACTACTAGAAACAGACAAGGCATGCATCTTAAGCAAGTCATACAGATCAATATGTAACGGCGCCAATGGCTAACCAGTAGAAGCTACAAAATAAGGTAAGCATACTGACACAAAAAAAAACTAAACAAGAAACTCCCGCAAGGCATGACCTCAAGGTCCATACCAATCTCCATACCACAACACTAAATTCCAGCTCCTGAGGCTGACCCTCTACCTGCATGCAATTTCATAAAGTCTACACACGTCCTGAAGTGCCCGTGTAGGGTGTGAGAAAAGTCTTAGTAGGATACCACCGAAGGGTGCATACATAATATAAGTGTTTTTGCAGACATGCTTATATAATAAAAATAGTAAAAAGTAAAAATCCCAAAAGTAAACACAAACTTCACTAGTGCTCAGCAGTAACCAGGAAGTGTCACCTGCTTCGGACAATACCGGAATCTCTGGTCAGTAGCCCGGAACCTTGTGCCACATGACACCATGTGTCTCATGTACCGACGTCCTGAAGGAATTCCCAACAATCGTAACCCAGCGCGAAACCTCAACCTGCCCCTAGAACAACATCCGGAGGAACAACGATACCTGTCCTCAAATAATAATAGGAGGGACATCGATGTCTGCCCTCAAATCAAGTAATCGGATGCACATCGATATCTACCCTCAAATCATGGTGAGCCTATTCCCCCCAACATAACATCCTCATCACTATCTTCTGAAGGCTCCTCACCTCCCACATGGATTCCTATGGTAATCACCCCCAAACCAATATCACCTAACCGCATCAATCAGGGGCCTCTACCCAGCGAGTGGTCGTACCACCTCATCACAGAGTCTATCTGTGTGCACACAACTCAAAAGTATCCAGTGAGCAGTAATCACCTCAATAAGTTCCCAAGACATAACACTTTTGACAACTCATGTCCCTGCGAACCTGTCACTCAAGTCTGATGTCCTCGCCATCCATGTTACCCGGGCCAAGCCCAACCTGACAGTCCAACTGCCTCAACCGACGTCCATGATTCTCAATCCTGTCGTAAGAACCACCCATGTAACCCGAGAAACCCCCAACCTGTGATCAGCATCAATCAAAAAATATCTGGGCCATGCCCAACATAACCAAACAGTTCAACACATTGAATATCATACATCACATATATATACTGGAAAGCATCACTTTGAATCGGCAATTACCAAACAGTCAAGTTGAACTAGCTTATGTTGTCCCATACCAGCACCTAAATCATTCATTATTTAACAATTAAACTCAACAATTTAACTCAATAATTTAATAAACAGTCTAAATACAACAGTTTAAATGATGGACCAATTTATACGCATTTTGGTACCCCCGTCCGAATTTCCCCAAATGTGCAAAGACCTCTAACCTAGCCTTGCTCAATCACAACAGGGTCAGGTAATACCCAAAGGTATACTGTAATAAAGATAATTAAATAAAAATAATTAAACAGTGCTACACTCAATACCCAACGTCACGCCCGAAGGTCGCAACCCCCCAATTATCTATGAAAACATGAAAGAAGGTATGCACCACCAACCTCGTACTCGTACGATGACACTCCTTTGATATCAGCCTCTGAATCGGTTTAAATCATGGTAGATCTGCATTTCTGTCAAATCCCAGCAATTCCTTTTGGATGTAATATGAGGAAAAACAGGCGAGGATTCAAGGACGAAGAAGGGTGCACAGGGTTAGCCTCTCTGATGTGGTCCCGCTGCCACCGACGGATCGAAGAACGAACCACGTATGAAGATTTTGGGAGGGTTTCTGTTTTTCGTAGGTTCTCGGACGAACAGTTCGTCCAACAGGGAAGTAGAAGACAATTATCAAAATAAAATGTTATGACATCTTAGATACTCAAATAAAAATAAAAATACATGGAGTGTATTTTAAAAGTACACGCAGTGTAGATGGATTTTCCGTACTCCGACTTAAGTGGAGTCCAGCACATGGCTTGGATCATGTTCACGGTCAACACACGGTCAGGGACTTGGCCATTACGTGGAACAAAGTTACGTGGTGTGTCAAGGAAGACTACACACCTTGTAGATGGAAATTTATACCTGGGAACCACATGGAATGTACTTGGCCTCGCACGGTTAAGGGTACACGGCGTGTCTATAACTACACACCATGTAGTAAGAAACTTCTACACGGTCATCACATGACATGTACTTGGTGAGCACATAGTTGGTCACTCGCTTAACATCTACACGGCGTGTACTTAAACTACACAGCGTGTAGTCTGGAAATTTCCAGAAATGTCCCAAAAACACCATTTTTTCCAGGAACTAGTCAAAAATTTCAAACAGGGTTGAAAAAAAATTAACCCGTTTTCAAAAAACCCATGTTCTTACAAACTCCCCACCTTAACGTAGCTCGTCCCTGAGCTACCGAACGATACCTGGAGATGGCATCGAACACGACCATTCTGGTTAAACAACCTAGACTACCCCAGTCTCAGGGTTTTGGCTAAATTCATTAAGGGATCCCAACCTTAGTATTTTCCTACTCCGTCTCAACCTGAACAAAGCTCAAAGCAATCAAAATAACAAACAAGGTTCAACGACCTATTTCCCAGACCCATGGCCCTCCCGTGATGCATCGTCACCCCTGCACCTCATCGATGCACCCACGTCAATTCCGACACCCAACATAACCCTCACCATATTGGTGTATGCCTCCAAGAGGTCCTGTATCTCATAGATGCTCCAATCAAAACCTGGTGCCTTGCACTTCAAGTAACCCGCATCCACGATTCCCCGATGCCCATGAAACCTCACGTAACCTACATCCTTGATGCTCCTAATTCCATGAATATCAAATATATAAGTAAAATATATATAAAACATCTGATATGATTTCAATCCCACTAACTATCATCTAGTCAGTCCACAAGTGTCCTGTGCAGCCCGTGCACTCAACCAGACATGCCTCAATAGGCCATGCCAAAAGAAAGAAAAGAAAATAATGGCCACACCTGCAGTGTACCTACAACATTCGTCAGCTCACTAGCCTGCTCAGTCCCTGGCATCTCCACAGCGTGCACCTGGCCTGAAGTAGGACTGCCTAATGCCTGACCTCCCTGCGGTGCTGCTCCAGTCACAGGCCACTGACCCCTCAGCTGGGTCCCACCGTCTCCATCACGTCCTCCGCGCACAGCTGAACCTCGAATACCCTCTAATAGTATCAAACCTAAACCAACACCTGACACTATAGTCTGTCATGTTCCCTAACTGCCGTCTGTCTAAGAAGGCTGCCTGCAATACCACTCCAAATGCCCGACCTGTCCACACACCCAGCACTCCTTCGGAGTCCTATCGCACTGAGCCCGAACATGTCCAGGCTTCCCACACTAAAAGAAAACCACCGTTGAACTGCCACGAGGTGGCCTAGCTGAGTCCTTGCCCTGCCCGCCCTACTCGAACTCATCTCTACCTTGATTTCTACTATCTAAACCATCACCTGAAGCTTCCGCCTTGCCTATCTAGGGCATATACCTCTGGTTTCTCTCTGCTATAAGCGCCTGGTTCACTGCCTTGGAGAAGGAACCCAGCCTGAAGATGTTCACCTGGACCCAAATGGCGTGTTGTAATCCATCCTCGAAGCACCTCACTCTAGCTGCGTCATCGCCTACCATACCAGGTGAAAAGATAGAAAACTCTATAAATGTAGATGCATAGTCCATGACATACATATCTCCCTGATGAAGACTCAAGAACTCCCATGATCTCTCTACCCTCAATGTCCCTGGATAGAAGTGCTCAAAGAACCTATCATCTATGTCCTTACAAGCGAGTCCCTCGTGCCTACGAGCCTGTACCTATACATCCCACCAACGCTTCGTCGGGCCTCTCAGCATGTACATCGCCAGCTTGACCCTCCACCCAGGAGGCATCTCGAGATGCTCAAAGATCATCTGCATACTCTCTATCCAGTTCTCTACCGCCTGTGGACCACCCTCACCCTGAAAAAACAGCGGGTGCAGCGACTGGAGCTCCTGCGTCAGATATGCCATAGAAGTCTCTATACCCTGCACGCCTCTGTCAATCCCCGGTAAGACACATACCAGTCTAGCTCGGAGCTGGTCGTCAAGCCATGTTCTAAACCCTACCAAACCCGGTTGCTGCCCTGCCTGCACTGGATCCTAAACCTGATCCTATCCTTAAGCCTGTAACTACGGCTCATGCTCTGCCTGCACCGGATTCTGAACCTGATCGTACGACACTGCATCCTCTCCTTCCTGACGCTCCATCTATTCGTGAAGGAGTAACCCGCTGAATACCATAAATGGTCAAACATCCCATATATATATATATTACAATATATTCTACGCAGATATAGAAATCAGTAAAGAGGATGTGTATAACAACTACCCTTACTCCCAATTATCGCAACTGATGACCTTGGCACCTTGACCTCACAGCCTCCCTACCCACCCTCAACTGATCCATGTATCAATGGTACCTCGGGCCATGCCCATCCTGACAACCAGCGTTTCCTCTAACCCGACAACCGAGTCGCCCAATCCTGATAGTTACACTGCCTCAGTCATAATACATGCCTGATCTCATAAGAGTGAGACCCAAATATCCCTCCACATGAAATTTTAAAAAAATACACAAGGCATGGAATGCATATTGAAATATACAAGAAAATTTTATCATGAGTTTCACCAATTAACATCTTAGAGTATACAAATCATGGAAATTGATCTTTTTTTCACATGGCATTAACACTACACAAAGCATACATGCAATTATGAAATTGAAATACCCTTAAATGTGCCTATCAAAAGCCAAACAAACATTCCTTTACATATTGGTCTAAGGTCCAATTCTCCCTTACCACATCAGGTCAAGGTTCACATATCCTAATCAATAACATCACACATCAAGTGATCCACCAAGGTGGATATCATATAAATTGTAATCTGAGAAAAGGCAAATATCAATTCCCACCTGTGGAAACTAAGTCCATCCCTCGTACATAGGGCTACAGGCACCCAAGCACAAGCTAGGAACCCAGTTCTAGTAACAACCAATCTCCAGTCTACCATATCCCAAATAGTAAAACCAGCAGAAATAAAAGAGAAGTCTCAATCTCATTAGTAGCTAGAATAATGATGCTACTAAATCATGTCAAAAACTCCTTTGATACCACTTTGTAACGACCTGGACGCAGCCATCCACCCGAATAGTGTCAAACAGGTCGGGTGTTACTACCTTAGGTGCACCTCCCCTGAACACCAAAGGCTGTTGACTAGCAGCGAGGGTCTGAATAGGTATAGTGGGGAGGCTATACCCTCTCAGAGGAAATAAAGGTATTGGTCTGAGTATAATGTATATAAGCAACAGAAATTAAAGGACTCAGTAGACTCAAACCAGGCTCGGATAGCGGAAGCATATTAATATCCAATAAATAGAAGAAGTAATATAGAAACAAAATCAGCGGAAAGAAAACAGAACAACATGCTAGGGAATACAAGAAAATAATACTAGAAACAAAAAAGGCATGCATCTTAATCAAGCCATATAGATCAATATGTAACGGTTCCAATGGCTAAATAGAAGTAGCTACAAAATAAGGTAAGCATACTGACACAAAAAGAAAAAAAACTAAACAAGTAACTCCAGCAAGGCACGACCTCAAGGTCCACACTAGTCTTCATGCCAAAACACTAAAGTCCATCTCCTGAGGCTGACCCTCTACCTTCATGCAATTTCATAATGTTTGCACGTGCCCTGAAGGGCCCGTGTAGGGTGTGAGAAAAGTCTCAATAGGATACCACCCAAGGGTGCGTACCTAATATAAGTGATTCAGCAGTCATGCTTATATAAGAAAAATAGTATACAGTACAAATCCCAAAAGTAAACACAAACTTAACTGGTGCTCAGCATCCACCAGGAAGTGTCACCTGCTTCGGCCAATGCCGGAATCTCTGGTCAGTAGCCCAACACCTCGTGCCACCTGACACCATGTGTCTCAATTACCGACATTCCGAAGGCACGACCAATAATCTTAACCCAGCTCGAAAGATCAACCTTCCCATGGAATAAAATCCAGAAAAATAGTGAATCATGTCCTCAAATAATAACCATAGGGAAAGCGATGTCTTCCCCCAAATAAAGTAACCTGAGACACAACAATATCTACCCTCAAATCACGACAAGCCTCTGCCTCCAACCTGACAGCCTCAACACTATCTCCCGAAGGCTTCTCACCTCCCATGTGGCTTCCTATGAAAAGCACCCCCAAACCAATATCACCTAACTGCATCTATCGGGGGACTCTACCTAGTGAGTAGTCGTACCACCTCATCACGGAGTCTATTTGTGTGTACACTACTCAAAAGTACCCGGTGAGCGGTAATCACCTCAATAAGTTCCCAAGCCACAAAACTTCTGACACCTCGTGTCCCTGCGAACCTATCGTTCAAGTCTGATGGCCTCGCCATCCAAGTAACCTGGGCCAAGCCCAACCTGATAGTCCAACTGCCTCAACTGACATCCATTACGCCCAATCTCGTGGTAGGAACCACCCAAGTAACCGGTGAAAACACCCAACATGTGATCAGCATCCCTCAAAAAATATCCGGGCCACACCCAACATAACCAAACAGTTCAACACAGGAAATATCACACATTGCATATATATACTGAAAATCATCACTTTGAATAGGCAATTACTAAATATTCAAGTTGCACTAGCTTGTGCTGTCCCATACCAGCACCTAACTCATTCATAATTTTACATTTAAACTCAACAGTTTAACTCAAGAATTCAATATAAGGTCTAACCACAACTGTTTAAATGATGGTCCAGATTATATGCATTTCGGAATCCCTTACCTAATTTCCCCAAATGAGCAACAACCTCTAACCTGGCCTCGCTCAATCACAACAGGGTCAGTGAATATCCAGAGGCATCCCACAATGTAGATAATTAAATTAAACAATTAAACAACGCTTTTCTCAATACCCAACATCTCGCCCAAAGGTCTCAAACCCCAATTGCCTATGAAAACAAGAAAGAAGGTATGCACCACCCACCTCATACTTGTACGATGACACTCCTTTGATATCAACCTCTGAATCGGTCTAAATCGATTTAGATCTGCATTTACGTCAAATCCCAGCAATTCCGTTCAGATGGAATCTGAGGAGAAACAGGTGAGGAATCTTGGACGAAGAATGGTGCACGGTGTTAGCCTCTCTGATGCGGTCCTACTGCCACCGACGGATCGCAGAATGGACAACACATGATGATTTTGGGAGGGTTTCTGTTTTTCGGAGGTTCTCGGATGAACGGTTTGTCCAATGGGGAAGAGGAAGACAATTCATGAAATAAGACACGACGACGTCTCAGATACTCAAATAAAAATAAAAATACACGGCATGTATTTTAAAAGTACATGTCGTGTAGATGGATTTTCCAAACTCTAACTTAAGTGGAGTCCAGCACACGGCTTGGACCGTGTTCACGGTCAACACACGGACAGGGACTTGGCCATTACACGGAACAAAGTTACACGACGTGTCAAGGAAGACTACTGGCCGTGTAGATGGAAATTTATAACTGGGAACCACACAACATGTACTTGGCCTCACACGGTTAAGGGTACATGGCATGTCTATAACTACATGTCGTGTAATAAGAAACTTCTACACAGTCATCACACGGCTTGTACTCGGTGAGCACATGGTTGGTCACCCGCATGACATCTACATGGCATGTGCTTAAAGTACAAGTAGTGTAGTCTGGAAATTTCCAGAAACTGCCCAAAAACTCAAGTTTTCCCAGGAACCAGTCAAAAATTTCAAACAGGGTCAGAAAATAAAATTAACCCGTTTTAAAAAAACCTAGGTTCTTACACAGGGACTTTCTATATGCCAGTGGTTGGTGCTAATGGCCTATCGCACTTCGGTTGTGGGTTCGATTCCCGCAACCTTTCCCAACGTGACGAGTTGTCACCCATCCTGCAAGTTGTACCTTTTTCTAAAACTACATTATTATAACATTCCTAAAATAATATTGAAAAAAATTCTAGCCTTAAACAATACTATCTTATGTCTAACTTAATTCATTCCAATATTTAGGTTTATCCAAAATACTTTGGTCCAAGCTCATAGTATAAAGAAAACAATTACATGAAAGGTCACATAACAAGCACATGAATACCATCATTTATCCCCCATATATCATAAGATATATCCTGTTGGTCACATTCCAAACATGTGAATACCTTAATCATGTATTCTCTTGAAATATAAATTACCATAGAACCTTAGTGAAAACATGAATTCTATCAAAAGTAAACTCTTTCCACATACCTAAATCCCAAAATTTCTATATACTCAAACCATGATATCACATTGTCCTTATATCAGTCATGATCCCATAAATACTATCAAACATCTCATTGTATCCTTATCCCTTAATTATGCGCATATCATCTACTTTCCAAAAATATCTAAATAACCTTTCATGGTTACCGGTACCATTCAACATATACATTCAAATACTTTAGGAAAAACAATAGTGTAACAATCCTTAGATGTGTCTTTATTCCATAGTACCATTACCTATACAACATAACTCTTGATAAACATAAATCATTCCACTACCTTCTTAAACCATTGATCGAGCTTCAACAATTATTTCATCTCACATATAATTTGTTGTCTCTTAATCATCATCAATATAAATACTACCCATACGACCATGATGATTCTATTAATGAGACTTTCCATTAGGGAATTGGATTTCATAATGCTTGTACATTCCACATTTAAAACATTTAACCGATGTTGATGTCTTAACAATACCATTATCCTTGTCCATGGTCAAAACTAAACCTTTTACATTTCAATTACTGGATTTGTGTCCTTATTTTCCACACCCAAAGCATCTTTTAGTTCCTTTGAAACATTCTCCCTGATGCCACTTCCCACATGATTTACATGAGGGGAATTGAACTTTCTTTCCTCTATGATCATCATGAAACTCCATGTTTCTCTTACTAGATGTGTCGTGATACTTACCAAAGTAGAGATTATTGATCATATTATGAGATTGGTGATTAGGCATAACAACGATGTTTAGACTTCAAAATCCCGTTTCATTTGGTTGCTCAGGAATAATATCATTCCATTGTCCATCATATCCTCCATTATCGTGAATCTTCCTATTTCTAGCCATTTTCTAAAACCCAAAAAGAATAGCGTGGGAGGAAAAAATCATGCTAGGAAAACAACATAATAAAGGGAGAGTAACTTCAATATATAACATCTTATGTTTAATTCTACGATCGTTACCATAATTCTAGGACTATAACCTATACTTATACTTAACCTTAGGGACATCCCTATGCATACCTTAGAAATATCTCTAGGGATCTCACTAAAGTTTTCGCATCCTAGTTTCCAAAGGTTAACTAAACCATTCCTCTAATACCAACTGTAGAGACCCAAATATTGGCGTACAGGGACATGAAATTACTTTTTTGGAATACGTAATACATAAAAAAAACCAACACTCAAGGATCGTAATATTTTAGTGTCTTGGGAAACTAGGAACATAATCTTCTAATCAGGGTGAACGATCTTCAACATTTCCCCTAAAGATCTTCTCCTGTTGTTTTCTTACCTAAAACCTTTCTTCATATCATGGGGAAAAGAAAACATATAAACGGTGAGCTCAAATGCTCAGTAAGGGTAAGCATGGAGAAAATAAAACTAACCATATACATTTGAACTTAAAAACATGAACATAATGTTTAAACATCAAAATCTTGAGCAATGACATAAAACATGGTAGTATATAAGGCATAGAAAAAAATGGAATATCAATCATGATAAAATAGCATGGCAATAAAACATGTAATTGTGTAAAACCATTATTCACATGATATGATTTCCATAGTAGCCAAGGCATTGCTTCCAAGACCTTCTTAGTAGACAAAGTCCCTTTCTGAATCAAGTTCACTCCTTGTTCTAGTCCAGTATCACTGAACAATATTAACTTACCGTTCTAGCCATGTCTATCTCATGAGATATAAATATTTACCCAATTCATTGGATGGAGATATAGGTCCCACCCATCTCATAATGAAATCGTTCTTACTTGTGCCACAAAATAAACATAAACCAGTCATCATAACCCAAATAATAAAATAGGTTTTATAAACATCATCCCATCATAACGTAATCCATATAAAACAAATGGATATCATTTCATCATAAGAATAATCAAACCATTTAAATAATAGAGACATTATAATTGAAACATAATCAAACTAAATAATGCCATCTTAGATGGAAAATAGTTTTGACAAAACACTTGAAATTAATTCTTGAGGAAAATATCATTTCTTCTTCAAAATCATTTTATTTTCACAAAATGCCGTGAAATTTTAAAGAAAATGATTTTTGTTAAAAATAGTCATGAAATCTTGTAGAGTAAAAATCATTAAAATAAGGCATTATGAAACTATAAAAATTCGTTCATGCCATATAAGTTAAAAAACATTCTTCTTGTACATTTTCTGGAAAAGTCAAAAAGTACCTCGTATGGTAAAAAAAATAATGATTCCTTACATACCATGTAGTAAAAGTCAAAAAATGGGTAAAAAGGACTCTAACATACATGAAACCATTTTTTAGAAAATAGAGACATGGATGATTAATATAACCCCAGTAAATACTTATGAATAAACAATCTCGGATAAAAACGAGATTGGAAAAATTATCCCTTACCTTAGGTCTGATATGCTTCTTACATATCTGAATCTCCTATATAGTGATTTAAATAATGTTATTGACTTTTTATAGAATCATATTTATTGTTATAATATCATATATGGTTCACTTATGACTTTATATTACCCGTTCTTTTGTAAATTCCTTGTTAAAGCAGATTTTTGGGTAAAATCATTTTATTTATCGTATGTGTTTGGACTTGTTGTTCTTGATATTATTATTACTTATATCATGATTTACTTACTTACAGAATTTAAATAATTATTTATATATCATATATATTCAGTATATATATATATATAATAGATAGATAAATGAAATGAAATACACTGTTCATGGAGACGGTAGGCCGTACGTACGCATGAATGCTGTTTTCCTTTCCTTATTGACTTGAATGGAAGTAAGTAGATGAAATATATATATAAATAAATCCAGTAGATTTATAATGTCATATATTTCATTATTATTCGTTATATATACTTTATAATCATTCTTGAATGGTTAACATGGAGAATGAATCTCTTCACGTCGTGGAGACAGTAATTCGTATGTACGCACGAGCGATGATATCATTCCCATAATTATGGAATGAAATTGGAGTGGATGATATAATATATAAGAATCAGTATTATGTTATAATAACCATATATAGTTATTATTTACACCATTATACCCATCCATGTAAGGTGGTGGTGGAAAAATAGATTACACCACGGCGTGGAGACGGTATTCCGTACGTACACACGTGCAGTGATTTCATTTTCCGTAGGATAGATAAAAGGTGAAATGGGGTTGTTTCATATTTAAAATAACATATAAGTATATTAGTGATACTGATGTTATTACTTTATAATGAAAAAACTAAATTATAATAAGTGGAAGAAGAAATAGAACTTGAAAGAATCGGTAGAAGAGATTTCCTCTTCTTCGACGCACCTCTTTCAAGATTCCTCTTAAGGCACTAGAGTTGGACTTTTGGGGAGACCAAAACCTCTATAATATTTTTCGGGAAGTTGGAAGGGAAATGGTAAGGGTTTGGCTGAGCTTGAAAGCTCAAAATTGTGTAAAGAGAAGAGGGAGGAGGTTCCCTTTTATAAGGGAGGAGAGGGGCACCTTAGAAAAAACTTAAAATATAATTTTATAATAAAGTCATATTTGGTTTATAAAAGCTCCAAATTGATTTATTTATAATATAAAGTGGGGATGGGTCGAAATCATCCCATCAAATAGGATTTATACAAGTTTAGGTTACTATTTTAACCTTATCATTTAGATTTAACTCTAAGTTAAATAATTTAACTTTTACCGTGTCTTCTTGTTTTCTTACACTATATGGTTAATAAAATTACTATAATAAGACAAATTAACCCCAAGTGGTTCATTATTAATATATATAACCTTATATAAGTCATTTTTCCTATCCTTAGATATTTATTAATAGAATAACAATTAATAATATAATATTTGTTTTAAAATCTATTTTATGTCAATTTTGACACTATTTGGTAATTGATTTTTGTGAAAATTATAACAGCATGATTAGTTTGAAAAAAGTTAATTGAATCAATAATAACATATAATATTAACCTAAAAAATTATTTTAATTTATAAAAATTCTCAAATTACATTTATTTGGGTATTTATAACATCAATTATGTTAATATATCATTAATAAGGTAATTACTGCATCATCATTGTCTCATAAATAAATTAAAATATTTAAGGTATAAAATTTATAAATAAAACACCATTATGTAGGAAATATGTTTATTTTTCTAATAAATATTTATAGTCGAATTTATCTTATGTATAACCCTATATTAAAAATGATTCAGTTATTAAACATTGATTTTAACTCTTTTAAATCTTTTTTAAATAAAATAATAATAAGTGACCTATTCTAATCCAAGTGGGAATAAAGAGTAATATTTTATTCCTAAGTTTGTTTTTTTATTGAATTAAACTTATCCAATAGAATTAGGACACGTGTTAGGGTAATAATAGTTCATTTTTACCCTTAATTACCTTATTTACTTTTAACCGTGGTAAATAAAAGTAAAAACTTACTATTCACCAAAAAATATTTTTATATTATTGAACCAAATTTTACTCCTTGATATTAACCATGTCTCTAGGATTTTTAAAATTACACTCATAGAAGCGGTAAAATTAGGTTTTATGTAAATCTTCAAATTCTTCTAGGAGGTGGGTAAAAGACGGTGAAAAGTTCAATAAAATTTTTATATATCTAAAAATATTATAAAATGACTCCAATGAATTAAATTGAACTTATATAGGTATTATGTATCTATATTGACCTATAATAAATTTAAATAAAATAAATTAATATTTAAATAAAAATTCAGTTTTAACCAATAACTTAGTGTTTTCACTATTCATCAAAAATTGAAAGTTTTTAGAAAAAATAAAAAAATTCACCCTGGGATAATTTCGATATTCGGAATCCAAAAAAGAAGTCCATTTTGAAATATAAAATTTATAAAATTTCAAGAAGTGGGTATTACTATTCATAACGGCTAGTTTATATAATATTTTAATAATATATTGTTGTTTAGTGAAACTCGATATTGCGTACAACGCAAGCTATCGAGGAAGGTTGCTCTTACGTGTAACTCAAGATAAGAATAGTCTTGCGTATACTACAAGCTAATACGGTGTTATCTATATCACATGATAATATTGCTTTAGTGTATAACACAAGACATCAAAGAAATTAAAAATAATATTTCTCATAAAATCCAAGGGTGTTACAAAAGATCAATGAAATATATTATTCATTATACTCAATAAGTATTTGGGTTACATGTTTTGTTAAATACATCCTCAAACCCCTCCAACGTAAGACTCTAAATGACCTTACCTTTGATGGATAAATCCCAATATGGTCATGTTAATCCTTGAAGAATGTAAATATTTAACCTTACATTAGTTGTGGGTGAAAAAATAATAAAATAGAATATTTACATTATTATTTCATGGAATACGTCGACATATTTCGGTTGAATGTTTCCTTGAATGTTTAGTTGGTTTTTCCTTTCAAATTCATTGAGTGATAAATTTAATTTGGTTTTTCATTATGATATTCCCTTTCTACTACCTAAATAGATTCCAATATGCTTCTAATAATTTGTTTATTTACATGTTTTTCAGGTGGAATGACATTCTCACCATCACCCTCATGATAATTTACAGGTCTCCTAATTGGAATCATTTTTCTATAACCCTAGTGAATGTTATGAAAATCACTACTTAGTCACCACATAATATACTAGTTTTGGGTTTTAAAATGTACATTTACACACTGAGAAAGATTTTTGTATCATGAAATCAAAGGCACAATCCATGAAATATCATATAACTAATTGTGTCATAGAGGAAAGTTTATTTACTAATGTATGATACCCAAATCTCATCATCTAAACCCATGATGATGACGTGAAAAAAAAAGTATAAGTACTTAACTATTATTTTCATATTCATACTGTTATTGTAACTTGAATTTTTGAATAAATATGGTATCTATGCATTTTTACATAAAAGTTCAAGTCCCAAAACATCCTTACTTCGTGAATACCATCCCAATAGAAGTCCAATACCCAAATGATATTGTTTGTAACATCATGAACCCAACCCATGTCCTTGGACAGGATCAGAATGATACTAAACATAGTTATATCCCCTGGAGTCCAAGAATTGGAAATAAATTCTTTAGGTTAGTAAAATCTTATGGGTATTATTTACCATTTCATATAGAAAAACTTGTAGAAAATAATTCCCATAATAAAATATAAATATAATTCATCAGAAAAATTATATGAAACTCTAGTAACATAACTTAAATAAAGTAGACACATGAAATGAAAATATCTTAAAATAATTCTATAAGGCACAGAGACTCTAAAGGAAAAATAGAGTTTAAAACATGTAACTATGAAAACCTCAACAAAATAGCTACCTGTAACCTTCCACCACCATCACCATCGACCAAAACCCCAAGATTATCTACTAAATAATTAATAGGTATTCCACTTACATACACTAGGTCAAACAACATCTATATGTGGACCATGATGTATATAGAGTGAGTAAATTTATAACCCTAGTAGGTAGACAACAACTTCCCACTCTTATTACAAAAATATAGGTTATCTAACACATTATATAAAATAGTAGAGACACCTAAGAACCATATATTAGTATTAAAATAATCTTTATAAATAACTCACAACATAACTCACAAAAAAACTCACATACTCATTCCTTGAACTCATGTATCCATGAAATGAACCAATTCTTCCCCTCTATGAGCTATGTAACCTACCCAATGAATAACCTATCCAATATTCCCTCTGAAATTCTAAAACTCGCAAGCATGAACTAGACCCCCTATAAAACGTTGTCACATGGTAGTAAAATACTTGTTCCCACCTAAAAAAAACTATTTTCCATGTCCAAACAAATAGGGACCCATCCATATTAATCATTAACACACACCAACCAATTAGAAGATAATTTTTCAAAACCCAAAATTTAATTTTTTATACAAATCCCAACTTATGTATTTTACCCAACATGTTGGTGTTTTCACCCACAAACATATTTCTAAATACCTACCAATCGCAATAGAGTTGTCAAATAGAAACATTTAAAGGATCTTTCACCACTGAATTTTATAATATGACATTACAACAACCATACATAAAATTATTTATAAAAGTATTGTGATATAGAATCCTTATACTACAAACACACCTTCTAAGATGAAACTATACAACATAATTATAAATATAGGATCACACAACCATCTTATGATGGATTACAAAAAAATACGCATAAAAGACAGACTAACAAAAAGATCTAGTCATGACATTTATAAAATTGGGTTTTCATCCAAATTATGATGAGATGATATGAGAGTATAAGGAGATACAGAACCCTTACCATAAATACCTAGGATATACACTCCACGATTCGATTATTATGAGCTCTTAGGTGAAAGAAACTTCCAAAATCACCAAAATATCCAATGAGGCTTTAGAGACATAAAAATAAGAAATGAAAATATTTTTTATGGGAAATTAGGCCTATATCCAGTATTATTGTTTATTAATTTCATACATAGTTTAGATACAATATCTGGAAAATTGTGAACCTATTATCTTTGAATTACTCTATATAAAAAAAAGATGTATGGTTTTGTCACGTGGCTTTTTCAAGGTATTTTCCATCCATGAAATTATAATTTCTTGAAAATTTACTTGGTTAATTTGTTAATCACATAGTTTACTAAGAACATGTTCTAACCATATAAATATGTAAATGTTATCTATTCTCCATGCATGGTAACATGAGTATTATACATTGTTTCATAAAATTTTATTCCAATCATGTTCCCTTTAGTATCCCTTCACCCAAATTTGAAACCAAAAAAAATCCTAAAACCAACCCCATATTCATAATAGATTAAATATACATACTAAAATAAGTAAATAATTCAAACATAGGGTTTTACACACCCCCTCAACTATTAGATATAATGGTCACCTAGTGAATCCTACTAGGTACCCAGTGTCATCTATAGTTCTAAACTGTAGCTGACACTACCTCTGAGGAACACTTTAAACCTCAAACCACCTAAAAAAATTCAAAACACACCCAAAAATATCATAACATCCATCCCAAAACCCTGAAATTCATGATTGAATATCAAAATGAAAAATAACCTCACATCTAAAACCAAATATTAAAAAAGGGCCATGGTTTCATCAAAATAAATAAATAACTAAATATAAACCTCACATTAAATAAATCCACTATGAAAAAATGTATACAATCTCTCTTGAATACAAAATCTCATCCCTAATATGTCTATGAAGATTTTAACTCAATAATTACAATTAAATAATCCAACACCACACTTTTATATTGTGTTCTAATCATGCATATTTTTATTACATCACATAAATTAAGAAAACCCCATGATCAATAGTTAAATGTCTTTAGGAACAATGTAAAATTACAACTAAACACATTATATAATTCGTATTTATTCAAAAATTATTCTCCACAGATGTACCCTCATCATGCATATCTAATTCATTTATATTATATTGGAAGAAGAGGAAACATAAAAATGTGTGATCTTTAAATCCCATTAAGAGGGTAAACATGGAAATTGAGAATAGAGAATTAGCCAGAAGGCATAATGTGATAAAATAAAATTTGTATCCCATGAATAAAAATATGGTGGCCTAAAATATAGAATGTAGAATAATAATATCCTTTAAAAAAGAAATGTGGTATTAATATATATCATGACAAAAACATGAGTCAATGAAAACTGAAAAGATTATATCACATGGTGGAAAGAGTCCATTAAATGAATGGTTTTACTCATCAATACCATACATGAAATCACATGAGACTAAAAATTACCCAATGCATTGGAGAAAAATCTATTAGAACCTTCATAACGTGTACCTGAATATTTATTCTACATAAACAAATAATATATAAGGAATAATCATTAGGGTTACCCATAGAAAGAAATGGGTTTCATAATAAAGTCATGCGGGATAACCCAAAGGTATATCATAATGGTATCCATGATATGGGGGATTTAAAATCATTTTTTGACATTTAAAAAGGAAAAAATAATAATAGGTCGTTAATAATGATTTAAATCATAATTCGAATCATTAAAAATATTTGATAAGTAATTTTATAAATATGTCTCTTACGCATGATTTTAGGGAAAATAATAAGGTGTTTTTAAAGGGGATAAAGGAAAAAGTATTTCCATAAAACTAGAAATAAACTAAAATATTTTTTCATGATAATATGAGTGATTTTATAAAATATGGTTTAATTAAAACATTTTATAGGGTTTATTTGTAAATGGGAAATATTTACCAAAGTTACCTTAGATATGGCTTTCTTACCGAGTGGAATTGAGAAGGTAACCATTTTAAAACATGAATTTACCATCAAATATATATGAATTAATCTAGATATTTTTTATTAATATATATAGAATATTGGAGATGTATTTAAAAATTATTAAGAGATAAATTTATGTAAATATAGGTAAAGAGTCTCCCAAAGTATACATAGAGGTTTAGATAGATCTGTTTCCTTATATCTGAAAGCATTTTGTACATTAGCATAATGTCGTCGATAAAAAAATTAGATTAATTAAATAATTAATAATATCTTCCACTCATATTTGATTCATTATAATTTTATAATGTTAATTTTTTTTGTTTTGTGATCATTTATTTCATGGTATCACGATCGATTCACTTGTTTGTAATTGTGGATATTCTTATAAAATGGGATTAATACTACAAAATTGGAATGATATTTTAATAATAAAAATATAAAATTATATATTCTCCCACATTTCATTCTATTTTATGATATTTTGGTGATTCATTTAATAAAAATGATAATGATATGTTGTTATTTTATTTGGGCTATTTTTTCGACCATTTTAAACATGTTTCATTTTATTTAATAAATAATCTATATATTAGTTATAAGATATTTAATAAGTTATAACATAATTAATATAATATTATTCAACCATAACAATATTTTTATTATGATCCTTGAAGGCAGTAATGGAAAAAAACTCATTATCTACAGAGATGATTAAGTGTCATAATTTGGAAAGTGGTTATATTCCTTTGAATAAGAGGAGATGTGAAAAGAGATAGATATAAAATATTCCAACAGAAATATAAAAATATATATTTTAAATGGTACATAATTTATTATGATTTGATGGATTAATGATGTTAGGATAATGTAGAAGAATAAAATAAATTAAAAGTGGTGGTTTGAGAGTGTAACCTATTGGATATAAACTCTTTGAAGGACCCCATTAGTATATTGGAATTTTTGTTTGGTGAGAACAGAAGAAATTAAATGTGAGGATAGTTTATAGAAGAGGTTTTAGTATATATTTTGTAATATTCAAGGCTTGTATGGTGTAAGGGATATGGGTGGTGAGGGTTGTACTTATACATGAAGAGGGGTTTTAAGTGACTAAATAATGATTATTTTTTATTTAGAGCTTAAATCCTTTCAATGGAATTAGTTTCAAAATATATGTTTGATAATTAACTTTTTAATGGATGGTTAAGGTATTTCATTACAATGACGTCCCTTTTAATGTTGTATTTTGGAGGTATTTCTAACTTTTATCTTTTCACTTTAACTCGCAAGATTTTTTTACTTATAATGAAATACATTTTTTTACCGTAGGAAAATTTTTATGTATAAAAATAATATTCACATTATCTTGATCTTATAACTACAAATATTCAATCATTTTTACTTGATTAAATTTATTATATTTATAAAAATAAATTCTAAATATGTTATGCATATAACACATTAAAAAGGTTTTTTAATATTTAAATCATGGTATTCAAAAATACATAGCATGTGTAACATTATGTAAAGATTTATTGATTTTTTTATTTTGATTAATTATAATTAAATTTTTATCCTTGATAAAAAATAATTATATCGTAAGAGTTATCTTATTTTTAAAAATAGTATTTTAATTTTTTTTTAAAAATCATGCTAATATAATTTAACCTGATCTGTGAAAAAAAAATTTATATTGTCAATATAATAATAAAAATATAATAATTTAAACTTTTAAATAGTTATCCTTATATATTGAAATTTATAAATTTCATAGAAAATATAACCCTCTGAACATTATAAAAATTACTTTGGACTTTGTTAAAATATATTAGCATGTAAAAAGTGTTTTTTTAGATTATTCCAAGAATGTAACTTCCACATAAATGATATTTTAATAGAAAAGAAATCAATTGTATGTAAAATAAATATAATTTTTCTTTTTAAATAATCTTGAAGATCATTTAAATGTATTATTGTAACCATAACAAATATGACCAAATATTTTGTTAACTAATGGTCATAAGGCTAATCATTTTTTTTTTAAAAACATAAATTCTGGTGATCTTATCTCTCTATAAATACACCGTCATTATACTCTTAATCATTCACTTAAATTCAAAAAAGGTTCAATATTTTTTAAAAATGAATATTATATAACTATCTTTTTGTTTCTTTTCTACAACGATGTTCATGGGTGGGATGATTCTAAGGGAATGGTGAAACCAAAATTATTATATTTTAAAATATTTATTTTCTTTTATACTTCCCATTATAATGTTTCGATTAGTAGTAAGAATTATTTTATCCTTAATTTACTATTCTTAAAAAATGAATAATGTCTTATTAGTTTTCAGGTATGTGTTTTCTATCCTTTTACTATTTCTAGTTTTAAACATTCCACTCAACCTATGATGTAAAAAGGTTCCTATAAAATACAATAATATTTATATGTTCTCATAATAAAACATTAATTGAAAAATAAGAGTTCAATTAATAACATAAAGTAATTTTGGGGGTGTTACATTATTCCCCCTAAAGATATTACTACCGCACAATTTTACACATTTAGTAACACTTACTAAACCCTAATGTTCACATAAATGTTATCTATTTAAATGAAACATTATGAAAACCTAGGATATGTTAATCTTATGTTGTCATAGTTGTTAAACTTATCATACTATTTATGGGAAAATTGTAAAATATCTAAGGCTCTATACCCTAATATTCAAAATCATAATTCCCAAAAAGTTCCATAAACTACTTTGATACCAAATGAGATTCCCTAGAGACTCATTTCAGGATTTGATTCTAAACATACATATTTTTATTACATCTCATGAATTAAAAAACTCCAAATATATGTTTTCTATATTTCAAAACTAGGTCAGATTACCACTTCAATCATTATATAATACTTATTTATTCCACACTATTTCTCTACCCATGTTACTTCTTTATGTGTATCACTTTCATTTCTATTCTTATGGGATAAGGGTAAATTTAAAAAAAAATTGGTGATCTATAATGCAAAGTATGGGAGAAAACAAGGAAATAAAGCCTAGAGCATTAGAAGAAAAGCATAATGTGATAACATAAATGGCATGGGTCATTAATACACATACGTTGGTGTAACATAAGAACCTATAATAATATGATTATGGAAATAATTAAATGTGGAAGTAACATAGATCCTGAAATAAACATGGGTAAATTCTAACTACCAATATGATATCACATGGTGGACTGAGTCCCATAATGGATTAGATTTACTCCCCAATCCCATACATGATTTATCAGTAGAGTAATCATTTCCCAATGAATTTGAGTTTTATCTAGGTGCACCCACCATATAATTTACATGCATAGGTGTGCCAAAAAACCAAATCAAACACAAGGAATAATCATCAGGGTTACCCATAGAAGGAAATGAGTTTTATAATCACTTCTCAAGGGATAATCAGAGGGTGTATAATAATGGTATCCATAACAAAATTTATCTTTAACATTATTGGATAGTCATAAATAAAAAATAAGAATATACCAAGAATAAAATTTTCTTACTTAATTTAAAACATGAAAATTAATGGTGAGGCAATTTAAGAAAATTACCACTTAATCAATGTTTTAGGGAAATTAATAAATATTATTTAATAAGGATTAAAGAATAATTATTTCCATAAAACTATAAATGTAATTAAATATTTTTTCATTATAAAAATATTGATTGTGAAAAATATGTTTTCCTGTAAAAATTTAATATTGTGTGCCTGTAAATGGGTATGCTATAAAGAACTACCATTTAATCGGGGTTTCTTATTGAGGGGAAGGAAGAAGGGTATCTTTTTAAAACATGTATTTCCCCACAAAAAAATTAATTGATATATATATATATATATCGGATATATATATATCATATTAAAAAATAATATGAGAAAAATGAAATATAAATTGTGATAAATAGAGGTAAAGTGTCACCCAAAAAAATATGGTGGATTGGATAAATCCCTTTCTAAATTTCCTAATTTGTTTCTCATATTAAATTAGTGTGTTGGATAAAAAAATAATAGTAATTAATTAATTTATAATCAATTGAAAAGATATTTTATCCATTATCATTTTATTTTGTACATTTTTTTCCATTTTAGTTGGTAATAATGTGCAATTTCGTTGTTCTAGAGGTGTTTATTTCATGGTTTCATGGTCTGGTCACTTCTCTATAATTTTGTATATTCATTTAATATGGGAATAATACCCATGAAAGGTAATTAAATGGTATTGAAGAAATTATATAATAATAATGCTTCCCAAATATATTTTTATTTTCTTACATGTGGATTATTCATTTAGTAAAAATGTAAATAATAAATGGTTAGTTAATTTTTCCAGTTTTTATAACTATCTCAAACTACTTTCATTTTAATTAATATTATGTATAATATATTGGTTACTGGAAATGAAATAATTTATAAAATACTTATTAAAATATTATCTTAACATAATAACAGTTTCATGACCATCGTTGAATGCATTAATCAAAAATTAAAAATCATTATCCACGGAGTTATTAACTACTATTATTTGGACAATTCATCCAATTCATTGAATAATTAGAGATGAAAAAGGGATCAATATAATATATTCCATTAGAAATATTACATTAGAGTATATAAATTTAAATTTATTTATTATTCTTTTAAGGATTAATGATTTCAGTATAAGTTAAATAAAGAAAAAATTAAATGAGGTTATTTGAGACTGTTACTTGTTGGATATAACCTCCTTGAAGTAAACATCAATGATATGAGAATTGGAATTCTTGTGATACCAAAATAAACTTGGTGTGGTTAGAGTGGTTATTATAGTTTGTAACGACTTGGAATTTCTATGTATATTTTTTTTAATTAGATGTGAATTTTATGAGTTCGTGAAAATTGACAGCTCGTGTTTCTGAGGACCGGTGTGACCGGAATCAATTTCTAATGTCTTGTTCGGGTACGTTCAGTAAACGTATGAGTGGGTTTTTATAAATTTTGAACCGGTGATCAGAATTGAAATCTGAGAGCACTGTTGAACTCATAGCGCCAGTATTCCCTTAAGGAGACTTTCACCTCGACGACAGATGAACAAGGGCGAAATATTTTTTTTGGATTATTCGTGGAAATAATAAAATAAAATAAGCTCATATTTTATTTTATTTTGTTTTAACCACCCACCATGTGTATGTTCAGGGGTGGGTTCCACCGGAACTATACCTCCTCTTTTTGATTTAGTATGGTGGGGACCACCCGACCCCCTATTAATTGGAGGATCGCATACCTCTCAACCCCCCTCATAAATGGGGGGGGAGCCTCTTTCACACCTCCACAGTTTTAATTACGCCAACACACGTAATTTATTATGTCAAATCCTCCCGAATAATTAAATGATCCAACACATCAATTAATTAATTAAACATTTTTGAATATTATGCTAATGACTTAATAGATATTACAATCAATTATTTTGGCTACTAATTCACTTGGGTGAATTTGGGGAGAGGAGGAACTTGGGAGAAAGCTGCCAACGAAGAACACTCCACTGATGAAGAATGCTCCACCAATGACGAACGACTTTGACTATGAAGGACAACCTTGACTTTGACTTTCTTTCTGAGAACTTCTTCCAACGTAGGACGTGTTCATCTATAATGAATCGACGTCTGCCTTCTCGTTCTAACACCAACCAATAACGAACAAGGTAGGGTATTTTTTTGAATGATTTTATATACCCATATTCTTCCCTTCTAGAACAAGGAACACATATCAACTTTCTAACTAGTTGATCCACACATGTTTCCTTTTGTGGGTTTTGGGATTAATCATTGCGGGAGGGTATGATGTGCTTCGTTCTTGTGAACCACTTGATACCACTCTAATGCGGAGAGTGTGGGCCAAATTAACAAGGAACGTCCTCTCTGTAACCCTTGTGGTGATTTGTGGTGTTCATCGAAACAGAGGAAGATGACGAAGGGGACAAAGGCAACGACGTTGCAACCCGCGACCATTGCAACCCGCGCCACCCCCGCGGCATCCCGCACCACCTCCGGACAAACTAGACCCGCGACCCCTCATGGTGCCCCGGCTGAACCGGTCGTTCCCCTTAACGGCGCCCCTGCCAAACCGCCACTGCGGTCTCTGCCCTTCAGGCCGCGCCACCCTGGACACGCTGTCTGCCAGCTGAACCAGCCCGGGCCACCCCGTCCTTTCGACCGAACAGGCTACCGGTCACCCCGACCTCCCGGCCGAACCGGCTCCCAGCCACCCTGGCCTCCTGGCCGAGCCACCCTAGCCGCAACATCCACAGGCCGATCCACCCCGGCCACCCAGCCTCCCTGGCGAATCGGCCCCGTTTGCGCCACCTGCTAGACGAACCATCCCCGACCGCGCCATCCCGACCTCCAAGGTTGAGCATCCCCGGGCCACCCTAGCCACAACCCTCTAAGCTGAACCAGCCCCGCGCCCCGAGCCTAGACACCCTCGCGGTGCCCTCCGAGCCAAGCCGCCCACGCCGGGACCTCTAGGCTGAACCGCCCTCACGCTGACTCGCGGCAGGTCCACACCCTCATGGCCGGTCTATGCCCTCATGACCCTCCAAGGCCCCTCGCGGCCTGCTGGGAAAGGCCCAGTAGGCTTGGCCGAACCCAATGGGTCAGACCAGATTGACCCAATCCAAGTCGGCCCAGACTAGGTTGGGCCAGGTCAGTCCGACTGGATTGGACTGGACTCGGGCCCACTATGGCCCACTACGGTCCATTTACACTCCTTCGGCCATATCTTTGGCACCGGACATCCGTTTGATGAACCGTCAGTGGCACTGGAAATCTTGGAGTTTGACTGTACATTGGATTATACCCCACTGTAGCTTAGGGTATAGTTTAGATATAGTCAGGTTGGATCATGCACGAATCCAACCAGGCCCCCGAGACTAAAAGGATAATAACTCACAGACCGTGCATCCGATTGACGCCCCATTTGTTGTGTTGAGACCCCTATGATGTGGAGGACCATTGAGATACATTTTTGTGGGACTACATGATAGTAGGAGTTTCGACCAGTAGCTCGTGGAGCAGATCCTCCTGGAGATGAATGAGCATAGTGCGAAGACCTAGTAGCTAGCTGATACCTGACGACTGCTGACTGTTTGACTCAAAGTGACTCTACTAGCAATGTGGGGAGTGCCTTCATGATGCAGCAGACCAACGGTGGAGGAGCATGCTTGGTGACGCGGCGGGCCCATGATAATCGACAGGAGGAGTACCTCAATATGCTAATAGGGGAAGGACTCTTGGTGACGTGACAGACCCACAGTGGGGAGCGCCTCTTTGTGACACAACAGACCCACAATACTCAATAGGAGGAGTACCTCAGTAGTCCAAGGTTAGTGGGAAGCACGCTTGGTGTCACGATAAGCCCACTGTACTCAATTGAGCAGGAGTTCTCCAACATCCGAGGTTTCGATAATGTGACTGGGGATATTACATGATTCCACACCAAAAATAAAATCCTAGTTTAGCTAAGTCAGTGATTTTGTGTTTTACTCATGATTGAGATTTATAACTTAATAACATATTTATATGTATGGTCATATACCTATGTAGGGTTATCTATTGATTTAATACATTGTAGTCAGTACTTTTTAGTTTATCCTTGTTGGATTTTGTGAGACCCTAAGGGTCTCGGGGTCCTTACTGAGTATCATTATACTCACCCCTACACGGTCGATGCCCACACGTTGTTGGGTTGGATGCAGACGACGGACAGCGCTGACTGTGGCTGACAGTACCAGGACTGGATGATACTTGGAGGTGGACCGTATGGCTTGTCAGTACATGGAGGAGATGGACATACATGGAGTGCCAAGGAGACGATCCGTACCTACCCTTCAGGTAGGAACCTTATAGGAAAATCCAGCAACTTTCCTTTCTTTTTCTTCAGTTGTATTGAATTTCAGTTGTACTTGTACTTTCCAGTTGGGATTGTATTCTGGACCCTTTTACTTGTAGCACTCTTTTGTTATATAGTTTACATGGTGTTTTGTTCGGTTTTGTGCTTGCTTGTGTGTGTGTCACAAGTAATAAAGGTAATTTCTTCCTAGTTTTATGGAATTACGCCTTTGGTGATAGTCTCCATCCCCTGGCCTATTGAAGACGGGCTTGGGGTAGCCACAGCACCGGCCCTAGGGTACAGGTCATGAAAAATTGGAATCAGAGGTGTCGTTTCTACCGTAGAACATATGACTCTAATATTTTCTATAAAGCAATAGTGTTAAGTGTAGTGAGTGTGGTTTTCATCCAAGGAGTACAGTGTTAGTGCGGAGGCTGGCGTATCCATACACCAGGACCCTGACTTCAGATTTCTGACTCAGTGTGCAAAAACACTGATTGCATGTGTGTTTTCAAAAGTTTTATTTAAGTCATCTCACCAGGTCAGCTCACCAAGTATAACTTTTGACCATGTCACATATGAGTCTTTTCAAGATTCCCCACATAGACAGCCAGTTAGAGTTTCGAGAGTTGTACGCGCTGATATCCCACTGAGAGATGAGGCCTCGGTGCATGGCCCTTTTCCAGTGGAGGCACCAGCAGTGCATTTCCCCGTTGGGCCACCAATGCCACCAACCCTAGCAGAAAATAATGCATGACAATTGATCACATTGCACGAGTTCCAGCGCTAGAGGCCACCCAGGTTCAGGGGAGAGACGGACCCATAGGCAGCTAAGGATTGGCTAGAGGCTGTGGTGAGAGTTTTTTGACTGGTTGGGACACCAACCGATCTCATGGTGACTCTTGCTGCCAGCCTTCTATAGGAAGCAGTAGGTAGATGGTGGAGATTGATGCTCTAAGTTCAAAATGTGGTTACACTTCTCTGGGTAGACTTAGAGAGCATGTTTCAGGCCGAGTTGGTTCTAGAGACTCTTCGCATAGTGCGCATTCAGGAGCTAATTCATCTGTAGCAGGACAACATGACTGTAGCTCAGTACTCAGTGAGGTTCACAGACCTCTCATGCTACTCCACCAATATGTTACTAGACCCATTATTTAGGGCCCAGACCTTCTAGCAGGGACTCAGGTGGGAGATCAGGGCTTTGGTGATCTCACATAGCATCCTGACGCAAGCAGGGGTGTTAGAAAGAGCCCTCATAGTGTGGATTTTCCTTGCTGAGCAGTATCCAGCAGAAAGATCCACCGCTAGTCAACACATAGCGGAGTCTTATGCAGCTAGTAGTAGACACATGTTGCAGAGGTCCAAGAGGAACCGACCTACAGGTGGACGACCGCATGATTTAGAGTCGGTTGTGTGGGGCACCCAAGGTGGATACAGACATGACAGGAGTGGGTATTGTTACTCATGTGGTGGGCAAGGTCACATGGATCATGACTGTCTGACCCGCCATTCAGATGATCAGCATACGATCAACGGACCTCCTAGGCAGAGTCAAAGATTCGATCGAGGTGGTCTGCAGGGAGTAGGCGGACATAACAGAGGAGCTGGTCGTGCAACTAGCGGTGGGAAATAGTTTGATATGTTACAACCACCACCACTAAGAGGTCCACCCAGACCATAGGGAGTAGGTGGATAGTGAAGAGCTCAGCTCCAGGCAGCTGAGGCCTATGACCACGGTGCTTTGAAGAGGATACGAGGTACGATCTATGTCTAATCTACCATAACTGATATACTAATAGACACATGTGATAGTCATTCTTTCATTTCCACTACCCTCTTTCAGATCTCAGAGATTCCGACAGAGTCATTGGCTCGATCCTTATGTCTAAAGAATCCTAAGGGATCAGATTCGATGATTACGCACTAGTGTTGGAAGCGTGAGCTTACTCATGGAGGTGAGAGCTTCGGTTGGGATCTCCTAGTAGTGGCTTCGAGGCCTTACAAATTTATCTTGGGTATGGACTAGTTATATATAGTCCACACATAGATTGAATGTATTAGGTGGAAAGTGTGATGTGTCTGCACAGATGGGACCAGGTTTACCTTCACCGGCAAGAAGGGAGCCTTTGCAGTGCATGATCGACTTACCCGGAGGAGGGTGAAAATGATTACACATCAGTTTTCTAGCATTACCCTCGGAGTGGATGAAGTGGAGTGTCTGAGCTATCCTATTGTGGTGGACCAGTACACATATGTTTTCCCTGATGATGTCCTAGGTCTACCTCCTCGTAGAGAGGTGGAATTTTACATTGACTTGTACCACAGGACGACACCGATATCTACTCCAGCGTATCAGATGTCTCCCACAGAGCTTCACGAGCTGCGTGTACAGTATGACGACTTGTAGGGGAAGGGGTTCATGTGGCCCAGTGTTTCTCCCTGGGCATCCTCGATTCTGTTCACCAAGAAGGTGTATGGGAGCTTGAGGCTTTGTGTTGACTATCAGCACCTAAACCAGGTGACCCTGAAGAACATCTACCCACTCCCAAGGATTGATGACCTATATGATTAGCTGAAAGGAGCACGGTGGTTCTAGATGATAGACCTCAAATCAGGCTATCACCAGCCCCGAGTTCGAGACGAGAATTTTCAGAAGACGACTTTCATATGTCGGTACGACCACTACGAGTTCTTGGTTATTCCATTCGGCTTGACCAACGCTCCAGAAGTGTTCATGGGACTCGTGAATAGGATATTTTAGCCATAACTTGACCTCTTTGTCATAGTCTTTATCAATGTCATCCTGATTTACTCGACTACTGAGGAGGAGCATGCCTACCATTTTTGGGTAGTACTGGACACACTCCGAGAGCACCAACTTTATGGTAAGCTCTCAACGTACCAGTTCTGGATCCGAGAGGTTCAATTTCTGGGACATGTCAAATCGGATGTTGGAGTATAAGTGGATCCCGAAATTATTGAGGTATACTTTCTTGGGATCCACCTAGGAGTGTGATAGAGGTACAAATTTTTCTTGGGTTTGGCTGGATACTACCTGAGATTTGTGCCAGATTTCCCTAGAGTGGCAACACCACAATGAGCCTTGACGAAGAAGGGGAAACCCTTTGTGTGGTCGGAGAGATGCCAAACGATCTTTCAGGAGATGATGTAGAGGCTAAATAGTTCCCCCATATTGAGGCCTCCAGAGGAAGGCGTAGGGTACGTAGTCTACTGCAACGCATCAGGGACCAGAATCATATGTGTCCTGATGTAGGAGTGATCAATGATCGCATATGGTTCTCGAAATCTGAGATAGCACGAGCAGAAATATACTACTCATAACCTGGAGTTAGAATTTGTAGACTTCACCTTGAAGACCTGGCATAACTATCTGATGGGAGAACATTTTACTTTGTACTCTGATCGAAAGAGTCTCAGGCATATCTTATCTCAGAAGGACCTGAACCTGAGAGAGTGATGTTGGCTTGAGTTCCTTCAAGACTATGACTTCAAGAGAGTCTGTACTCCTGGGAAGGGGAACCGTGTCATAGATGCACTCATCAAGAGATCTGGTATTCAGTTTCTAGGCGAGGCGACAGAGCAGCTGACCTCTTTTCAGATATCCTTTGTGAATAGAGATGGAGTATATTTTATTCAGTCTCCTAGAGTCACTCCCCCAATTATTTAGCGATTTAGGAAGGTGCATCATGGAGATGCTGATATCAAGGCACGATGTGCTCAGATATCCATAAGACAGACACCTGATAGGTTTTTTGATGGTGGGGAGCTCGTCGTCCTTTTCAGAGGACGTACAATGGTACCAACATCAATCCAGGAGGATGTGTTGAGGGAGTTCCACACATCCCCTACAGCGGTAAATATAGGAGTGGAAAAGATGTACCAGGACCTCCGATGATATCCTTAGTGGCCAAGAATGAAGAAAGGAGTTGTAGAGTTTGTCTCTCGATGCCTCACTTGTCAGTAAGTGAAGGTGGAGCATCAGGTACCAACAGGATTGGTTCATCCTTTAGAGGTCCCAGAGTGGAAGTTGGATGGGATATCCATGGACTCAGTGATAGGAATTCCACATACATCTAGGGGAAATGTCTCTATCTGGGTGATCATCGACCAACTCACCAAGTCGGCCCACTTCCTACCAACCAGAGAACATGGTTCAGTAGAGAGCTTGGGATGCCTTCATGTGCAGGAGATTATGCGGCTATATAGAGTACCTTCAACGATTTTCCCCGACCATGACATAAATTTTACTTCCTGGCTATGGAAGGTCTTACATGAGGATTTCGGGATGCAGCATCATTTGAGCACTGGCTTCCATCCTCAGACGGATGGTCTGACAGAACAGACCATTCAGACCCTTGAAGACATGTTGCGGGCTTGTGTCCTCGACTTCAGTCGTAGTTAGGAGGATCACTTACCTTTGGTGGAGTTGGCATACAACAACAGCTATCACCCCACTATTAGGATGACACCTTTCGAGGCATTGTACGAGAAAGCTTGCAAATCACATTTGTGTCGGACTGACCCAAGGGAGTCAGCACTAGTGGGACTAGAGATGATACAGGCTACCATAGAGAAGGTGCATATCTTCTAGTAATATATGAAGACTACACAGAGCAGGTAGAAGTTGTATGCTGACAGGGGATAGAGACCTCTTGAGTTTGAGTATGGAGACCACATTTTTCTACGGGTCTCACCTCGATGAGGATTGCAGAGATTTGGTCGAGGTGGTAAGTTATCTCTGAGGTTCATCAGACATTTTTAGGCCCTCAGTTGAGTTGGCGAGGTGGCATGCCGCTTAGCTCTTCCACCTTAGTTGCACCGGGTGTATGACGTCTTCCAAGTATCCCACCTGAGGAGATACGTGCATGACCATTCTCACATCATCAACCATAGAGAGCTATCCGTCAATGATGAGGAGAATTTTATGAAGGTTCCAATAGATTTTGAGGATCGACAGAAGCAGGTCCTTTGTGGGCAGTCGTTACCTCTAGTGTGTGTTCGCTGGCAGCACAGGAACTTCTAGGAGAGCACATGGGAGAGGGAGGCTTAAATTCGTGATCAGTACCCCCACTTGTTTACCTAGTTGAGTTGTGGCTTATGGGGACATAGATCCTTGAGGTGGGGATAATTTAATGACCTAGAATTTCCATGTAATTTTGTTTAATTAAATTGTAATTTTATGAGTCCATGAAAATTGACGGTAGGTGATTTCGAGGCCCGGTGTTCCCGAAATAAATTTCTAATGATTTGTTCAGGTACGTTCAGTAAACATACGAGCGGGTTTTTATAACTTTTTAACTGGTGCTCGAAATTGAAATTCGAGGTCACCGTTGAACTCGTAGCGCCGGTATTCTCTTAAGGATACTTTCACCTCGACAACAGATGGATGAGGTAAAAAGATAGTTTTGGGGTTTTTTGTGGAAATAATAAAATAAAATAAGCTCATATTTTATTTTATTTTTTTGTAACCACCCACCATGTGGATATTAAGCGGTGGGGTCCACTGGAACTAAACCTCATCTTCTTGATTTATTGTTGTGGGGACCACCCAACCCCTTATTAATGGGAGGAGAGGAAAACCTCTCAACCCCCCTCATAAATGTGGGGGTAGCCTCCTCAACACCTCCCCATTTTAATTGTTCCAACGCACATAATTTGTTATGCCAAATCCTCCCAATTAATTAATTGAGCCAACACATCAATTAATTAATTAAACCTTTTTGAATATTATGACAATGACATAATAGATATTACAATCTATTATTTTTGCAATGAATCCACATGGGCGGAGTTGGGGAGAGGAGGAACTTGGGACAAGGCTCCCAATGAAAAACACTCTACCGAAGAATAACTCTCCACCGACGAGGAACGCCTTCGACTAAAAAGAATGACCTCGACTTAGTCTTTCTTTCTCAAAACATTTTTTGACGTAGGATGTGTTCATCTACAATGAATCGACGTCCTCCTTCTCGCACTAACATGAACCAACAATGAACAAAGAAGGGGATTTTTTGGGACTGATTTTATTTACCCATGTTCTTCCCTTCTAGTACAAGGAATGCAGATCAACATTCTAACCAGTTTATTGTCATATGTTTCCTTTTTCAGGTTTTGGGATTAATCATTGTGGGACGGTTTGATGTGATTCGTTCTTTTGAACCACTTATGACCGCTCTAATGCCAAGAGTGCGGCCCAAACTAACATGGGTCGTCCTCTCTATAACCCTTATCTTGATTTGTGGTGTTCATCAAAATAGAGGAAGATGACGAAGGCGACAAAGGCAACAGCACCGCCACCCACGGCCTCCGCAACCAGTGCTGCCCCCGTGGCGTCCCACGCCACTGCCGGCCGAACCGGCCCCATGACCCCTCGTGGCACCCCGGTCAAACCACCCTCACGGTTTCCACCATTCCGTCCGAGTCGCTCTCGGCCGGCCCGAGCCACCCTGGCCACGCCGTCCATCGGTCGAACAGGCCCCGACCACGCTGGCCTCCCGAACGAACCGTCTCCCTGCCACCCTGGCCGAACCAGCCGAACCGGCTCCTGGACACCCTGGCCTCCCGGCTAAACCACCCTGGCCGTGGCATCCTCCGGCCGAGACACCACGACCACCTGGCGTCTGGGCCGAACCGGACCCGGTTGTGCCACCCGCAGGCCAAACCGACCCTGGCTGTGCCATCCCGACCTCCGGGCCGAGCCGTCCCAAGCCACCCTCACCGCGGCCCTCTGAGCCGAACTGGCCGCATGCCCCAGGTCGAGCTGCCCTCGCGGAACCCTCTGGGCCAAGCCACCCATGCGGCGCCCTCTGTGCCAAACCACCCTCCCGCCAACTGGTGGCCGGTCCGCGCCCTCACGGTCGGTCCGCGCCCTCACGGCCCTCCATGGCCCCCCGTGACCTGCTAGGATGGGGCCAGTGGGCCGGCCCAAACCCAACGGGCTGTCCCAACCAATGGGACAAGTCATACCCAACGGGTCATGTCAGGTCGTCCCGAACCGGGTCGGGCCATGTCGGACCAGACCCGGGCCCACTACAGCCCATTTACGCTCCTTCATCCATATCTTTGGCACCAGACGTCCGTTTGAAGAACCATCAGTGGTGTTGGAAATCTTGGAGTGTGATGGTCCCGTTGAGTTTACCCCACTGGAGTTTGGGGTATATTTGAGATATAGTCAGGTTGGATCATGCACGAATCCAACCGGGCCCCCGATACTAAAAGGCTAATAACTCACAGACTGGGCGTCCGATTGAAGCGTTGTCTGTTGCGTTGAGACCCCTATGATGTGGTGTACATCTTACATACTTCTTCATGGGACTTTGTGATATATGGAGTTTCAACTCGTAGCTCATAGAGCGGATCCTCCCAGATACGAGTGAGCATAGTGCGGAGACCTAGTAGTTGGATGAGACCTGACAACTGCTGACTGTTTGACTCAGAGTGACTCAACTAGCCCAGTGGAGAGTGACTTGGTGTCGCGAAAGACCCACGGTGGAGGAGCACGCTTGGTGACACGGCTGAACCACGGTACATGACAAGATGATTACCTCTACAGGCTACAAGGGGGAGCGTGCTTGGTGACGCAGTAGACCCACAGTGGGCAGTGCCTTTGTGTGACATGGAAAACCCACGGTACTCGATAAGAAGAAGTAACTTAGCAGTCCAAGGTTAGTGGGAAGCACGCTTGGTGTCATGGCAGTCCCATTGTACTTGATTGAGCAGGAGTTCTCCACCAGCCGAGGTTTCGATAATGTGACAGGGATGTTACTTGATAGTACCCCTAAAATTCAATCCTGGTTGAGTTGAGTCAGTACTTTTATGTTTTCCTCATGATTGAGATGGATTACTTAATAACGTAGGTATATGTATTGGAAAATACCTAAGTAGGGTTATCTGTTGATTTCATACTTTTTGGTTTATCCTTGTTGAATTTTGTGAGACCTTGAGGGTCTTGGGGTCCTTACTGAGTATCGTTATACTCAACCATACATGATGCAGACAACGGGCAACGCTGACTGAGTCTAAGAGTACCAGGACAGGAAAGTACTCAGAGGTGAACCATATGGTTTATCGGTACACAGAGAATACGGACATACGTGGAGTGTTGAGGAGATGATATGTACCTACCCTTTAGGTAGGAACCTCAGAGGATGATCCAACAGCTATCATTTCTTTTTCTTTAGTTGTATTGAATTTCATATGTATTTGTACTTTCCAATTGGTCTTGTATTCTTGCCCCTTTTACTTTCAACATACTTTTGTTATACAGTTTACTTGGTGTTTCATCCTACTGTTTGGTTTCTTGTGTGTGTGGTATAGGTTATAAAGGCAATGCATTCCCATTTTTAAGGAATTACGCCTTTGGTGCTAGTCACCAGCCCCTAGCCAATGGAAGGTGTGCTTGTGGTAGTCATGGAACAGGCCCCACGGGACGGGTAATGACATATTTTTTGGTAGATATTTTTAAGGATTCAATTAGTATATGGATTGAGTAAAATGGGTGGTATTTAAACTTTAGTAGGGGTTGTTTTATGTTATTAAATAATGACTATTTTGTATTTAAGGATAATTATTTTGGGTGAATTTAATTTCAAAAAATATTTTTGATAATTAATTTTTTACATTATGGTTAATGTGATGGATTACCTAAACTACCCATTTAATGTTGTAGTTTTTAGGTATTTTAGGTTGCTACCATTAACCTTTAACCAGGTACATTATTTTACATATACTGCAGTAAATTTATTTACCACGGTATATTTTAATCCTCAAAAAGAAAATTAACCTTACTGCGTATTTTGAACTTATAAATATAAATATTAAATTTATTTTACCTTATTAAATTTATAAAATTTATAAAAATCAACTCTAAATATATTATGCATCTAACATAGAACAATATTGTTTTTAAGGATAAATTCATGGTTTTAAAAATGAAAAACATGTGTTATATTATTTCCTTAAAGTATCTTCCACACAAATAATATTTTAATATAATATTTTTGTATTCTCTAAAAATAATACAATTATTCTTATTAAATAATCCCAAGGATCATTTAAATGTGCCAATGTAACCTACAACAATAAATACCATATATTTTATTAACTCATAGTAATAATTTGAACCAACTGTGTTTTGTTAAAAACATAAATTATAATGATAATATTTTCTTATTAATACGCCATAATTATTACTCGTCTCTATTCACTTCAATTCTAAATAAAATTCAGTAGTGTTTCCAAATAAATATTATATTACTTACTCTATGTTCTTCTAATATAGTGTTATTTTTTGGTTGGTATGATTCTATGGGATTGAAGAAACCCAAATTTTTATATTTTATATTATTTATTAAATATTAGTATTTATATTGTAAAAAAATAATTAATAATATTGATTTTTATAGACTAAATCTACCATCCTTAGATAAAGGAATAATGTGTTAATAGATTCTGGATAAGTGTTTTCTATCATTTTACTATTCTTGGTTATAAAAGTTCTCTGTAAGATGTGATGTAGAAATGTTATTATGAAATGTAACATTATATATATGTGCTAATAATAAAACATTCAATGAAAAATAATTGTTCTATTAATGGAGTTCAAAAAATTTGAGGTGTAATAGGATACTTCACTAAACCCTTAATTCCAGATATAGCCTTCTAATTTTCATAATAAATCATCCACCATTCACAGTATAAACAATAAATTTTTTTAACATAGATCACAAAAGTAATATAAAATCCATGTATACTTGAAGCACATAAATAACTGATACACATATAGTCATCTAAATTACCAATATATATTTGATGTTTGAATAAAATAATTATCATTACATTTTTCTATCAGACTCAAGAAGCCATTAAACACCATATACCATTAATTTATAACACCTAGATTACACACCATAATATCTATCCTCTTCAATATACAAATAACTAATCAAATATAATCTCATGGTACTCTCCACTATATGAATTTCCTATATTTTAATTATTCCTAACCTAACATTTAATTTCATTGTATTAAAAATCGTTCTTATTTAGTAAATATTACAGTTAGTAAAATCCTTATTTCAAAATCACAAGTAATGTTTAATTCAAATAGAGAAAATATATCCAAAACGATGTTTGTTTATGGATCAACCATGATGAAATTATTTTATTGTTTTATATTAAAAAATATTTTTTTCCTTTTTAAGTAGCCAATTATTTATAAAAACATGACCCATATAAATGATATGGTTTAAACCCCATTTTCATTTAATTTTGAAATAATTAAAATATTGTATGTAAAACATAAAACCAAAACATCATGAGACATGTTTAAAAAAAATAAAACAGTCAAAATATTTCATGACTAAAAGGATACTGGTTTCTAAAAGTATTCCACTAATAGGAAAAAAATAATTAATAGCAACATTATACTATATAGAGAAATAATTTCATGCCCATAAATCTAAAACATTTGAATTTTTATATACCCTTCTAAATAGATAACACGTTACATGCTCCGGAAGAAGAATTTTTAGCCAAATCTAAAATAATTTATTAAAAAATGACTATATGGGATGCATTATAATAGGGTTCATAATAGTTTCTATAATACATAAAATACTAAATACAACATATAGTACTCTCAATACATAACACTTTATAGGAGACAAGTAATCTAATAAATAAAATAGTCTAAAAATAAATATCAACAATTCATATCTTCCAATAAATAAATCATTAAAATTATCATGAACATTAATGTGAGTAACTTTAATTAATTAGCTAACACCAAATAATTTATTCAAGGAAAAAATAATTACATTATTAATTTTCAAATAATTATGGTAATTCACATATGATAATTTATTTAATATTAATGAGATTCTCATGTATTAATATACCACTAGACCATATAATGCATGAATAGACTCATAATGTGTCTCCCAGTTGAGAAAAATATATGGTGACTCCATTTATTCTTTATATGACTTCGAAATATATTAAGTAATATTTTCGGAGCTATGTACAGAGTCAATATAAGCCTGTGAATTCTGGTGAGCCCAAAACATTTATTAAAAAACTATTAAATATATTAAAATCGTGGAAGAATTGATATCAAAATATAGTGTATAACTCTAAAATTGAGACTCAGATTGAAAATATGAGACCAAAAATCTTCCTAGAATGCAAGGTTTTCCCTAGGTGCAACCTATGGTTGGCAAGTGTTGGATTTCCAGGTAAGGCAGCCATTGGTGGTGTGTTAAATTAAATTATATAATAAAATTTATGTGTTTTATTTTAAATGAACTAATCTAAGAACTCAATAAATATCATATTTTGGAAATTTTCCAGGTTTATCCACATAATTCGGTGAGAATATATAGGATGAGAAAAAATTGTTATTTGTTGGTGGATAGTACTAAAGGGAATTGGGTGGTTGTATCATGGTTGGTTCAGAGGAAACAAACTCAATTTTTCTTATTAATTAATATAGAATGTGTTTCTTCAATACAGATTAATCATAAATTTAGGTAGGTCTTTCCAATTTTGTATTTGACCCTTTTCATTACATTTTTAAGTCATGGATTATTATTTTCTTTGTATCTATGGTTATTTAATCCTTCACATGATGTTGATAAATGAATTAAAATATTTAAATTTGATTTTTTCATAATATGATACTGTATTACACATGAATATCTGTAAATTATTTAATTTAGGGACAATAATTCGTGTAAAATGATGGATTTACCTTATTCTTTTTTCATTTAACCCCATTGTTCTTCACATCCTTTGTTGTTGGCCCACAGGTTCATAGTTTGACTTTGTCATAGAAGGTTTGAGAATGATTAGACTCATTGAATTCATAGTGGTTGTGAGAATTATGAGTAGGATAGTAATTTTTGGATGGATCAGGATGGATATCAAGTGACGCCTCATGGATCCAAGATATAAAATTGTCGATGGGTGATCGAATGTGCACATGATGTATGACAGTTCTTCGAGTGTGTGTTCAGAATCTAATTTCTGACCATCAGAGTTCAGGAATCGATTTCCATAGGCCTTCCCATTGGGTTTCAGTTGGTCAACTAGTGTGGAAAGAGGCAGTGAGTGATGATATAGAAAAGTAATTAAGATTATAGAGTTTCTATTAAAACCTATGGTATACACCATGTAGCTTAGAGGAAACACGCCATGTACCTCCACTGTGGAATATGGGGTTTTAGGTGGAGTTAAAGATCATACACAGTGTGTTCGTGCCCACAAATTTTTTGACCCACCCCGGGATTCTATATTGTGTTTCATTTGGAACACACCCAAGAACACATGCGAGATGAAATATTGTGTACTCTATAAGTATATGGGTATGGGATACTACTCGAGAAAGGCCAACTACAAACATAGGTATACGAGCATGGGATGATATACACATCCACAACCGAGAGCACATGTGATGGCCCTATGTGGCTGATAAATGACATTTAGAACCCATAAATGTTGTGATTTATGTAATGGTTTCTATGTTTTTTCTAGAGGAAAACATGGATAGGAACTGAGGTGGGTACACATTCCATTTGGACCACTTTCAAACTATATACTACCTCTTTCAAGTTCATCCCCAATTGTCCCCTTTTTTTAGACTTTTGTTTTTTCCAATGAGTTGTATATCCTATTTTTTCCATATAGAAGATGATGGTGTGCTTAACTAGAAAAAATGAGATAGAATTTGAGGTCTAATAAGCATGAAACATATTTAGGGAAAACATGATTATGGAAATGATCTATGTAGTACCATTAGAGTGATTTTTGGCTTTGTACTACCATATTGCACAAAGGCATGCGTAAACTCATAATATTTATAGAGATATAAATGGAACATCCATACATTTGGTGTGGGTTATATCTCTACTAAGTAGTACACCCTTTTCTTTAAGCCCCAGTAATGAGTGGGTCCTCCACATGTATTGTGGCTCCCTCATATGTGGAGAGTCGTTGTG